>OU612077.1:11929846-12529846 GCA_914767735.1 Anoplius nigerrimus
GATGATGGTGAGGAAGATGGCGGTAGTTAGATTTGATATACTTTGCATAGGGCGGAGTAAAATTGTATGTTAGTTGTAATAATATAGAAAAATACCTGTATATTCAGAGGGAGATACTTATATTAGCAAAAAAACAACAAATTGGGAAATGTCAAGTTGAAATAATTGATAGGTATACTGTGATCAAAACAGTAGAATTTAAATACATTCAACTTTTCTACCCTGTCAAACTACTACAAGCAAACACATATCAGCATTTTGATGATCGTGTAAACAATCTTAAATACTGACTTACACCATGTCCAAAAACAGCAATGACTAGATCAAGGCCTGCCATCAATCGGGCGTCAAAATTGAATCCAATAAACTCGTCTCTCTGAATCAACTACTAGAACTAACCTCAAAAATTCAGACTACTCAGACCTTACACAGAAGCAGGAAGAATTAACCCACCCATCCACTTGACTCTACCGACCATCAACAACGTAACAAAACACCCAATCATCCCGTCCCCTCGAATTAAGTCAAACCCAAGCCCATCGTGAACACTTAACGATGACTCTTCATGAGACAATGATTGTTCACAGCTATCCTGGCGGCTGGCCGGCATCATCCAGACATCCCGACGCCTGGAGGCCCTGAAGATGCTGAACGGTATCGAGGGCTCCTCTCAGCCATGCACGCCGGAGCTCGATGAATGCATAAAGCGTCAGCTGGCCACTTCCGGCAAAGAAACCGGTACGTGCGAGGTCGCCGAGCAGGTGGTCAGCCAATTGCAGAGAACGCTCTACGACTTCCCGTGTCTGAGAGGCTGCGGCGAGATCAGCGACTATGCTCGATCGTGTGCCAATTTGGCCTGGGCATGTCTCGCACGAGACACGCCTCTCGTCCTGGACGTCGCACAGGGCTTAGATTTTCGACGGGACGTGCATGTCAGGCATCATGGCTCGCCTGATCCGAACGGGACCAAGATCAGAACTGTTCTCTGGCCTGGACTCAGAGAAGGATGCCAAGGCACTTGCTTGCACAGAGCTGTCGTTCTGACGTACTGATGATACATGGGTAGACGGGATTCAGGTGACGGCGCTTGACCTTGAATGCGCGGGTTCGGGCGATGATGTAGGTGATTGAGTGTCTATGCCTGGCGGTGGAATTTAATGATGATGTCCGGCACGCGTAGGGTTGCTCTTTACGTGGGGGATTACTGATAATGGTGTGTTCGATGTACACGGCATCGTTCCGTTATATTTCGTATGATAACGTAGAAGGAATGCGTGTGGACGTTGTTTGCATGAGTGGAATATTGAGCTGGTCAGTAAATTCCTGCGGGTTTTGATGTTCGATGTTTTGTAGGGATGGATACTTTGTTTAGGAAAATATCCCTTTTTATTTATATATTAAGAAACGCATGGATTGTTTGACTAGCCTAATGTAGTCACTTTATATTCTGGAAGATGCAAGCAGAAATTAGATTTCGAAACGGCACTGTGATCTTGGTAATTAAATGACTTACTAGTTCTCAGCGAGTTAATTTCATATTGGTATCACTTTTTCACCATCGAAAAAGGATGACCATTGAAATAACATAATTTATTGCAACTACAATAATTTACTATCTCTGATCACATTTATCGTAAGTATACAGATCTGAATCGGGTAACACGCACACTTTTCCCTTAAAACAACCGTTGAAACCACGACTCCTTGAAGACTCTCCCACCACATCCTAAGTACCTTCGAAAAAAGTTCACTCTCACAGGGTCATTAATTTCGTTGAATATGACATTCGGTCTAACCGTATTATCATATTTCGATTGTAGATCGATCGTTAACGGCGAAAGCATTTAGAAAACGAGCCCGGTATGTCTACGACAATCAGAATACCCCCGGGGACCTTGACTTTCGCAGGACCATTCATTCGGGCGTAACAATCTCGGCTACTTGTCCTCTGGCGACAGGACTGGGTCAGGGTCAAGCACCAATACCGACGCGAACAAAGTCCATGATCAGACCAGGCCGGCTGTCACCGACGAAACGTTTATTTAAACATAAATCTTGTCGAGCTATAAGTCAGCGAACTGTCGGCCAGATTTATTCGCGCCACTTCATTTCTCCAACCCCTGTACCCCCAGACAATCTTTGCCTCTTTCTCCCTTCGCCCAGCGTCCCAGTCGTTTCATTTTCCGAATCCTCATTCATCGGTCTGGGACCTTCAAACGATCGTGAATGTCGCTCTATCTTCAATGTGGCCGCCATCTGTCAAAAGTTCCAAATTAGAGAAAACGTGCAAGAATTCCTCCAAAGGGTGACGCACCCTCTTTTACGCCCGAAGGTTGATAAACTCAAATCGTTCGAACGCCGAACGCACTTGTAAGATGGAAGATGGAAAAGGTGTTTTTTGTGAGCCACGATCGATTCATTATTCTTCATATTCGGAATTGACAGCTTCCCCAAGATCAAAATTGAGAATCGTGTGCGTGGGACAAATTATGTCTCGAACAAAATTTGAACATTTTAACTTGGAGTCAGATCCGGAAAGCAATAATATTTTTTTTGTTTCTGTAGCTTCTACTAAATACTGGTTTATCTGTTATGGCGTCTGTCATGAAAAACACTGCAGGAATATAGCCTGAATTTTACGTGGTATAATATATGAAACAGCTCTTCCATCCTTTTTGTGCTTCTGATAGAAGCTGAAGCGTCTGTTACGATGTCTGACATTGAAAGCAGCACTACCGTTACATTGAGTCACGCAGCGCGTATTATTAAACGTGGTCATTAAATCACAATTAGATGTTACTAGGCATGAATCACTGAGTAAACCGTAATTGCCCGTAACGTCTCATAATCTTAATGACATTTCGCTTGCTGAACGATAAACGTCTTTAATGACTGTACTTAGCGAGCAGACGGTATCTGAAACACATATACGGAGATACCTGAATTAAGGACGCTCTAAAGCATTCTCCGATTGATGTAAATATAAAATATGCGATCGACGAAGAATATTATACTAAAATATCTTTGTAACTGTACTCCTCAAATAAACAGTGTCTAATATGTATATCGACACAAACACATGCATTAGGGATAATATTCTTTTGTAATTGGTGTAAAATAAACATATCAACAAATCATGTTGTCCATGCTTATTCCCTGCTACACGTGGGTAAAATGTATAAAGTCAGAAAGATTAGAAGCATGAAACTTTTTGCTGATTCCGTTATCGTGCCGAGACTAATATGGCACCGTACGACTGAAAGTGAACCTTTTAGCGTCACGTAGTGATAAAGTTGTCGCGCACTGTTGACTCCTACTCAGTATACACCAGTTCATACACGTTTCTCGCATTGACCAAGCCAAATTAGTAGACTACGTAACTTGATCGACTGACGACTAAAACTTGCCTTTTAGATTTGCTCTATCGAGTGGACCGACCGCAATTTCCGCCCACTTAGTTCATTGACGATTGCAGCTGTTATGGTGAGAAACTATTGAAAACGTGGAACATATTCAGGACATAAGTATGTAACAGTTCTAGTTACATTGCACAACCGTAATAAACACTGCGTGGTTCTCTATAATCTAAATTCTTCAGAACATTTGTCAAAATAATCCTTATTTAATCACCAGAATGTTACTTTTGTAAGCACAACACAATTATATCAGTAATTATTAGTTATAGCTTTTAATATGGAATACAAGTAAATATGCGTATGTTATACTATCAAAGATTTTCCATGCTACTATTGTATAAATTTCGAACATAAAGAAACCATTACATGCTCCCATTTCCCCGTATAACATGAAAAATGTTGATTTATTGGGTCGTTGTATTCATTAAAGAAAATAACCATACCTAATGTAGATGGGTCTTGATGAGTCGATTATCCGGATAAGTATGTCACTGTCAGATTGGAGAGATACGCATTGCGTACGCAAAAATACATTAATTCCTTAATGGAACCCGAAAAAGAATCTAAAGCAGACATTATATTTAAGGCCAGCTTAAAATAGGCTCTGCTGTAAACACGGATTTTGCACCGTGTTACAGAGGTATCTATAATCTCAAATGAATCATCCGTATCAGTAGTAATCTATGTTACCTGGACAAACATACATTTTTCTACTCAGAAACTTGGTTCTACAATTGGAATTCCCTTATATTATTATCAACACCCGTAACTAATCGGCTTAATACATTATACATATATATACAAAGTTCAATCAAAATTAGATCGCGAAATTTCGTTTTAATCTTTCTTACCAATCTACAAATATCCGTAATATTTCAATTGATTACGTGCAGCCATCTCTGAATAAAAAAAATGTGTTTCTTCCATCCCGGATCGTGTATTACTGATTGCGACTGAGTGGATTATTATCAGCAATAACTTCATACAGAATCCGCAATCATGTCTTACAAAAAATATCTAAAAGTGACAAACACTAACAGGGACCAACAAAAATTCTCTGAAGTCATGACCCCCGATTTGCAAATATTTACCCGACACTCATTATTATCGATCGCGTTGAGCACAAACCTTCTTGTAGTTATATGAGTGTCCTAAGTCAATAATTTGAGCATGAAATAATTATTTATCTTGGTCTGCTTCACTTACATAATAATATAAAGACCCAAACAATTCTATTATTACATTGAGTTAGCTAATCTTCATGATCATTGATACACGCAAGCAAAGCAAACAAGCAAAATCAGAAGAGAATGCAATCAGTACAGAGTGCAATTTTCGGTTCTATGAGGAGATGAAACGGAGTAAATAACGGCAAGGTGCTGTGCGTTTTTTCGAAGTTTATTATAAATGTCATATTCCTTATATACACTTCTTTCATCAGATTCTAATAAATCTATTAATTTAACAGGTATAAAACTACGCTGCGCTGTACCGCGTTTAGTCCCAAATTCGTTTGTATAATCTCACGCGATCCCGTGATCGTATTCTTTCTATTACAAAATACAGACGGCGTCACGTTGATTTGTCCGTCATGCGTAAAACACGAACATACATATCGTCCGATGCACGATGCACGATGCACGATGTTTATGCCGGATTAAAGAAAGAAATCCCGCTAAATGGGTCTAAACGCCACGGCACAACGGGGTGTGTATTGAATAAAAATGGCTTTGGTCGAATTCTCTTCCCGACATCTCAATTACAATACAAACGTTCTGTCAAAATGTCAAATCGTTCGGACTTGAGACATACGCTCGAGCGTCGAAGTCATTACGATATGTTTAAAATCAACATAATACCGCTTTTTCTCCACAAACGTAGGACATCCGTTAGCCACAACGCAAATGTCACTGGAAATAAAGTTAATTTTCGGGACAGTCGAATCACAAGACAAAAAACTGTTCTAAAAGGATACAAAAAACAGAGGCAAATGTCGCGCATGCGAAAGTCAGTCTTGACGTATAATATACGGTGGCCTTTTTAGTCATGTTCTTCGTCTCAGAACCCTAAGCGATGTGGGCACCGCGTTATGTTCGTGTGTTCTGTCAAATGTGCTTCTGTCGGCAGATATTTCCGTGCTTCGCGTCTTAGGGTAATATCTATTTAAGGCAGACATTAATCTGAGTATGCTAAGGTACGTCAGAAGCTGGGTGATACATGATAATCAGTTTTAAAAATACATTCTCGACCTCTCAATTTTAACCATTTGATTGCTATAGTACGGTATATTCGTGTACGTATTCAAAACGGCAACGAACATAACATCGCATTAAACAGTAAATATAACACATAAAAGTACCAAAACAAATACATACGTCTCACACATAATTCTTACACTCAAATTGTTTTTCAAAGAAATAAAAACTTGCCTTTGCGCAATATCCAAAATGTTTAAGATTATTCAGAAAAAAATTATTTATAATTATACGGGTACAGGTACGATTACATGCAACAGGAGTTTCTCTCATAAACTTTCAAAAACAACTTCATCAGTTCTTTGGAACCGCATCTGTATCAAGGCCGGATACATCAAACTATCTGCAACAATCAAATGGTCAAACGTACACGATTATACGAACATGGCATTATTCATTGGCGAACATTTTGTACAGCCGTTACAGAAATAATTTGTAGTACTTAACAAGGCTACTTCGTACAGTAAATTAATTTCCTTACAGTAAACGACTCTTCCCCACAATAAAGCAAGAAATTGTTGCAAAAACATCTTATTGCAATAATTCGTCATACCAGAAACGAACGTAAAACAAATTGATCTTAATTGCGTAATGACGACTTCGCTTAAAGATGAAATGCGTCGTACTCTCGCGCTTCGACCTCTCTCTGTCATTGAGTACATGTCATTACAGCTAGCAACAGATCCATTCACAACATTTTGCTCCGTTCCCGGACGAGTCGCAAAAGGTTAAATACTATCTCTTAATCAACGATCGACGTTCCTATGCCATTGTACGAGTCACATCACCGTAAGCAGAAATGCTCTCGTATCGATGGTACGACAATGTGAATGTCTTTTTCGGTGGAAATGCAACTGTCAATTTTTACGTGCATCAAATTTAATGTAACGCAAGACTGAGTCCGGCGTCGTCTCGTCGGCCCGCCATTTATGCCGGACTCGCGTCGGTGTAAAAAAAAAAAACACGCAATACTCGGCACTCGTTTCTTTTGATTTATCTCCAAACTCTGTATACTCGTCTACGCGGCGCATCATATTATCGGATTCCACGCAACTATCACTTGCGTGCGCTAACAAACAACCGTGCGTGCTCGGTGACGATATGAGGCTCGAAAAGAATGTTACCTACATGCCCTAGGAGTATCAGTCGCTCTTCCTAAAGATCTACAATATACAATAGGGAAGAGGGTGAAAGGAAGGGGATAGATAACTCTAACGAATGTACAGAAATAGAAAAAAAATAAGTTCTGCACAACGCTAGCGTTACGTTAACATTAACGCTAAAGGAGTGGAGGAAAAAGTTTGCGGTAATCAATCAAGTAAATTCTTGAATAGTATAAAAAAAAAAGGAGATCAAGTTGTGTGGCAAAGATGGAAGGAGAAACTGCTAAAATCTATATGCTCCTCTTTTTCTCTTTCTATTTCTCTCTCTTACTCTCGTTTACTCTCTCTCTCTCTCTCTCTCTGTCTCTCTCTCCCTGTCCGTGCAGCGTCATATGACTTTCTACAAAAAATACATTATTAAACTGCATCGCATTATGGACACCATATGTTAATACAGGGGACCTAATTGATCCAGATGGTACTGGTTCTTCGAATTGACATTAGATGCGTTTCCTCAATTGCACAGCGTCTCTTTCGTAACTCTCTCACGGAGAAAGCTCAAGGCGACATTGTAGTGTCAAAGGGATATAATTATTAATCGAAATAATCATATCGGGCTGACTGTTGTGGAACATTTATAAAACTGATTTTACAAACACCGTTGAATTGGGTCAATCCCACATTCATAATCGAACATCAAAGAGGACTTGTCTGAGGAAACCTAGGGATCTACATTCTTTGAAAAATAGCAATTCTATAACGTTAACGCGGCATCGAACATCCTGAATTACACGCTTTATCCCCCCTCCCCCAATCGCTCTCGCCTTCTAACCTCTCGCTCGCATAAATGCAACGAAAATATAAACGTATATGTATATATATATATGTCCATATATATATATATATATATATATATATATTTCAAATCTTTCTCGACGTCCCTTTCTTCTTACGACCTCACGCATCAATTACAAGTCTTCTCTACATGATGACACACCACTTCCTCATGCCCTCATTTTGTTCCAGCGTCTTCTCGTCGTCCCCGCTGTTGCTGATACCACTTATGTTGAGCTTCTCCGCTTGAAACTTGTATCCCGCCTTGTTCGGTGTCGACTGGACAGGTCTGCGCAGACTCTTCAGGTATCCTAACGAGGTGTTCAGCAAACTATTCTCGCACTCGACTTTTGGCTTCTTCGTTGAACTCCAATGGTCATCGCCCAGCTTCCGTTTCCTTTCCACCGGACTTCCGTTGGTCGACTGCGTGTCTGACGAACCAACGCTGCCACGGTGATAGACCTTGTGATCGCCCGTCTCGTCTTGCGTCATCGACATAACCGAAGTATTCACGTACAGCGAACTATCTGGCGACAATCTGTTCTCGCGAACAGTAACATGTCGCATACGATTAATAGAATTTCTGCCTGATATGTTTCTCAACGTCTTGCCGAATGACATGTCTTTCGATGTATTGATGACGGTACTCTTCTCAGGAGTGCTCACGTCGTACAGCTTCGAGTTCTCCTTCAGGCAATCATTCAGCTTTATTTGTACATCTTTGAGTACGATGGATGCGTCGAACGACACGAAAGACGAATCGTTATTTGAGGATGTGCCACCTTTTTCAATGGCGTCCGCCAGACTGCTTTCAGTGTCTGTTTGTGTCTCGCTGTGTTGTTCTTCTTTGTCGTTGCTGATGCTCTTGGTATCGTTCGACATTGCCTCTGACTCTTCCGACACCTTCTCTTCGTCGTTTGTCACACTCTGTTCAATTTCTTGCGCTACCTCTTTGGTCTCGATCACTTCGTTATTGACCTCTGTAACATTCGGTTGCTCATGATTTTGTGGCTTCGCGGATTCTTCATCGCCATCTAACGATAATTTTATGTCGGAGTCTGAAAGTTCCTCTCGCGTTTCGTTATTATTGCTTTCTTGTGAAATGACTTCTTTCGGTGACGGTTCAGGTACATTTTCTTTCGGTGGCGGCGTTTCAGTTATATTTTCTATCGGTTCGGCCTCGACTTTTTCGCCATTCTCAGACACTTCTGCGGGTTTCATTTCGACCTCTTTATCAACAGTAGAAGTTTCTTCGCTAACAGCATGATCAACATTCTGTTTATCGGTTGCGGGTGTTTGTTCCTCGTTTTCTGTCTCCACGACGATTTTTTTGTGATCGACTTCTACCTTCAAATTCTCCTTTTGAATTGTCATACTGACGCTAGTGTCAGTCTCCTGTGTTTCAGGCTGCATGGTCGACGCTGCTGCAGTCGTGTTTTTGACGGTCTCAACTAATTTCTTTTCCAAGTTTGTCGTTCCTGACACTTTACCCAAGCGTTTCGTTGGATTGTTTATGCCAAATTTTGTTGGACTACGAAGTTTACTCTGCAAAGAAGCAGATAATGTGCATCTTATTGACAATGAAGATCTATCAAATGCAATGTTAACGCTTTGATTGCAGCTGCTATGTACGTGCAATTTCGTTAGGTAACGATTTACGACCGACGTCACGAAGATATGACTTCGCACTAGCTTCTTAGATGCCACAATGCAAATTATTTCAACCGGTAGATTTATTCATATATGTGTATGGAGTTGAGTTATCAAATTGCATACAGAAAAATTGACAAATCGAAAATATGATATACACCAGAAATAAAACGGTGTTGAACAAAATGGGAAGTTTTATACATAATTTAATGAATTAATGTATTCTAATTCATTTGTAAAGTTGAGAATCTTGCACAAATACCGGTATACAGCAGGTATTGTATGGAAAAAGAATGAGATACTATAAAGCGAATAATGGTGACAAGAATGCTTCACTCGCGACAAATCTCTTTCAATTACATTATCAAACGTTGAGAAGAAATTGTCGGTGGGAGGCCGGTAGATTCTAGTCTATATGTATGTGTCGGCGGTAGGCGCGAACGTTCAAATGAAATAAGCTACCATCAAAGTGTGAATAATATCAATAAAAATATTGATTACAGAATACATATACCGATGACCGAAGTAAAATAACATCACAATAAATGTGTTGCAAATATTTTTGATAAATAATAAGAAAATAGTGAAATAAACCTGGAAATATATAATTATTTCACTATTGTATTTTGATACTCAAAATATGGAAACAGAGAATCTATATGAAACTTCAATAGACATTAGTTTCCAGTTTAACAAAGGCATTTCAAATGGTATGCAATATATCAAAGCGTTAAAGGCACAGAAGTTTAGTTTTTAAAACGTTTTTTCCTTTTATTAAGACATTAATTAAATATTACTGTAGGACTCAAAAATGTTAAATTTCTGATATCAAGTACAGCTGGGGTCCCACCCGTACAAAAATACTCTACATGAAAAAATTGTAGATTGTCAAAAATTGGGATTGCAAACTTACTTTAAAACAATGTTTTCCTTGAGCTGCTGGTATTGTCTTTTGGATTCCCATTAACTTTGGCCTGTAACAAAATGAAATTATACTATACTCTATGATAAGAGGGTTGAAGTCAAAAATAATTTTTGGAGTAAATGAAATAATCTATTCATCAAACAAATACCATAATGGCAAAAGATGCTGGAGGTGATGAGAGGTGACAATTTAGAGCTATGCAGAAGGAAGCCAACCTAAAGTTTCTCGTGTCAATGAATGTTTACCAAACATCGTACAATTTTAAGAATTATAAAAAATAAAAAGAATTGTATTTATAGTCATTGCTCTGCGAATACAATTTTAGAGTCACATAAAATCGTGACAGAATCAATGAGAAACATCACTCACAGTGTGTCAACAAACAACAAGTAATGAGCTTGGACCTGTTGTACTCAAGTAAACTCACCACTCAGGTGTTAATCACAAAGTTTTACTTTTGTTCCTACAAACACTAATCTCCAAAAATACCATTACTTCAACGACACTCAATACAATATTTAACCGAAATTTATACCCCTACTAGCAGTGACACTTTCAGAACTCACGAGGAAGAAAAGCGAAAAAAGTTGACTGCCGAGAAACCCCGGAAGACCTTCGACTTCGCTTTTTGGGCTGAGATTGTCTTTACAAACCTGTTTAAACCATCGGACTCGCGTTGTCTCTCGGGCAAGATAGTTTCAGAGATTTTTGACGTCGCGTTCGTTGACTTCAGCCTGCGTTCGTACATATTCCTCTCATCGCCCCCAGGGGCCGCTTTCTTTGACGTCTTACCCATCTCTCGTCTCTATGGTACGCAACGAATACGCCGCCGTGTCTCCGTATCCCTACACTATTTTATCCCAGCAGTATTACGTTTCAACGACCCTTTCCTCCTCCTCCTCGCAGAACGTACGCCGAGCGTCCTATCAACGATGGTAGAAAAAAACCGCGTCGACCGCGATATCCCCTTCACCGTTAAGGCCTTAGGGTTAATTAACAACGAATACCTTGTTCTTGATACACCAGTTAAAAAATTCAAGCCGGCCTTCACTCTCTCTTTCTCTCTCTCTTTGCCTCTGTTTGTGTCTCAGTCGCTCTCTTTATCTCTCGCAGCTATATGCGTCGCGTCGTTCTCCTTCCGCGTCTCGCGCCTTCCAAATCGCAGCCACAGGAGTTAGCGGTATAACGGTCCAAATAAATGCACCAGAATCGATGAATTATCACTCTCGCGCTAAGTCACTGGGGAGCACGAGAAACAAACGTGAAGCCCTACCGTTACACACTCGCTACGACGCGGACGCCATGTAGTGCCGCTTGAATTCCTGTGAACGCGCAGGCGCAAGATCGCGTACGGCCACTCTCGATCCCGCGACGGTATACAATTATATATCCCCCCCTGCTGGCAACGAACAGCTCTCTCGCTCAGTCTTGCTCCTTCCCTCTCCCTTGAGCTCGGGCCGAACAACGTGCGACCTCCCGGCGTCTGTACGACGTCTGTACGGTAACTATACGGATCTTGGCAACTGCAACCAATCGGAATGCGCTCGGCGTCGTTCCGAATCTCGCTCGCATAAACAGAATTCCGTGCGGAGCACGCACGCGCGTTACTACGAAAGACGTTTCCCACTGAAGTATGGGCGTAAGAGCGTGCTTTCCGGCACTTGATCGGTATTTGCCAATGGAGGGTCATGCGTCATGAGAACCGGGTAGAAGGTCGCACGCACGAGTATTCGGTGCGCGCCAATGTGATTTTCATGAGAGCGACGTGTTCGTTTTGCTGTGCCGTTGGTCGTTTTGCGGAAGTTGTACCGGCGAGAATTTGAGGTGCTACGTCAGTAGTTTTTGAAAATGCTTCGTAACACGGAAACGTATCTAAATACGGTCCCGTGTAATGTTATACGAAGAGATTCATTACCGCGTGATCTTATGCAATCACGATTTTTAATCAAGCAAGCTAACTTTGTTCCTAATTTTCACTGCGATATTGCGATAATTTTAATCATAGGGTTTGAACAATTTTTATGACCGTTAATTTAGAAAATGTGCCATAGCTACAAAGTTGTCTATGTATGCATTAAACATTGTTTACTGTATATTGATATAATCGATTGATTTTTGCATTATTATTTATTTGAATATTGGCAGAGATGTCAGTTTTAAATTTTGATTGAAAATTGATAGAGCCTATTGCGTGTTTTAAAAATTGCGCGTCAATGATGACTTGAACGTATTCGACTCGTACACATTGTTTATCGGCCGATATTCGTATTTACAAATTGTGATAAGTGCATATACAATGCGTAATTACTTCCGATGGAAAAAAATTATTTACACATAGTAACTTTTCGATCATTGTTTACGCTTTGGTCACCTTACATTGGCAATGGTAGAAAGTGTACGCGAAGAATTTGATCATCCCTACGTGGTCGTCTATCTTAAAAACGTGTGAATGAATAGGTTTAGTTATTTGTCTAACTCGATTCGCCGGTAAACATCGTTTTCCCTGCGCAACCAAAAATTTGTCACAGAAATTGTAAATATTGTCGTTTTCCATTCTGTATTTAGATATCGTCGCGTGCCGAGTAAGAATTGCATAACGTAGGGTACATCAACATAACTTCCAAAAAAATGGCTAATAATTGGCAAGAGGAGAAAATTGGGCAGCAGTATGACCGTTGCATTGCCATAGGAATCATTAAAATTGGTAATGTGGCCCAACAAATTTATGACAGTGATTAATATTATACATTAGTTGCTCAAGGTATTGCATTCTACATGTCACAATTCATTTTCTTAGGTGCTGGAGGCTTACTGGGTGGACTTGCTTCTTTAATGTTTTTCCGAGGTATCATAATACTTACATAAAAAATTGTTCATATTACATTTTATTTCATGTTTATTAATTCCACAAGTTTTTCAAAACATTTGTCACACGTATGTGTCACTTACATGATTTGTCGAGCATGTATCAGTTTATCATGTTTTCATATGTAGAGAAACACTTCTTGATAATATATTTGATACTACATAAAGATACTGATTGATAGCTGCTGATTAATATATAACATATATTTATTGCAGGAAGGAAATGGCCCATTATAGGTGGTGTAGCGTTTGGAATAAGTGAAGCCCTTCATACATGCCAAATAGGTATAAATGACAGTTTAAAGCCAGCTAAACAAAGTTCTAAATCTTAAATACCCAAGATCAAATGGATCAACAGAATAGTGATTTAGAACTTATAATAAATGAAAGCAGAAGCTATTATGAAAGGAAAGTGATAATTGAGACCATTTAGTTCAATTTGCCTGATTGTAGCATTATTGCGAACATTACATTAAATAAAGTATCTTACTATCATAAAATTTATTATCCGGTTTGTCTCTATGCAGTAACATATTAATTCAGGTAATTCAGGTACACTCCTAAAACGTATGTATTAAGGCATTTAATAAATGCGAATCAATTTGTACAAAATAGGTTAAACACGTAATATAATAATTATACTGATACAAGATATTTTTGGGGGCACTTTTAGTGCATAACTCAGCCAGTATAGAATATGCCCGATATATATATATATATATATATATATATGTGTGTGCTTTTAACATGAAATAAAAGAGCAGGATATAAAGTTTCTTCTTACGTAAGATCCTTGCAATTTAATATCTGAGATATATAATACTAAAGCATCAACATCATACCTATCATTTTATATTTGACTTAAAACCTTAACATTGTATTTAACCTTTTGGCATATTGTTGTTATTGTAGCAAAAATATATTTAATGTAAATAGTATTTTACGTGTTACATCGTGCGTGACGAGCGCTGTTCAAAATAAGCGCCATATCACATTATGTAATACACGCATAAGTACTTTGGGGTTAAACTGGGTTATACCGATAATATCTAAATACGCACAAACTAGTAGTGTTCAATAAGTGTTTCCTAATTAAAAAAAAAATGGTTCTTGCTTGGTATATGGATGACAGTACCGCCGATCAAAGATTGGAACACCACAAAGAACCACCAGAATTTATATCCCTAGAAGATCTGTTTAAAACAACAGGTGTTGAATATTTCAAGGTCAGTTGCTAAAACCAATTGCTTCAGGGTCTATCATTTACTGACTAAAAACCATGAAAATAATCCTTAAAAGTTTTCTTTCTAATTTAGAATTCCATATTATAGTTGTGGAATAATCAATTGTAAAAATTACAATATACTGCCCTTCACAGGTTGATCACAATAACCACCAAACAGATGTAACTTTGAATGCATTGAAAGAAACACGAGGATATACATATGAAGATGAAATAGTTTGTTCCAAAGAGTGTTTAGCAAATTACGAAGAAAAGGTATTAGCCACATTCATAGAAATAGTTAAGTAGTGTAATGCACTTATTTGTTCTTTGTAGCTAAAAAATTTTTTCACTGAGCATCTTCACACTGACGAAGAGATAAGACTTGTTCTGGATGGATCAGGATACTTTGATGTTCGAAATAATGATGACAAATGGATCCGTATTAAAGTACAGGCAGGAGATTTAATCATTATACCCAGTGGAATATATCACAGGTTTACATTGGATACTAATGTAAGTAATTATATTCTCGTATGATAAAAGATTATACGTAATATATGAATTAAACCTTGTTACAACATATATTTTTCAGAATTTTATAAAAGCAAAAAGATACTTTATTGGGGAACCAGTATGGTTACCTTATAATAGGCCAGCAGATAATATGGACTGTCGCAAGGAATATTTAACTCGTTTATCAAAAGGGTTTAGCACACAGACTGTTTGATTGCCTAGAATATACCAAATGATCCAAATGATTTGTCTTCCACAAGATAACATTACAATGAACATTTTATACACATTTTAACATTATAATAAAATAGATTACTATTTTAATTTCTGTTGTAATGCTAAAAATACTCTTGTTCTGACAAATATTACAGAGGTTTATGTTTAAAATAGGTATAAATACACATTCCTTGTAAAAGTGGGTATTTCATACATGTATTGTTTTCTATACGTGCTCCATTTGTATATTGGATAATGGAAATATTTATCATTTTGAATAAAGACACGTATTCATTTTGTCTCTGTTAATTTATTTATGTATACATTATGAACTCCTTCTTATCATGAAATACACAGGTGAAATTATTATACGATCTTTATGTACATATACGTACAAGTCTTGTTCAAATATTCACTGATTTGTTTCCACAAAACACTAACACTAAAAATATAAATTATCTTTTGTCATAAATCGAAATTTCTTTCTCTGCCATTTTGTCACAGTAGTAAAGCCTTTTGGTAATAACGACAATAACAAAACAACTAATCATTCTACAAATAATACTAATTCTCATTAGGCAGAAGCCATATTTAAAGAAAATGTTTTAAAGTTATTCTGACTGTCCCGCAGAAGACAGTTACCAGACTGTACATATCGTTTTCTTGCAATATAAAAGTTTGCTCATAGAAAGTATAAAATAGTATTTTTTTGGAGAACAAGGGTAAAAACCCTAACTCTTAATTGTCATATACAAACATCATGGATTTACATACACAGATCCCTCAATCAAATAATTAATAGCCAATCTTGCTTTGCAATGCGCGACATTGCCCGGGGATAAAATATGATTCTGTTACTGCGCAATGCGCAATAATACACCTTAAAAGTACAATGCCAATATTGTAAGCACTTCTTTTCTTATCTACTATCTACATTCTGCAGAAATCCTACAATCCGTCCCACTTAATGCATGTAAGAATTCTTTTAGTAACAAATAGTGCAAAGTGACAGTCTTTCGTGTAATTAGCCTATCGAGAAATTATTATCTACACATCTTGGAATCTTAAAAGTCAGCATTCACTGTGAAACTACTTTCGATTCTGTTTTGCATGACGCCCCATTTTTGGTATTCGCCGACCTTTTTCTCGAAGAAGTTTGTCTTACCCTCTAGAGAAATGTGTTCCATAAAATCAAAAGGATTCTCTGACATATAGACCTGTAAAGAATGTATTAGTAATTATTAGATTTAATCGTGCCGTACGCGCATTCTAATTATTAGGCGCAGAACGACTTAATATAAAAAAGCTCAAGCATGTTGTATAGATAGCAGTTAGTTTTGAAAAAAAAGGGGGAAAATCATAGTCTGTGCTAAAATTACATCTGAAATCAAAATCTATTGAATTACATACCTTTCGACATCCTAATTCCTGCAATAATCTATCTGCTACAAATTCGATGTATTGGCACATGAGTCTGCAATTCATGCCAATCATTTCTACTGGCAATGCATCTGTTAGAAATTCTTGTTCGATCGCAACTGCATCCTTTATAATGGATGTTACGCGTTCAGGTGACGGTTTTTGTAATATGTGCTTAAACATTAGACATGCAAAGTCGCAATGTAGTCCCTGCAACAGAATCAGCACAGAATTAGTGTTGAAATTAGTCATAATTCTTGCAAATAACATAAATAAAATAGCCCTATACTTCGTTCATCTGCGATACAAGCTTTACACTTCAAAACATGTATGTTTATATAACTGATCACTACATGAACATTCGGTAATACTCAAAAATAAGCATAAATTGGTTTTTTATGTACTACAGATTTACAGCATACTTTGTGATATAGCAATAAATTTATACATATTCTATTGAAATAAAATTAATGTGGACTGACCTCGTCTCTGGATATAAGTTCGTTACTGAATGTTAGACCTGGCATTAGACCTCTTTTTTTCAGCCAAAAGATAGCAGCAAAACTACCACTAAAGAAAATGCCTTCAACAGCAGCAAATGCAATAACACGTTCTGGGAATGTCGCAGAATCGTTGCTAATCCAGTTTAATGCCCAGTTAGCTTTCTTTGCAACACAAGGTAGGTTCTCAATTGCATTAAACAGAAAATCTCTGTGAAAGAGGTACATTTACACATTTTTAATAGTTCTACAAGACATTAAAACTTGAAGTATAAATTGAATAATTTTGTTACTATGAGATTGCAACAAATAACATTTTACACTTTTGGTGTATTTAATACCTTTGTTTTGGATCTGAGATGTACGTGTCAATGAGAAGAGAGTACATTTCTGAATGAACATTTTCCATAGCTACTTGAAAGCCATAAAAACAGCGAGCTTCTGTTACTTGTACCTCTTGGCTGAATCGCTCAACAAGATTTTCATTGACAATCCCATCTGAGGCAGCAAAAAATGCAAGAACGTGTGAAATAAAATGTTTTTCATTGCTGTTGAGGCGATTCCAATCAGCCATATCCTATAATAAACACAAAGTACATATATTACTACATAAGGATCATATACATGAGAAAATATAAGCAAGAAATAAAAAGCAATCCATTCAAATTTTACCTTTGAAAGGTCTACTTCTTCAACTGTCCAAAATGAAGCTTCTGCTTTTTTGTACATTTGCCATATGTCGGGCCATTGGATGGGAAAAATGACAAACCTGCGTGGATTGTCCTTAAGCAATGGTTCTACCTCTGGGTTAAAACTGGTTTCTTTCAATTGCAATTTTTTTGCTTCTTTTAACTTGTTTATCTAAAAATAAACATTGCTGTTAAAATAAGATTAAATAATATTCCTTATTGTATATTTAATTTTCATATTCCATGTAAGGACTATCATATCAAGAAAATGATGTAATATAAATACGAATTATGTAAACTACGTACTCCTGTTTTTACCCCATTATCAAAAGAAATTACAGGAGATACACACAGTTTCTTCGGAGAAGTCTGCAACAGAGATAAAAATAGGTTTGCAAACAAGAATCAAAATTTCATAATGTAAATAAAAAGTTTGCAAAAATCCAAAAATTCCAATGTATCCATAATAATTTAATTGCTACAGTACACTGATATATATTAACCATTATTTTGATCCTAAGAACATTGAAAATTCCTTCATAGTTTCAGCAGTCTGATACTAAAGCAAATGAAGTTAATTGTGTATACATTTGATAGAGACACATGACATGACAAGTTATGCTACTCATTCATTAACTTCAATTATGTAGGGAAACCCAGTTATGAATGTTTAGCATGTTAATGTAGAGAGTGCATCAGCGGAAATGGAACGGAACATATCGGAAAATTTTGCTAAACAGTCTATCGTATCGTTTACACTTCAACTTTAGAATTCCAAATACCGGCAGATAACCTTGTCGTATTGAAACGTAAACCACGTTGAACACATACCATAGAAAAAAAATATTGCCGAGAGATACCCAATTACTTTTGCAAATTTTACGTAAAAAGAAACGCGTATAAATCTTAAGAATCATTTGACCACTTCTCTATGTCACAAAAGATTATCGTCGTACAAATGTCCAAGTGACGGTGAAGTGTTCAGCGACGTACGTAAAGCTCGATATTCTAATACACGTACGTATATATAAAATCCATCGATAGATGCATTATCATTAGTTTTATCTATTGCATGTTGATAACTTTCCTTGTTCGACCGACCCCGCCTACAACGACATTCTGAATATTGTACCATCTGATACTCGTCATACATTTGTACGATGGGTTTTTATAATAGCACAGAGAACGAAGAAGAAAGCGCGGCTATTTCTGATCATTGAGTTTGCTCTTTTTCTCACGAGATTAGAAGTATAAGTAAATGCAACATTTCCGATACAGCATCCGTAAGATCGTGCGGCTCGAAGCAACAATAGCAATGGTTTCTACGATATTGTCAATAAGATTAGGCTGTATAAAAACATGTGAACGTAGAAAAAATGTTTGATTCAAATGGCCAAATAACGCAATTCAGCTTATGTGAAAACATTTTGGAGCGCTCTAGAATTTGTCTATTAACGCTGACTGAAAGGTCTTTTAATGTGCTCCCATTATCAGTATAACAGATAGCAATAAATTTATGCGATAACGTATTTCATAAAAATCAGCTGTAATCACCAACAGCGAAGCGTTGACCTTTTTTTGTGTAATTACCATACATTGACCCTAACGAAAAAGCTACGTATACGGCAAGTAAACTCACCTTGTCTTTGAGTGACACATTTTCGAGATGTTTACGAATATTCTCCTTCGTAGATAATTGCAGCGGCATTCTGTCACTATTAGAACAAGTACCTCAGTCAGGTAAAAATAAAAATGGATCAATAGTCTTCGCGTTAATGAGGAAAGACAGAGAATTTATACGACAGGACGATCCGGAGCGCTCGAATGTTCGTAGGAAAGTAACGTTTACACAATTATCCCGATTGGCCATTACCTTGACTTTTGGCGCGAAACTGTCTTCCGCCAATCAGCTGACATCTCTTTGCCGCCAAATCCAGTTTGTCACCGTATCGTGACAGTAACTGTCAACCTCCTGACGGTAACGTCTTGCAAATATTCCAAAACACATTGTTTTGACGTTTACATGCATTATGATGCGTGGTGGTGCAATTTTGCTGTCAACTGTTTTCCCGCGCTCTCTGCGCGACTGCGTGAATGCACGCTTGACTTACGTTGTTAACACGAAACATCCATTATTAAGCACAATTCTCAATGGGCAAAAATATACATTGTAGTATACACCCACAGTGTTCATAGGTACACCGCGCTCGATCAGCTGATTCGTCATTCAGAGAGTAAATGTCACCGAGCAGAGATTCGATACATTTGATAGAGGAGAGACAATTCTTATGCTGGTGTCACAGCTCCAGGTTTCGTGGTATGGTTCATGCAGATGGGAGATTTCTACACTACCAATCCTGAACGAGCTTTGAAGATTGCTACCGTGCTTCCCATTTAATTTTTGTAGCAACTTCGATGTTGATCTTTTAAATTTATATCGATTGAACTTTAACTTAAAAGTTTATACATTTTTTAAATTTATTTAATAAATAATCAAATAATACACGTTTCGTCAGTTGACTTGAAATTATATGAATTGAGTATGTGGTGTTACAGAACTTTGTTAGGTATTACTAATGCATGTGCAATCAACACTTGGTAAAGGTAAAGAAAGACGCGTTCCTCACCGATTTGCATGAAACTTTGCAGAAACATCAATTTTTGCATAAAAATAAGATCTGTAAAAGCAAAAAAGGCCGCTCGCGTCTAATTAAAAAGTTATTAAGCGTTAAAGTTTAGTCATAATACCTGCCTTATCGACAGCACGAACGACATCTGCGCATGCGCACTGATGTTTGCGCATGCGCTCCGACGTCTGCGCATGCGCACGGACAAGATTGCAGGTAAAGTGCGCGTATTTGAAATGAAATAATATTGAATTGGCGAAGGCTAGGTGTGGGCAAGGCTTCCCTTTCATAATATTTAAGGGTTTTCAACCAAAAAATGGTTTGAGAGTTGGTTTAGGTCTAGATTTATTTCAGCCAAATCTTGCTTTTTGCACTATTTAAGGGCTGGGTGTAGGCTAGGCTTCCCTTTTGTAGTGCTTTTGTCGATAGAAATGATGTTGCTGCACTTTTGCTATTAAAATATAACTCGAACCTACTCTCAAACCATTGTTTAATTGAAAACTCTTAAACATTATGAAAGGGAAGCCTTGCCCACACCTAGCCATAGAAATAAAACGAAAAGTAAGATTTGGCTGAAAGAAATCTAGACCTAAACCAACTCTCAAACCATTGTTTGATTGAAAACCCTTAAATGTTATGAAAGGGAAGCCTTGCCCACACCTAGCCATAGAAATAAAACGAAAACTAAGATTTGGCTGAAAGAAATATAGACCTAAACCAACTCTCAACCCATTTTTTGATTGGAAACCCTTAAATATTATGTAAGGGAAGCCTTGCCCGCACCTAGCCGTAGAAATAAAATGAAAAGTGAGATTTGGCTGAAAGAAATATAGACCTAAACCAACTCTCAACCCACTTTTTTGATTGAAAACCCTCAAATATTATGTAAGGGAAGCCTTGCCCGCACCTAGCCGTAGAAATAAAATGAAAAGTGAGATTTGGCTGAAAGAAATATAGACCTAAACCAACTCTCAACCCATTTTTTGATTGGAAACCCTTAAATATTATGTAAGGGAAGCCTTACCCGCACCTAGCCGTAGAAATAAAATGAAAAGTGAGATTTGGCTGAAAGAAATATAGACCTAAACCAACTCTCAACCCATTTTTTGATTGGAAACCCTTAAATATTATGTAAGGGAAGCCTTGCCCGCACCTAGCCGTAGAAATAAAATGAAAAGTGAGATTTGGCTGAAAGAAATATAGACCTAAACCAACTCTCAACCCACTTTTTTGATTGAAAACCCTCAAATATTATGTAAGGGAAGCCTTGCCCGCACCTAGCCGTAGAAATAAAATGAAAAGTGAGATTTGGCTGAAAGAAATATAGACCTAAACCAACTCTCAACCCATTTTTTGATTGGAAACCCTTAAATATTATGTAAGGGAAGCCTTACCCGCACCTAGCCGTAGAAATAAAATGAAAAGTGAGATTTGGCTGAAAGAAATATAGACCTAAACCAACTCTCAATCCATTTTTTGATTGAAAACCCTTAAATATTATGAAAGGGAAGCCTTGCCCACACCTAGCCTTCGCCAATTCAATATTTTTTCATTTCAAATACGCGCACTCTACCTGCAAACTTGTCCGTGCGCATGCGCAGACATCAGTGCGCATGCGCAGATAGCGTTCGCGGTGCCGGTAAGGCAGGTTTTACAATAAACTTTGACGCTTAATAACTTTTTAATTCGACGCGAGCGGCCTTTTTTGCTTTTACAGACCTTATTTTTATGCAAAAATTGACCATTACACGAAGTTTCATGCGAATCGGTGAGGAACGCGTCTTTCTTTACCTTTACCTATGATAGTGCAATATGATATTAGATTAGACGGCAAACTTTAATCTCCCCTTTCACAATACTCTTGATGCACAATTGTAGTTATCAGTAAAGACATTAGCAAAACTAGTTCAATCAAATATTTTGTATTTTTTGTTACAAGAATTCCATCAACTAATGAGAAACCATTTAAAGTATCATTATTTATGAAAAACTTTGATCATAGTGTAACTTTTATTTTGCACATAGTTGCATTTTAATGTTGATTCATCAAATATATAAAATATGTAAAAAATCTTATCAATGCACTTGCATTAAAACTCTAGATAATCGGTCCAAGTTCAGTTTTTTTTTTACTATGAGAGTAATTGTTAATGTTGATTATTCATATACTATAACTATTACGCATTAGGCATCTTTATTACTTAGATGCTGAAACCATTCTCTCGATGCGCTGAAATAAAATGATTATCATTTATAGTGGCCAATTTTGAAAGAGCGCCATTTTTTCTTAGTTGAGCTTCGGATGGTCATATACCACTGTCAAGCTCATTTATATCGCTTCACATGAGTAATTAGGATATTTCTTAAGTGGCGTGTTCGTTGTTTACCTACGTTCGCCGATCAAAAATGTTTTCCAGCTACAAATAATTTCGCAGCAACAAAGTTCCGGATACTGTCTTGTACTCGTCGCTATTAAGTATAGCCGACTGTTAGGTTAGCATTTGGCTTTTCTTAAGTAATATTCATACATTATTTCTGTAAAGAAGTATTTGTAGTGCATCTTAATAAATATAACAATTATCAGTGTGATATAAAAAGAAAATGGATATATGTGTACATGTGTGTAATAATAATACAATTCTGAAAAACTGACTGTCATTTTCTTTCAGAATAGAGATTGGAACAATAGCATATATCATATAACAATGGCATTACACAGTGTGCCACCAAAGCGAAAAGAAATTTACAAATATGAAGCACCATGGCCTCTGTATAGTATGAATTGGTCAGTAAGACCAGATAAGAGATTTCGCCTTGCTTTAGGTAGTTTTGTTGAAGAGTACAACAACAAAGTGCAAATAGTGTCCCTAGATGAAGAAACGTCAGAGTTTAGTGCCAAAAGTACCTTTGACCATCCTTATCCAACAACAAAAATCATGTGGATACCAGATAGTAAAGGTACTTCATTGAATCTATTTGATTATTTCATCTAATACAGTTATCCATATATGTTAACAAAAATATTTTTTCCATAGGATTGTTTCCTGACCTTCTTGCAACATCGGGTGATTATTTAAGAGTATGGCGTGCAGCAGAGCCAGAGACTCGTTTAGAGTGTGTTTTAAATAATAATAAAAATTCTGACTTTTGTGCACCATTAACATCTTTCGATTGGAACGAAGTTGACCCAAATTTGATAGGAACATCTAGTATAGATACAACGTGCACAATATGGGGTTTGGAAACAGGACAAGTATTGGGAAGGGTAAACATGGTTACAGGACATGTTAAAACGCAGTTAATTGCGCATGACAAGGAGGTCTATGATATAGCATTTAGTCGTGCAGGGGGTGGCCGTGATATGTTCGCGTCGGTCGGTGCAGACGGTTCGGTTAGGATGTTTGATTTGCGGCATTTGGAACACTCGACAATCATTTACGAAGATCCCCAACACACGCCGTTGTTAAGGCTCGCGTGGAACAAACAAGATCCGAATTATCTTGCAACTGTTGCGATGGACGCCTGTGAAGTAATTATTTTGGATGTGCGAGTTCCATGCACACCCGTTGCAAGATTAAACAATCATAGGTATGTACACACTGAAAAGATGTATTTGCCGTCGGAGTCAATGTTTGGGTACATTCGATATTATAGTTTTGCTACATAGTATCATAGTAGGAAAAACCAATGTCAAAATTAAACTTGCATGAGTGAATGAATGAACAGGGCATTGGTGCTATCAAAACTTATAAAAGTCGATCAACGAAGCATGCTCTTAACAGGTTGAGCGTGGTGTCGGTCCCTCGGACCGATAGTGAATTTGTCGCTTGGGCAGCGTCGGTTCCTGGGACCGACACTATCAAGGAAGCTAAATAAATGTGTAATTTTAATGAAATTTATTACCACATTCTAAACAATACTATTCAGACGCAGGACAGCGAGAAATTCAACCATAAACGTCGTCACTTTTTTTAATACATGTAAATCCAAACCGTATGTTTGTTTAGAATGTTTTAATAAATTTAATTAAAATTACATATTTATTTTGTTTCCTTGGTAGTGTCGGTCCCAGGAACCGACGCTGCCCAAGCAATAAGTTCACTGTCGGTCCTAGGGACTGACCCCGGCCGAACGGAAAGTTCCCCGGAACCGGCGCCGCGCTCAACGTGTTAATGAAGTGCCTCAATCTCGAAACATATGTATTATGATGTTTCTCAGTGCTATTCTTGTATATATTGTGTCACATTATGTTTCCTCCTTTGTTCTGTGTCATATATTTTATTATATCTTTATAGGGCAAGCGTTAACGGTATTGCATGGGCACCGCATTCGTCGTGTCATATTTGCACAGCGGGAGACGACCACCAAGCTTTAATTTGGGACATACAGCAGATGCCAAGAGCAATCGAAGATCCAATCCTCGCTTATACGGCTGCTGAAGGAGAAGTAAATCAGATACAATGGGGCGCCACTCAACCAGACTGGATCGCTATATGTTACAACAAAGCAGCTGAAATCCTTCGCGTATAAAAAAAGACACGTTTTTAGAAGAGATACAGTTATTGTGTCATACAACCCACATTCTATGGTGACAATTGCGTATCCAATCGTGCAGAGTACAACTCCTCTTCTGTAGGGTCATTATTTTGCATTTTTTGTTTTATTACATTGACGGACCGACGCAAAGGGTTACACTGGAATTACTCTTGCCAGTTACGGTAACTTTTTTGACGATATTTTCTATTCCGTGATGGAACTGAATATAGTCTGTTCTTAAATAACAGGTTTCAATGTACAATTTAGTATGTTGTTTAGGATTCGGTGACCTAATGTAATTTCGTCATTACTTGACTGGCATGCAAATGGCATTCTTCGTAAAATTTTGTAGAATTACGAATGGAATCTAACCCAATGTAAGCAGACGATTGCCAGACGTTGCGTATGGGATTTCGAAGTTGTCAGAGAATTTCGTGTAATTAGTTGGTCACTTACCAATCTTTATTGCCGATAGATGTATAATAGACACACTTTTTAAGGATACAATTATCATATAGACTGATCATGTATAATATTTATATTAATGGACGCAATCGATATGTTTTATTTATTTGTGACCTCTCAATCACGTTAAACGTGTATTGTTTCGCGAAGTTATTCGTACGTCGATTTTGAGAAATGCAATTTTTATTTGATATAACGTTATGTATTAGGAAATTTGTAACATAAAGTCTATTTCTTGAAAATGTTATTTGGACGTTAGACGGCAGGAATATATTTATCGGGGAACAAAATTAAATAAGATGTGTCCGTTGCGTTGTATACTTGTATATATGTTTATATTATTGAGATGTACTTACTCAATACTAACATTTAACGTATCTCCTTATGATATTTAGCGATACCCTTGAAACTGTTAAAAGCAGATCATAAGCGATGGTATAACTTGCGTAATATATTTCACATCACGGTGATACGTACAGGTCATAGCCTTGGCTGATTTCACACAATGTGTAATTATATAATTGTGATTATGCTGAATTTTTACCCTACGACGTATATAGTTGTAAGTTTTTATATAATAGCGTGTAAACACAATACAACTGTCATTAAATACGATCGTTTATACATTAACGGTATTTTCAGTGCCTTTCTATTGCGTATCTCATGTTTATATGTATCAAGAAATGTGGGTAGCATTTGGGACAACTTGGGATTAATATTCCCATCTGCCAAATAGATGTAACATGTTTGGTACTGGGAGTTAGAAATCAAAATGATAAACACCGTCGAGTGAAGAAGAAGATTTATATATTGTCCCGCGACACATCATGTGTATAACATACTGAGACAGCGTGATTGATGAAGAATGACATATTTACAGGTAATGAAAATTTGCGGATTATAATTTACAGTTCAGTCAATTTTTTGCTTGACAAACCACACGCTTCGGTGCTGGGGAATAAGAATGGGGTTCTTTTATTTTTGTCACCGTCGAAACTGGCCAACAGTTTCGCATGTCTGTAAGATTCTTCGAACGATTTACATAACTATATCAATAAATACTACCGACTCTGATACAGAGCAAGTTTCTTATTACACAACAATTATTCTAGCAGGATCGTTTCGTTCATGCTGCGAAAATAAGTTCAGAGTTAACATTTATATACCGTTGACTTCGTTTGCAGAAGTAGGATATACATACGCTATTGAGCGTTTATTGATATAATTTACGCGCGTCACTCCACCGATATATCGACTTCAAACGACAGCGTGTAACTTTTCAAACGCTCAGTTTGAGATGTCGACAGACATAATTGTCTAGAAACGTGGGTGGTATCGCACAGTCAAGAGGGACGCATCCATATACCAGCCTCAGGCACGTTAAAGCATTAAGAATCTTTCAAACATAATCGGTGACTAGGTAAAAAACAGTAACGTCAACGAATTTCCTTATCTCGCCGAACGCTTCGTAGCCTATACGGATAAGCTTCAATTTCGATAAACTCGAAACTAATAAATTACATCTTCTACACACAGTCCTCAGACACACGCTCATCTTCGAAAACCACGCACACGTCCCTTCGTTGTCGAAGAGAGAAATAACTTATTTACGTAGTAGCGTATACATATTGAACAGATCATGATAATGAGAATAAGAACTAAAATTATTCCAATATAACGCTACAAATTTTCATATTTGTCTCTCGCTCATCTTAATTTGACGATTAGACATATCAATGGGTCAACTGCACCAATGAAACCCGCTTTTTTACCTTCAAGTTTAACGCATGTACGTATTAAAGCGCTGGCAAAAATATGACAGCCTTACTTGTTAGATATTCTACTGCGCCGAAGAATATAGTCTATGCGGGTTAGAGACTAAATTCAGATGCACGCTTATCATCAAATATTACCTCAACGCGCCTATTCCATTACAGAACCTAATTCAGCCGGTGACGAACGATTCGCAGGTATGTAGCACACTTCAAGTTTAAACATTTAAAAAGCCTACAGTTTTCTCAGTCCGTACTTCATACCTCACATAAGAAACTCATCCTATTCAACAGCGAAATTGAACTAATAAACAGATGTCGTTCTGTAATGAGTTCATAACGCGTTAAATCGACTACTCCTTTCATCAGTATCGGTAACGGTGTGAAAATAACTGACTGGAACGAATGCACCCACTCAATCCCTTTTCGATTGGTGGACAGCGTAGCATCGAAAAAAGCTCAGCAAAAAAAAAATGGAAAAAACCACTCGCGCTGGTTTCACAGGACGCAGAGCTTGCTGGCGATGTAGTGAAGATGAAGAACTGTACAGGCCATCGTCAGCATGTTGCCCATTGCGATACAGACGTGGACTCGTCTGAAGGCACCGTGTATCTTCAAGTAGTGAGGACAATGTTTGAGCGGGCCTGGATTGTGACGGCCAATTTCGTTGCCGACACCGGCTGCTCGTTCGAGCGTGTTCTTTATCACGATCAGCTTTAAAAGCGGTGGCGTGAGATACAGGCGTATTAGCAATTCAAGAAAGAAGGCCCCTGACATGCCGCCAACCTGTAAAAGTAACAAGTGTACGTTACTGTTTAGCGTCGCTATTTATAAACCAGCCTGTCTTTATTTGATTTAGTCATTTGTGCGTATGAAATTATGAAATTGCATATGTTACGGTGGTTCTGTATAGTCAGCTGTATGAAAATGCAGCTGAGAACGAATAGATCGTTTGGCCGATGATATTGAAAGATTTTTAAATGGTAAATAACTGGTTAAACCATTAATTTCTAAATTTTTGTGTATAATTGGAAATGTGAAAAGCTGCCTTTATTCATATTTGATTGGAACAGATTAAAATACCAGAGAGCATGTAATGTTGCATGAACATAATTAAAACCGTTATAGACTTGTGTACACATCAGTTTACATACCTGAATTGCAATCTCCGTATCCCATGTGTGTGCTGGATGATGCTTGACAAATATGAGAAGCGTTGTAAGACTTAAACACGCATTTATAGTGAAGTATCTTGGAAAGAGAACGCGTTGGACTTCACCAAACGTATGCCGAGGTAATGCAAAGTATAAAGAAAGACCTGTGAACAATAAATAAAAATTAAATTATTTCAACAAAATTCCAATGAAAACTGCAAATTACGATATACATGCATACGTTTTCATAAGGATCGTAATTCAAAGAACTGAATCTATAATTATTTATAGTTGACTATCCAAATAAACTAATACAATGGCAAGACAAAATTTCCCGCCAGGACTGAACTATTAAAGCTGTTTTACGTTGCACGATTAAGAAGCGGTCTTACCTGAGACAAAAGTCATCCAAATCTGGGCGCCGAAGTGCATTACGAAGGAGGCGAGATAGATGAAGGAGGCGATTCTTGAATGTGGATGGCCAGCAATGTGGACTCTATCCGTTGTTGGAACGAGGGCAGACGTTACACATAAGACGGCTGCGATCATTATCACGTGTGCCGGTTGTGCCGTGTAGAAGAGAATTCTGGACAGAATGAAATGGGAACTGTCAGTCGGGATCAAGCTTTCCACGAACTTACTCGCGCTAATGTCTCAAGTTGACACTTGAAACAGTGCTACAGATTGGCGTGATAGAATCTTCAGTAACGAAACTGTATTCTGTCACCGCAAATAGCTTTCAGCCACTATTGCAAACATACAGCTGCCTTCGATCTGTTCACTAATTTCATCTCGCACGTCTCCTGTGCCAGGTTAGTTACTCCCCATTTATCATCCTTCCATTAACGTTTTATATTTTGCCCGTATTTACTATCAAATTCTATCGTTATGCTTGTTAACTAGTTTTTATATCAATAAAATATTAATCACGTTTCTGGCGCATTCCTGTATGTATCTGCATACATTATTGTCGAAAAACTCAACTTTCGAACTGTACTTCCCATCCACATCATTCTACCACTGAGTTATAGCTTAGACCAAACACCTCAAAGATTAAATTTCTCGGTACCATTGGTACCACCTACCACGTGCTTTGACCTAAATACATCAGGACAAGTAGCTTCATCCTTGAACCTGCTACAGCCTCGTACATTCGTTCCTTACACGATCATACGAGACACC
Organism: Anoplius nigerrimus; assembly: GCA_914767735.1. NCBI lineage: Eukaryota > Metazoa > Arthropoda > Insecta > Hymenoptera > Pompilidae > Anoplius > Anoplius nigerrimus. Next base: position 11,959,193 of record OU612077.1, read on the forward strand.
TATTGTACGTTGGTTCGATGAACACAGGATCTTTCCGTTCGTTCGAACGTTCGCTCCCCGCTACCTGGGCGCAACCGATAATCTCAACCGTCTCATCTAGATACGTCCCGATAATCGGTGCGAAAAACGAGCACTGTGTGAGCTTTGATCTCGCGAAGTGAGATTCCGTCGGTGGAGAACCTCGATCAAGGAGAGGAGAAATCGATTTCGTCGTTGGTGCGTCAGTGATACCGTTCAGGCTGGTCTTCGCTTTATCGTTTTCGTCCGAGCAATTAATACGTCGTTAGCCGAGAGCATTTAAATTATTATTCCACTTCGGGAGGCTACCATGAATTTCGTTACTGTTCTCGGAGCTCGAATCATTCTTCAATATTATATTCGTACAAGAGCAACTTTATCTTCATTTTCGCTGGCTTCAGCGGCGTAATTACTATCAATTCATAATTGTTCTAACTGGTCATGTAATTGCTTGCAATTAAATGTGGTCGGTACAATAATGTCTTTATAATTATTTGTACGTAGCTTCTGATCTATGTAGTATACAATATTGTTGCTAGTACGTATGTTACTCCGTATGTAGTTTATTTTTGATTGGGTCTTTTACATTTTTATGTATCCCGCTCAACAATTTCTGGTAGATTGAACTTTACACCGAATTAGTTCCGCTATTGTATAACAAATGTTAACGTGTCGTTACTGATTCGATAGCATGGAATCACGAGCGAGTGGAGGTTTAGTCAGAGTTCGTTGGTATTTCCAACTTTCGCTGGTCGATCCCAGTCAGCTAGCATTTGTTTCATCACTCTTCTCGGTACTGGTACAATTTCTCAAAACAGAATTTCGTGTCTGCTTTACAAAAACCAATTTCATAACCGTTTACTTGTAATAATAGATATTAATGTATGAAAGTGCTGTAGTTACCTTTCGATTTCAAAACACAACTAGGAAGGTAATACATATTGGTATAAAACTACATGCCCCGCTGGGATTCACATTACACCAAAAATGGCAAACCCGATGTTAATTGGACGACGTGGGAAGTTAAGTGGGGGAGACGTTTAATCATTAGCGGAGTGAAAATACTTCTTCTAAGAATTTACCCAAAGTGTAGGGAATATAGAAATTATGAAATTATCTGACGTTGGCGAAAGATGTATTATAGGTGATAATTATCCGGTCGTTGCATTCTGGCAGCAAGTTCTTAGAAGGCAAACAGTTTTGTCGTTAAAAAATGGATGTGGTAAACGTGGAATTGAGTATCTGATTCGAAACCAAAAATTCTGATTGTTAAGGATGTAATTGTTATCGACTTCCATTGTATAATGTGGTGCGGTGTATTAAGACGTAATACGATTATGGAATCGACAGTGTAACTTGTATTTAATGCCTAAAAATTGTACGATTTAGTCATTACAGTTTGCAGTTTCGTATCATTGTATGAGATTTGGTGTACACCGCGAAAGTATGAATCTAATTTATTTTACTACTACTGCGTCATGTATTGGGTGTTTGAACTAACTCGAATATAATATCCACCGTCGTGGCTTTTACTGATACAAAAAAAAACTACTAGAGATAGAAAATAAAAAACACAAAATTCAAAATTCATTTTTATAGCCCGAAATTTTCTCGTTCGATTTCAAGGCTGCTGGACTTTTTTTTATAATAGAGTTACATATTTTCATCGTCACGTCACAATAAATGAGGTCAAGACAAATCTAATGACTTATGTCACTACGACCTTCATCTGACCTTGAGTATGAAAAATTCATGAAAGTTAATCAATTGATGTAAATAGTGTTTCTTATTGTAAGATTGCGTCTGGGGAAAAAATTTGGACCAGATAGATACTAACACTTTCGGTAAACATTTCTTTAATTTTACGCACAGAATAAGCGTAACGAATTGTCTGCTCTTGACATGCACGCAGAATTCTTATGAAGCCATGCTTCTCAAATGTTTCCAGGAATGCACTATTGATTCGATTTTGGGTAATGTTTGTAAACATATTGTTGTTGGCCTTAATATGGCCGCTCTAATTGAGGCAAATTTTGAAGCCAGTTTAGTCCATACTGTCGGTTTATTTGCGATAGTAATTAAAACAGATTATATTATTCTTGTAAAACCATGATGTTGCACAGCGGAGCAGAACGAAATTTAAATTACTATTATTTACGGTAAAACTCTGTACAACCTTCATGACTGAATGCAGGAAGATACTTTCAGAAGAATCGTATTTTTCTTGTCAATGTTGATTGATTTATATCAAAAGTCAATTTTTATGAATCTTTCGTGCTCAATGACGCATAGAGGTCATGATGTTATACATCGTTGGATTTGTTTTGATCTGATGAATTCCGTCAAATCAAGTTCCCTCCATTTAAATGAACTGTATTGACCTTAAACTTTCGAAGACATGACCTTTAAAAGAGACAACTTTATCGTACCATCTACCAATGATGCAAACATTATTTATCTAAGCACTACTTGCTATCAATAAAAGCAACGATAATGTTTAAGATGTCCATAACAGATAGTGTGTACTTATATAGTTATCCAAAGTAAAATTGCGCAGCAATTTATAAAACTTGTAGCAAAATTGAGTACAAAAGATATTTAATTGTAAGTGACTGATATAGTTATGAATTACTGTTTTAAGGCAGATGCCCGACATTATTTTTTGATAGTCGATAAATAACGACCAGTGACTTCACGGACACACGTATGTGGCAAATTGTGATTGACGCCGTCAAAGAAATATACCGACGTCGTTCGGTTCACACCATTCACCCTTTTATCATACGCTTCTGATAGGAGGTCCTCGTAATGATCTTCGACGTACATGCCAATTTTCACCGGCGCTTACTTATTGTTAGCGCCAAGAAGCGAAAAGGGGAGTAATAAGCACTTGAACGAAGATATACGTGCGTTCACGCGCCAGGCCATTCATTATTCTTACGGAGTCGCGTGATATTCGGTTATTATGGATTCCGGTTTTTGCCTCGAGAGACAGAGACACGGGCCGCCATATTGCCAGTAGCTGGAAAATGGTCCTTACAATATCTTGGCCAGGAATTTCAATTGATTCCTATTTTTGCAACTGTATGATTTCATGGAACAATTCGTAATATATCCTCACAGAGTACTATGTAGTGACGAGTTTTTTTTTTTTAAATTTTGTTTTGATAATTTCCGACGACCTATACGAAATATGTAATAAAAAGAATTCATAATGAGGCGCCATCTTTTTTAGCTTGTAAAATACATCGGGCGGAAGAATGTGCGTAAATCGTGTAGAGAAGGTACCGTGTAAAAAGGGTCCCAAACGTATCCTGGCAGGTTGCTTTACTAAGTAGGGTCAAATACCCTCCGACGGGCAAAAAGTTTCGGGACTATGAGATTCTCAGCTGGTGTCCCGTGTCTGTAAAATGGGCTGCAACGCTGCACAAATGGGACACAAAAAGTCACACACTTCAGACGGGGACCCATTATCTCGATCCCATCGTCTGGGGACGATGGTCGACTGCTAACGCGACAATAAAAGGTATCCGGTTCGCATATTCTCAGTCTTTGTGGGCTAACCATGTAACATCTTCCCAGGTTGACGACACACGTATCATCGCATGCGTAATCAAAACCCCATTTCGCGATAGTTGCACACCGTATTCCTGTCCGTGAGCAAATTGCATTCAACATCTTCTAATGATCACCTTAGCGACGAACATACTCTTCTTTCACTATTTCCCTATCATTAGATCGGATGTGCCGGGCACGTTACTTACACGCATTGCTTCCTTGTAATTTGTCTCATAATAACGGACAATATGTCGTAACAGTTGCACACCGCATCCTCTTCCGGGAATGAACTACATTCAATGATCTGTAATAGCTTCGTTCACGATAAGCATACAACTTTTTTTCTACCTTTCAATCGGTAGACCTAGATATATTTGATAAACGAATTTTCAATATTGTCTCCGCGTAACTTTTCACTAACTGAAGAACAGAGCGAACATACAAAACAATTGTTACGCAATAGATTCCTAATTGTTACATAACTCAAGTGACAATTTTATCCTTTTACGTGTTTTCGAACCCGTCACAGTGTTCTACGCACGTGAGCTCTCTTTGCGCAAATTATTTGAGTCAATTATTGTTCCTTAAGCAATACTTCTTCGGTTTGCAAGTTTTTCCCGCTGCATCGTTGGTGACAAAGTGTCTCACTTCGTAATTATACCTTCTGAGATAATCGAAGTAGAAATATTGCCAAGCGCACGGCTTGTTTTGTTATTAAATTAGCCAGCTCGTAACCCAGTTTTTATTGTCCCGTGTTGCGCATTTGGAATTTTGACGTTAGCCGATGTTTGAGTTATGTATCTCATTGCCAGCAAATAAAAGATTATTTATTCGGATACGCGTCGATTGATTGTTGAGATAGGCTACTGTTTGACAAATTATCATGTTCGAACTTGCTGAATCATTTTACAAAAGCATTCTCTTTACACAGATTCGGTGGAAAGCATATTAGCTTTTGGAGAATGTACAGTGTGAGGACTGCAAATATGGGTTTCGTCCGACGTGTACACATTAGTTTTACTACATACGTCGTTTAGCGTATCTTTACGCAAGCGGTTCAACTTCATACTGCACGATACCACTTCATATTATGCACTCTAAACATGCAAAGTAACTCTAAATAAAATCTATATATCGCACAATATTGCATGCATTATGCCATAGCGTCCATTATTATTTATTGTAACAATACTCGAAACTATAAAATTTGGACTCTAATTTAAATGAATGTGCAAAGGTGAAAGGTCTTATGCAGATATTCAAAGTAACTTTCGAATGGTAGCGAAGAAAAACTTCGTAAAGTATGAATACTTACAACATCAAGTGTATTATATAAATAATGGACTAAAATATGTTATTAATGCTACAGTTGCACTGAGTAAGTGCCGGGATTTATTAAAATATTATTAACAACATAGTTAATCGATTCTTTTGTAGCTTCCACAATATGTATTTTAAAAATAAATATTTAGTAACATTTTCCAAAATGTTGTACCTTGTTTTAGGCTTAACTCTGTCAGCCTGCTTGCGGCGGTAACAATATCCATACAGCTACAGTAAACGTTCAAGTACTTTCAAGAGTCAGTATACGTTTCAGATTTTACGATCAGCTCATAAATTGTCGCGAAAATGGAAACTTTAATGCTGACAGAGAATGCTTTAGTCATTGATGTTACAACGTACATTGACCCTTCTGTGTTCTATAACTAATTTTATAACACGAAAATATGTCAAAAACGTAGGTGCAATCAGTATTGAACAACATATCTCGGAAATGTATAAGAACTAAGTCAAGCGATAGACATGTTTGTTGAAGCTTAGTCTAAATATAAACTTTGTCGCAAATAACTGTATTGTAGGCTCGTAATATTTAGGAACCGCTAAATATTACCTGCGCACGAGTATCACCTGTTTAAATACGAAACTGACTTCTGATTCAACTAAATGCGAAAGCAGTGTATTACGAGCTCGAGCTTGCACAGACTTTATTGGCCGTGAAAATTGTCACGCGTACATATTGGTAAGTATGTATGTAATGCACGACGAAAGACGTCAGCGAACGCGCGTGTTATTTTTCTTCTTTTTCTCATTGCGCACGTTACTATTCCCGCTATTTTACTTTCGAAGCCGGTCGGAGGCGTTGTCTTGACGAGAAGACTTCTTTGCATGAGAATACAGTACATGAGAGCACAGTGTAAAAAAAGATAGCGGTATATTCTGCACGCCCGAAATACAACGGACATTATGCAATAAATGTGAAGCGGAAGATTAACAAAAATAAGAACTGTCCGAGACTTACGGAATTATACACATTACGGTTTTAAATTGGTGTCCCTCAAAACAACCCTGCATTTTCTGAAAACTTCTAATTATTTCAGCTTATGATGCTTACATTTTCACATCATAATTCATGTTAATTAGATTCTTCTCTTGCGACACAGTAAGGTTATGTCCGCGCTTGCCACTTGCACATAATACGCATATCAAGTCTGTCACTCAGAAATAGTAATGAATTGAGTTTTAGAAGATGTAATAGCGATTAGTCATACTCGTTTAGAAATCAGCTTAAACCGTAATCGGATTATCTCTCGCATTCGAAGAATGCGATGAACATCTCCGGTCTGGATGAATCGTTGACCTGTCTGCTGAAGTGCGATCGGCTAATGAGTACGAGGATCCTACTCTGTGACGACATGGTTTAATCCCGCAAAACCGCATGCTTGTGGTTTTGCTGGTCGTGGATGGTATTACAACTTCTACATGCTCGCGGTCGCCGTCTCGTCAGTCGGAGGTTTGTCTATCTGGGATGCGTATTGATGACGTCAGATTGAACAGTAGAACCTTAAGTTCACCACTGCGATACAGGTCGCTTATGTAGTCAAATCTTAATGAACTGGTACTTTTCAAGTTAGATTTAATGAACGTGTTCTTCGAACACAACACTGTTCGAAAGCGTCTTTCATTTTTTGACTCCCGATAAAATTTGTTTAAAAACAAGGGTTTCGATAAGGTTTTCGAATTTGAGCTGTCAGGTTATCGAGCAATTTCGCGTTTTGTTTTATTTTTGAGAAATGGAAAGATACCGATCGTGTTAATAATTTTCGTTCGTTTGAGTTGACGGAAAGTTGTTTTACATTAAGGTCCTTTAATTCGAAAGCGAAAATGACATGTACTGTACAAAGTTTTCACGAGCGGAAGTTGAACATATGAAAGGATAGGATTATAAAGGATAGGCTTATTAAGGTTAGTAGCATTAACTTTGCACTATGGTCGCAGTGTATTATTAAAACTGTTATCTTAAAATAATTCTGTTCAACGTTCTTGCACAGCAGACGTCTTAAGTAGCGAAGAATATTATTTCGTCGCGTGCTTATCATTCCTGCTAAAACCGGCGCATATCTTGCGATCAAATTATATGAGTCCAACTATTGAGGACTAACAAACGGCCGATCCCACTACTATCGCACGATTCAAAAAAAGACAAAATTGTTCCACCGTTCCCTTCCTTTCGCCGAAAACTTGGATCGACGCTTGACTATCTTGACTCCTTCACTTAGGACACTCGCCTACATATCAAGTGCGATAAACAACATGTCAATCAAATTCACGCTAACGTAATAGAATATTCAAAACAGATGGACATTTACGCCAGGACACTTGCGTAATGATCAGATATGATATCTTCTGAATTAGCGGATATCGTCCGGGTGCGTATCATTGCACGAGTTCAATGATTCAATGTGCCAAACTAATGACCGTTTAAACTTTGCCACATTTGCCTTGGTTCAAGAAGGGGTAGTGATTGCGAATCAGTTTACCGGGGCTATCTTTAATCGATGACCGATAATCGAACAGAGTGGCTCGGTCGAGACGGTGACTAGATGATCTACGCAATACAAATTACATGATAACGGATATGTACGAATTCTACTATTTGCGGAAAGCGTAAAGCTGACTTTTTATTCGAAATTCCCAGAGACAGATAATTAATTGTTCGTTACTAGTAACGTATCTCTACGAAGACGAAAAATTCTTGACAATTCAATCACTTATTCATCATAAGACTATAGCTCAATAATCGTAACAATATAACAGAATTAATTGCTCAGAATCCAAACTCCTTTATAATAATCAGCAATGCGTTGATGACGATCATAATAATGCAAACATACATTAACATCAGAGAACTGTTGTTACTGAACATCGATTGTTCCTGCCAATACCCAACTTGCAACAATGAAAACATTGTAGTGATTACTCTTAATTCGGTTCTATCGACCAGTTGTGTCATATGGAAGTCTGAAATCATCCGAAAGATTTGCCGCCCACGAACATTTGATGAAGAGCGTCCACGTCGTATTGTTAATAATTTCCAAGCCCCCCCCCCCCCCCCTACATTCGTCGAATGCCTTCTGGGCGCAAGTCGACGCGGAACAATGATTTATGAAACGATGCAAGCGTTAATGCACGCACACACTCACACTTCCGAACGTTCCATGGGTACGCACAAGTGTGCATGCACGATCCTGTCTTGAAATTCTCCGAAATGTTACGAGTTACGAGCTGAGAACGGGTCAAGGAACCTTCGTCCTGGCCATCTTCGCTTTTAATAATCTCGCTTTGCAGCGATATAGAAGCCGCCTGCATGAAGAATTACTTTTTTACCGGCGGTCATGTGTCCATCATTTCATTTCTCAAGAGGCTGTTACTTTGGAGAGCTTCTTCGTAAACGGATAGTAATTATGAGAATGAGAATGAGAGGTTGTAATATAGGTATGTGCACTAACATATGGCGGTAGATAAGTTTCGCCTCTGCACACCTTCATGTGTGTATTACATTTTGCTAATCCACCACCGCTTCTACATATGTATGAACACATATGCAGAGACATTGCGTTTTTGCGAGCGTAACGCCTTTAGTCAAATTTGCTCGTTGGAAAATTATTTTGTAACCGATAACGCTTCATCTTTTTTAGGCAAACCATGATCAATCTGATTTAACTTGCCGTTTGATAAACGAAATAAATTGTAAGTACGTGTAAAGCTGCAACTAAAGTGCGGTAGTTGCAAATGTGATAAATGTCGATACAGCAGTTTGCGACATTGGCTCAATGTACCTATATCGCAAAACAGGTAAACAATTATCATCCCGACGAGCCGCGAAACAACAAACAATGAATTGAGAAATGCCTACGGTTCGTCGAGAAAGCAGATGTATTTGCCGAATGGGTGCATACGTAATGTTACACGCCCGCAAAAGCTCTCCCACGATGTCGAAACTTATCTGCAAATTACTAAAGATGCTCGCTACCTGGAATTTGACATTCGATTTTCTGGAATATTCCATTTTAGTACTACCGTGAGAGGAAGTTTACGATGATGCACGAACAGATAAAAAAAATGTAAAGAACATCGAACGATAGGTGAGCTCTGCAGACGGTGAGTCAATCAATCTTTATCTTCGCAGGAACAATAGTTGTTCATCCATGATTTTCAATAAGATAATACGACCACCGTACGGAGAAACAAACGATTTAGCGCGGTAACATTGATGTCATATCGAGCCCGATATCTTCTGACGCAGTGCGGAAATGTAATGAACGTTCAGTCGCTGCTCTCGAAAATCCGGCTAACGAATTCGTGATTACAGTATACCGGGTGTCTGGGCAGTAACGGTACCGTCCAGCGAGGCGTTAATACGCGGACGAGAAGATAAGCCACCTTCTCTCTCAAAGCGCGAACACGTAGCTTTCTAATTTCGGAGGATAGCGGCGAGTGCCTAACATGCAAATTTGAATCGTCGGCCTTAAGTAACATTCGAACGCGATAACGTTCGGTCCGCTGTAACGGTACTCGGAACTCAGCTTTTAATCGGAATCATATCCGCGCGTGACTTGCCGCGCCAATGCGAAATGGGACTTACGTACGTGTACATTTGCAGTCGAGGTCGGTCCCTTCGGGTAGAAAATGAACCTTGGCCGCGAAATGTCCCCCGTGACAGGTCGCACGCGAAGAGCATTTGCCTGAAACAGCGCGCGCGCGCCAATCCGTGCAACTGCTATTTGCCGCGTATGAAAGGCAGCGTGAACTATCGAGGTATGCAAGCCGGCGGTTTCCACATCGAAATATGTAACAAAGGTGCCCGTGGACGTGCCGACGCTCACGGCGAACCATCGCAGATTGCAAACAACTCCGTTGCGAAATAATCGTGGCCGATTACTTTTTGCAAAATTACCTGCCGATTTTTCATCTGCGCACTCTCTGGATTCTTGACGAAGCTTTCGGCGCAGATGAATTCGTCGGATGACGGATTAAAGGTCGTGGACAAAGACACGGGAATTGTTAAAAAGTGATTTTCAATAATATGCGGTCCTATCTAGACGTACGTGTACGTGAGTATGTTAATTCATTTTAATTAAAGATTTGCGGTGTGGAGTTTGAATCTTATTGATGCACTTGTGGGAAATTGCTAATTGCATTGCAAGGAGGTCGATAAAGTACTTGAATGTGTCTGATGTCGCATTTCCGTCGAACGTATGATAAAGACGCGTCATTGTACGTACTTATCGAACAATGGTGGGAGATTCGAATTCATTGGTCGTCGCTTAGCGACTTTAACCAAATTTCGAAGTCGCTTGCCTTCGTCACGCTCGACGAACTTTACCAAAAATCCCCAATATGATAACGCGATCGCGCGGATTTACAAATTGTATGACGCGAAAGTCGAGGAAGTACCCAAATGTATTTGACGTCTGATTTAAGCAAAATGTACGATAACGTCACGTCATCGGAGCCACTCGGCATCATTGGACAACGGTGGCAGATTCGAATTCGGAGGTAGATTGCGCGCGCGGCGGGAATCGATAAATTTTCTTTTACCGAAGCATTATCAAAGACGGACGGCAGTCGTCGCATTTCATACGCAACAAATTAAATTTGCAAGGGCACCTCACTTGCGCCATATTACCTGCCTTTACGTAATTCGAACGTGACGTAGCACGTTACTTATCTGTCCGCAGATACACGACCCTGATTCGTTCTTTAATTTATGCTCACCTACCCGTCTAAGTCCTAATGTCGGCCTGATGAACGCGAGTATTGACTACAATTTTGACATAGAGGCGGATCCAATAATGCGTTGAATGGCAGGATGAAGTGATAGAAAGTACCATCAAGTTATCATGTATTTAATGGGAAGAGTGTCAGAGAGTTGAAAGATGGAATATTCGATTTTTAATAGCACCAAACATTGTTGCGGTTAATATTTAAATAAAATGGGACAGTTTTAATGAAACGTTAACAAGGTAAGATAAGATACCTTTCGCTAATTTTCATACGCAATATTTTCAAAGGCATTCTGCGATAATTATTATATACGATTACATATTTCCCGCCAAAGTCCGGATCGAAAGAAAATGTTTCACTCTAAAAACTTCAGTCTAAATGGATTCTTTTATCTCTCTACACAAAATGTGTTACCGTATAACCGCAGCTGGTCAGGATTTTGAGCTTCAAGCGAAATAAACATTTCTGTAAACAAACTGCTACTTCATTGCTTTATCTTCTTCAAGAAGACAACAAAACAAATACCAAAGATATGCCCGCCATGTGAAGTAACTGTGAAACGAAAACGTTTCATGAAGTCTTTACGAAATGAAATGAAATACAAAAGAAAGTGCTTCAGAATAAAATTCATGTTTTTCTAGGGTATTGCTGCACAACTACCGCTGGACAACACTTCAATTTTGAAATGAGATCCCGCAAACAGAAGTCTACTTCAAGCTACTTTATCTTCCGTGAGCACGAGGCGAAGCAAATACCATAGATATTCCCGACAAACAAAGTTTACCATTTCGCCACAGTCTCCCAAAGTAATTATCAAACGTAAACAGTACATATTTTTGCACGCCTGTTTGATCGTTCCATTTAACGAAGCACATAACTCTGACTGTTCTTCTTATATCGACGTCAGACCTCTGTCTCGTTTATCTCCATCGCGTTTGTTCAATTACTCCAGCTCAAACTTATCGACCTCTCCATAGCTTCGATTGGCGTATAACCCAGTTTCACGTACAGGCAACCCTCGGCATGATGTTATCGCGTCAAAGCGTGAAAAGGAAGTGGAGAAGTGACAAGGACATCTTCGACGATGATCATTGCATTTCTTCGTATCCTTGCTGTAATTTTTGCCCAACCGTTTAACCGTTGTTCCATGTTTACAAAGGCATAAACGGCGAGGTCGAAAAATTACGCACGCGCGCCCGCGCGCACCAATACTTTTTCCGCAAAACGACAGAAATCCATTGTTGATTCGCGATAAGATGCGTCTGTAACAACATCTCGAGACGTCTCTCGTGATTACGTCGATCATTCATAATCGTCGTTCGCGGATGCCTGTCGATCTTAGCACGATGTATTCGACGCGGGACGAAAGATCAGTTTGGGGTGGGTTGAAATGAGAATTTATTCAGAACTGTGTGAAAGACTCGTTCAAACGTTAGGTGAACATGTGTTAATTTCTGAAAGAATTCATTCCGACACGCAGAATAGTTTAGCCGTAATGGCAGTTGGCATCGCAGTGTTAACGGCTCTTTTGTCAGAAATGTCGAAATGAAACAATAGACCTGATTGTTTTTTTAGGAACCTGAGGTGTAATGTAATGTTAAGTTCGGAAACGAAACACCTGGCTGTACAAGCTTTGCAAACAGAGCCATATCGTTGGCGATACGTCTTCTCAAAGGAAAAATGTCTTTGAAAAATGTGAAGGTAATCAGTTACTGTACTCTCGTAAGCCAGTAAAGAATATGATAATTAAGTAAGTTTTGCAAGTTATAACCAACGGATGCCAACTTCAAACAAAAGCTATTTTTTTTTACGATATTCTGTAGAAATAGCAATTTCTTTTGTAATATTACATATATTTAAGTATGGACTGAGTAAGTTCTACTCTTATCAACGCGACATCACACGTTATCATATAATAACAATGTACTTCCTTTACAGCGAATAGGTAAATGGTCGTGCTTCAATATAAGCTTATCGATGTTAAATTAATACTAATTCCGTCACACGTAACAATCATCATTATTGAAAAAATATTGTAATCTGCAACTCCTTTTCTGATTAGAATATTAATCCCTTAACGTATGGTTTCTTTGAAATAAACCGGCCAAAAAAAATCAATTTTTTTTTTATGTAAAACACACTTTAGAACATTGTCTTGGCAAAAAAAATAAAAAAATAAAAAATTAATCAAAATTTTTATTTTAATTTTAGCAGCATTAAATACAACGCCGCTCGAATATACTCGAGCATGCACGTTAAGGGGTTAACTGTCGTAAAAAGATTTCCTGGCTGTCGCAACTTTTATAACATTGACAGACACCGTAAGAACCCAAAAATTTGAATTAGCAATCATGTAGTAGGTTATCTCTATCCTGTGGAATCAACGTAAAACGCTGACGTTCAACTTCGTCGCATGTAGTTTATCGCATCATTTATCAGCGTTAAAGGAAATTACTTTCAACAAGTGCCACCTAAATCTTAACTGAACGATTGTAACATCAAACCATAATTGAAACGTAAAATATAGCGATGCCTGAACTGACTATTTCATGAAATCTATGCAAATCCGTCGGTGGACAGCCATATTACAATAAAACAACTATGCTTTATCGTAATGGCACATCGCCGAGTTACTTTCACCAGGTGCAAAAATTTGCCTGCGAACGTGGGCCGCACCTTAACTTTGCACATATGGCTGAAAGCGTTTGTATTATTACCTTCACGCGTGAACGTTTGCTCACCGTCATGAGTTAGTGGCTTCGATTACACGTGCCTGTAATTTCGATTCTGCACGCGCCTCAGAATCAGCCTGCCAGGCATCGAAATCGTTCAAGACAATTGGTTAATTTGCCCTTATCGTCGAACGCATCGAGAAGCCGTTCATTAATTTGCATACCGACTTGTAAGCATCGCCGCCAATTTGTGCATCGCCCTGTACACCTGCGGCAACGTTATACGCTAGACTACTGTCCGGTACCGTTTACGCGCACAATATATATGTTATATAGATGCATATATATACAACATTCGTCGGTGCGCATATATTGGCATGCCGACTTATCACAGGGCAGGTGGGAAACGTGAGATTTGTCACGCAAGCCATCGCCTAGATTGCACGCTCACGAACGCGGATGTGCAACATGCGCATTCTTTGTTTCGAGCATCGGGTCAGAAAGGACCGGCGTCAGTGTCCAATTGACACTCGATTGCTTTACATTCGCAGTGACCCGATCTTAAATTGTTCCTCTCCACACACAGCAACATTCTAATACCAGAGTCATGTTTTGCTATATTTTTGCTCGTATGTGATTGCGCTTTTTTGATTCCCATTGTGACTGCAGTTGTCGTTTCCGGTTGCCGCTTCTTCAACACTGACGACGGACAATTAATCACAAAAATCGCATTTAATCGCAGTCGGTCAACCGCATTAGATTCCCTAATTGATCTTGTTCTGCCAGCTCGTTATCGCCGTCTGCGCTACAGACATCTTAATCTCGATGTACGTTTTCATGCCTAACAACTTTGCCATTTTTTCCTTATCTCCCGTCGGCGAGTTCGGAATTGCGCTGCTTTCTGTGACTCTCTCGTCTTCACAATAAGATATGTTTAAGTGTGTCACTGATCTCGCGGACGGAAGATATAGCGCCACGCGGTGTACACAGGTCTAATATTAATCCTAAACCAAAGAATATAACGTCATAAGATTGTAAATCGTTAAGCAGGTTGTTATGGCAATCAGATTGATGGAAAAACGAATAAAGAAAAAAGGAAGAGGAAGAGAACTGACAATAACAGAACTTTGCAGGATTAGTTTTAAATTTACATTTCGCTTAATCGGGAGAAAGAACTTCCGTCCTCTAATCTGCGACGTTAGTCAAATTTAACCACAGGTGAACAAACACGTGCGATACCTAAAGCAATTTTTCGAAAATTCGAAATAATATTACTAAACAAATTGTTTTTATCCTTGATTTAGTTCTAGTAAAGTACGTAACTCAGAATGAAGAGCCGAACCAAGCTCGACTTTCTCACTCTTCTGTAATCAAGGCCACGTAAATCGGACAAATATTACGTCACACTTTCATACATCATAAATCGTCCCGACACGGGCAGCGTCAAAAAAGGTGAAAAATAAAAGTTAAGAGAAAAGAGGATGAAAAAGCAAATAACTCGGAACTCAAACGCTTGATATTCAATTAACATTCCTCTGCCTCTGCTTTTGTCCCGGACTCAACTCGTTCCTCCTTCTTAGACTCGATTCCGACAGGCCTAACTGCTTTCAAGCTGTCAGGTATGAACGGAACGCCACTCTCGGCCGTTCATTCACAAAAGCATCGGACGGCACGCTACATTTTGCATGCATATGCGAAGCGCGTAAGATTGATTAGAGGCGAATAATAGATTGCCTCCGAGAAGATGCGCCTCGTGACTCGACGTGAGAAGCCTACTTTCGGCCTTCCTACGTGGGCACGAATGGCATTTCCTGGCCGAGAGCCAGCCATGCCAGATCGGCCCGGCAAGGCAATTCGGAGATTCCCAGGGGGAATTCTTACACCTCTCCCCCCTCGCTGGAATTCCCCCCCCCCCCCCTAGTTTTCGACACAAGGATCGGCAAGGAGGGTCAACGAAATTCGGTCTTATCGCCGTCCGGCGAATTCTCGTCCTCAGGTGATAAATTGCGGTAGATCGATAGACAGCTTCGGAAGGAGGGCGGGAATCGAATTTGGTTATTATTGGAATCGAGGCTTCACTCGACGGTGGGCGGTGTTGATAAATAGGTGCGCGAAACTTGCAGGAGATGCGTAAATTCGCAAACTGCCAATGAGTTTTTCTGTTTGTAGTGGAACACTGGTTATGTTGGGTGTTGGGCGATGCTGATAAAAGTGTGCGCGTAACTTACTGGAGAAGTTGGCATAAGAGTGATTATTTTTTTGCTCACTTCGAACGATGCAATACAGAACTTTGTCGTTTGGAAGGTGGATGCTAGTATATATTCTTTTGTGCTTGTTAGCGTCGTTGCAAAAAATTATGTGTTACAAAAAAGTTGAAGTTTGAGGAATTATTTGCTTCGATGAAACTAAATATTTGCAAGTCTGATGCATTAAATGGAAACAGTGAATGTATATTTTTAATCGTTTTATTGATTAGAAAACTAGAAACGAACGCAGCTTAAATAAAATAAGAATGCGATGATGCAGACATTTATGTTGTACGTGCACAGAAATTCATGTATAATCCCGAAGTGGAGATAGCGGGAAGAAGATTTGGACGTCACATTTAAAAAAAATGCATTAAAATAAAAGCCCCGCATAAAAGGAATACTGACGCAATTGAATGTTTTTTCCCTCGGTTTTTAAAGCAGGTATGCAAATTTCATCTAGCAAAATTGTGTTTTATGTCGAACGAGCTGTACATACTAATTTTTATAAATTTGCCATTTCCATTTATGTATCGTCGTTCCATCATACGTTATTTTGACAAAACCACTAGTTCCGCTTGTGTTTCGTGTACTCCATCCTAATTACCATTCTTATTCCGACATGCCCACAAAAAGCGTTTGTTATTCATCGTATACAGCCACAAAGCCACCAGCCTAATTTTGTCAATATCACGTCTCTTTATTGGAACCTCTAAACACAGTATTATTTTCAGAAAAACTACGAGTTTCGTTTATCCCTACCATGTACGTCATAGCAGTCAACTTTGTCTTCTCAAAAACATGCCTTCCGCTTACTGTAGACAGTGGTACGCAACATCATACTTATCAGCGTTATTTTGACAAAATCACGAGTTTCGTCTGCCATCGTCGCACAACGTCACCGTTGCCAACGTCATTTCGACAAATCCCGAGTTCCGCCTCATATGTCTCGCCTTGTACGCAGACGTCATCATTACGAGCGCAAGCGATGTGGGAATTGCCTGCGTGACTGGACTTTTTAAAAGTCGTTACGCGCCAAAGCGAAAAAAAAGGGAAGGGGCTCGCCGAAACGGTGCCGACTTTCAGAAGAACGATTCGCGGACAGCCGAAAATAAATTAATCAACGCTCGCTGATATTCTCTTTTCCTACCCTGCCGACATCCCACCTCTTTTTTTCCCCTCCAGCAGCGCCGGATACCGCGGATCCGCAATCGGACTTTTTCATTGTTGCACCTGGCTCGCCGACAAAATGGCTGATGCAATTGGTGCGAGCGTAACGTGCTTCTTGCCCACTTGTTGATGCGGATGATTAATTGTTCCGCTGCGGCGATAATTATAGACCGGGTTACAATCGCAGAGTGTATTCACCGCATATGCACGTTCAGATGTCGTTTTAGGCGTACGTCATGCCAGAGTTCGACGATTTGTAAGCTATCCGAGTCCATTCATATATGCGGATGATTAACTGTTCTCCCACTGCCGATACATAAACGTTAGATTGTATTTATCCGACATTTGTTTATTGTCTACCTGCGTGTTGCCATGTGCGCATATTTTTTAAAACTTAATATCTATAGCCACATGTGTACAGGATTAAAAACGTCTCGATACAATTAGCCTGTTAAAATTACATTTTACAATCAATAATGTGTGAATAATCTATACTCGTCACTTAATTGAAATTGTCAGCCCATATCTTAACTTTGATTTGTGGCCAATTACGAGTAAGTATCGTTGAGTCGACTATGCATTTTAAATAGTTTCATTACAATGCTATCGCATGTAATGTGATTTGATTGGAATCGTAATTACGCATTTTTTGCGAACGACTTCCATAAGCGATAACATAATTCACTACTACAAAAAAAACCTGTTTGAATAGATCTGGCATGGCAACGTATCCTTAAGGCGGAAAATGGTAATTTAACCAATGATAGAGTTATCCACCTGATACTACACGTTTATGCACTGTTTCCGAGCATGGCGACACACGGCGAACAGTTGTAATCAATCTTAGCGACACGTTCACTTCTAAATTATGACCGCACACGAACTGCAAGTCGGTGTCTCTCGCTAACGTTCTCAAATGAAAAGCGTTAACTATGGCGATAAGAAAATTTATTCAGTCTACATGTCTGTCAAAGTCTGGCGCGACACTCTCGTTATTTATTGTTACAGGTGCTGATTTACAAGAATTTCTCGACCTCACAGATCGTCTCGTAATACGTCCGCGCTACCTACGAGAGTACACGTTTTCTTTATCCGTCACGTGCTTCTCTACTTATTGTTAGTCACGTCGCACGAATTTATCTGGTTAATATAAATAGACCTTTCCGTAAGAGGAAGTTGTAATAGTTTGTAATCCGAAAGGAAACGAATAAAGAGTTATATATATAAATAGACCTTTCCGTGACATTTCGCGTGCCTCATAAACACATTAATTACCCGAATTGCTAAACAGTCAAATCGACCATTAATTCGATCACAGCCCGAGCCCAGTGTTTCACGCAAGTGGTATTACTTCCCGCTTACCATGTGTCAATAGTTTTCCCTCTTCGACAAGTATGCTCTTCTTCCCGAATCGAGTAAATTGGACAACTTGTGTCGCTCAATTGACACAATCAAAATTACGCGCCTCATTGATTAGATTCGCGTCTATTGATTACGTTCGCCAGTTGATTCAATTAGGGAATAGATACGACTGATGGGCGTACTATGAGTGCCGCTGCTTTCTTAACTATTTTCGGAAGAAAACGTTACGTAACATATGTTCGGCACACTCGTCAGTTTATAAAAATATCTTTCGCGCGTTCACCCCGTGCGCGGATTACGCCCGTTCAAATATTCGCTGTGTCTCGAACTGTTAGGCATGTGTGAAATGCTAATGCTTGTATTGGCTGAGTTCGTGCGTCAGGTACGGACATACGTGCGGTAAATTAGTAAGGTACATTTCGTTTGGCATTATGTTCGCAGGAGCCTTATGCACGCTCGTTTCCATGCATATCAAAATGCACGGTAGCGTACCTTTAGAATTGTCAGTTACTAGGAAGGTATGTAACATGTTTTTTAAGTTGTGCGTGATCATCGTTATTATCTAATATTGGAAATTACGGGTCAGAAAAAATCTAGACCAAAAGCGAGCAACATTAGTTTTAGGATGATTCGTGTCATTGAAACCTATGGTACGAGTCTTCAGAATAGTTTTCAATCATATGTATTTACATTTTAAATATAACATTGTCCGCATAGTAGCCATTAAAAAATCGTAGCTAATCAGGGAAATATCTGTGAAATATATTTCGTCCGTTTGTAGGAGCTTGTATGTAATTATATAGGTAAATGTTTCAGAGGGAAGATACAATTAAAAGGAATGCCTATGTTTGTTGCTGCTACATATTTAATGGTTCTTGGTTGTTCTTTTTTGACGCGTCTCTCTTTCTTACAATACCTATGGATCTGATTTTCACTGTACGATAAGATCAATTTCAACGGGGTATCGATTACTGTCAGCAAATCTTTCAGTGTCTTAAATCTCGTTATGTTTGATTTTCACTGCACAATAAAACGTATCTACGCCGTACGCTACACATCGTATACCCAATTTTTCAAAAATCAATACATTTATTTCTCGGTCTTTTCGCAACTTTTGGATTTATTCTAATACATTTTGTATTTAATTGTTTTTGAACATAAGAAATGCACCTCTATCTAGCTAAATAATTACGAACTCCATATTGTATACAAATCAAATATTGCGCCAAGAGAATAAATGCAATCGCGACCGCAAACACCAAACATTATTGTCAAGTGGCAGCCATAAGCCTCAAATTGTACATATTCAATGATAATATTTTATCTTTGTAGAGCTTAAAAGTGTTGAAGCCAAAAATTAAATACCTAACGTGTGAATATTGTAGATATGTACATGTGTATTTGCGCATCAGTGAAACTAAGTTTATAAGATTTATCTGTTTTTCAACTTATTGAATGCATTGAATGCCGTTCGACGGAGACAGTATTTCTGTCTTCTCGTTGGAACACTGAAATATTTATCTTAAACCCGCTCCAGTGAAATCAAAGAATTCAATGTGGTTCAAATATTCAAATATCTACTATCTTTCAACTTTACAAATATTCCAAACAAAAATTTTCAGCAACTGTCAAGTAGAACAATTTGAAATAATTTAAATATATGTTACATCCAAGCCTATCGTTAGGTTCGAATGATGAATACAGCATCGGTATTAAACGTAACACATTCGTAGTACACAGCACAATTATTGAATGCCAATCGAAATACTATTCAAAGACGGCGGACTCGCGTCATTCGATACGTTCGAAATTTGAATGAGGCACGTATCAAAGTAGCACCGCAGTTACGAACGGGGGAGCAAAGTTAAGCTCGTGCGACACTGACCATCCTAAAATCCCGACTCACAATCAGTCTTCGGGCCACATTGTGACGTCGTGACAAAACGTGTCACGCGTTCGTTAACCTACGCTAATGCCATATTGAAATTGATTGTAAGCGTCCGCCCAGCACCAACGACGTGAAAGTTTCTCTCGCGGTCACTTGTTCGTCCTCTATCGCATGTCGCGATCGGGTTTTCTTTTTCTCATTACACGTGACTCCTCTAACTACCTTTCTTTAGACATTAGGCAAGACACAGCCTGAGTTTGTAATGGCGTCCGAGCACACTTTGAGCAGAGTTACATTGATACGGTATTAAATATTAGATGTGTGCTGATTTGAAGAATATACTATATAACCGTTAAGAGGGGTATCAGAGGAAATGGTAATGACTTACTTCACTCTTTAGATACGTGACATTAATGAGCTTGTGTTCTTGCGAATGTTTGCTGAAGAATAGTCAACAAACGGTGTTCATAGTACGGTTTACTGGCTTTTACTATGCGGCTTAAATCTGACGTACGCACGATGAACTCGATTGAGGTACAATGGATATGAATTATTCTGGGAGCGTATTTCTTTGACATATCGTTTCAGCAAAAGGAACATGTGATTTCTTGGCAGTTGGGAGTATCTTTTGCAGAATGTAATGCATTAATAGCAAATCGATGATCAGGAGAGAAACAGGTGGCAGCGAAATTAAGATTCCATGACTGACAATAAGTCGTAATAAATATACGTCTGATAACCGAAGTCACTAACGTCGAGTAATTACCACAAAATCGTTCGTTAATCACATATCAGCCGTATACATCGAACGAAAGATAAACTGCTCGTGATGAAAGCACGAAATGATTGCTGGTAGAAAGGGGCAACTAAGAATGCATAATAAAAAGCACATTATTAATCAAACGTAACGAATTTATGGCGACACCTGATGTCAGTGTCCTTCACATCCATTTGAACAGCAAATGCATCCCATGATTTCATCAGGGCCGTTGCAAGAATACTTCAAGGCCTCATTCTCATGCTAAGGAATCGAAGTTGGTGCATGAAGCATTACATGGAACTTTACGTTATGTAATAAGTATCAGCGCAGATGTATGATTGCATATGACGAATTATGTCGGACAAATCTCTAACACGATTTTGGTTTTTAATTCGAGCTGTGCGCAGAATCCAGCTATATAATGAATGAATTAAATGTACTAACCAATAATAATCACAAAATATAGTAAGGGTATTTAACATTGAAATAATACAAACTTTCTCTTGCAAAGTTTTCTAAAGTCGTGCTTCATCCCCCCTGATAGGTATTAATACGACCCGAATATTTATGAAGAAACATTTGTGAAGCATTACATCTTTTCGCGAACGACCGAATGGAGCTTAATCGGAACTAATACGAAGATGTTTTTGTCGTCCAGAATTTACGTCAGTAAGTAATTTGAACAAAAATTTCACGGACGATTAGAGTATAATTTCTGCCCGGCTAGACGAATCAAATAGAACTATCGTGTTATAAGAGTCGATGGCCTGTTTACCGGTTGCTCCATTAGTGGCCAGACATTTTTCGCCAGCAGAGAAACGTACTAATCACTTTCTCAGATTACGTGAGGTCACAGGAATTATCTTTGAGGCACTGGTCATTCTCTACACCACGACAATTTTGCGCAAAGCAGATTACTGATACAACTAACGTATTTTCTAGATGGATACTTATGATTGTACTGCTTTATACAGTATTTGAATATAACAAAGGTCTACAACTTAGCTTAAAGAACACGCTAGTAATACAGAAGTAATCTGCAAAGCAAGAAGAATTCAAATGCAGGATGTAATTTGGTGGGCACAGATGTACCATTCACAGAAGCATTGACTTTACTTCCCTTACATAGTTCATAATATCTAACCGAGTGGAGAACTCCATTGCTTCCTAGCGAACATAGCGGGAAAATGACCCTACTATCATCCTACAATCACCGTAAGCTCGTCATAAAACCTTTTCCTTTCATACGTTGAAGTTGGATCCTGAACAAAATGAAATACCAGAGGGCGCCATTCCAAATTCCTTGCCTCGCCAAAGATGTCCAAGATTTCCACCCTCCCGAATCATAATTATTCAGATATCATATAAAATTCGTACCTTGTATTAAGTTCAAAATTACATAAAAAAAATACATCCCCTCTACATCGCTACAGCCAGGCGTACCAAAAGGAAAAAGAAGTAACTACAAGCTGTACTCACTTAAAAATCTTCGATTGCCGTGTCGCCTCGTAGTAACCCGCCAACGCATTGAATAGCTTGTTGTACCCAATGTTCCTGGTCGTCAGAATATCGGCCGGTAGCTCAGGTATATAGAGTGCCTCGGTCTTTCTCCTCTTCTCGGCGTCCTCGAGCTCCTTACTAACCATATCATCGTGAATTTTGATGAACTTCTCCTTAGTCCGCGTCAACTTGCTAATGCCACTCGCATTATTCCGTTCCCGCTCCTGCGGCACCACCGATTCACCCGCCTCATTTCCGACCAACGTACGCACGCACATGACTCTCGCGGCACGTGTGAGAAGCTTTCAAAGTCGAAAAAAAGGAGGGACGAACGGGAAACGACAGAAAGATAAGAGTTCCGTTCACACGAGAGTACGAAATTCTCTTCGTGAAACGTCGTGCGAACGTGCTTGTCGTACGAGCCGATTGATTGGTCGTCCACGACTGTAATTGACGAAAACTTATTGTTTCGGGATCGCCCGGTTGCTTTAATGCGAGCTTGAACGAGATAAACGTGTCAAGCGCCGCTGGTGACTTTCTGTTGGTGGTCTGCTCCGGTTTCGGGACGATTGACAGAAAGCCGACGTTCGAAACGTTGCTCGCGACGTGGTTCACTTGCAGAGTGCGCTGTGACCGACGTGAGTCGCTCCTCTTATATCGACATCCCCCCCCTTCCACGTGACCGACCAATCGGCCGGACACATTCAAGATGCTCCGGCGAACGGTGAGAGAAAGAGCGCGCGCGATTCGCGAAGGGATGAGCATGCTTGGCGGACCCTTGTCTCCTTTGCACATTACGGTGTCGGCCGAGACTGTAATTTCGACCTGTCGGACAACGCGTCAATTGAATCCCGCTCTAACCGGTCGCAATTCGTAACTACCGCGTGCGAATCGATTATAACGAGGCACGTTCGGTGACATCGTATTCTCCACTGCTGTGACGATAATTCGGATGGATGCGTTACCGATCGCGTTCGAGTGTACATTACAAATTTCCAACGCGTACCTTCCTTATCTCGCCTACCGTATGGCCGACCAATGACGCGATTAAGTTTCAGATACTGCTCGGATGCCGGGAGAGATTTGCAAGGGATGAGCGCACCGACAAGGAAGATTGCCTTTCGTCGTTTTTTCATTCTGAAGTTGTCAATGTCGGTACGGTGACCCTTTCGCATTCTGATTTTATGTATCCCCACTCATTGTTCTTGGTACAGTCCGTTCAGCGCTTGATCAATTCTGTTACATTCGCGAGATATACTAACATCAACATGTAGACAGGCGCAAACTGTCGTAGCTGGAATGCATAATTATTGTGTATGTATCAGTTTATCTTATGCCAGTGGCATCGTTCATTACAAATGTTCAATGCAAACATGTAGTGGAACTGTTGGAAAATCTCTACCGGGCGGTTAATCTACGAGTCGGCTTGCAATTCGACAGCTGATTTGGGATGTAGGTTTCTGTATAAAATTAACTACAAAACGACGTTGTACGGTCGTTTAAGAGCTCTTTTAGGTCAGACTGTATAAATATATAGCTTAAGGGATGCATGGATAAATTTAGGTTTGTGCGCACGTTTTATGATTGATGTCTTTAGTGCGGGGGTCTGATAGAAAGTTACAGAATGATCACGGTTCTGACGCAGATAATGTAATAGCGGCACGTGCTATTTGAACAGTGTACTCTGATGTAGATGTGACAGTTTTAAACTTAAAAATGATCAGTGGCGCATCGGTTGATAGTAAAGATCGCACGCCGATAAAACAATGTTATCACTTGGCGAGAATTATGATACCCGCATTCCAGGGATGAAGGAACGTGCCTAACTAGCGCTCACGTTTATCAGTGTACTCACTCAGAATACATATAATACACATAGTGCCCATAAACTACATAAAACGTGCAAATAAAATGTAAATACTCATCACAATGAAACCGGTTGTGAATTGGATATTATAAATGCGTCCTTCTTTCCGTAATAATTTACACAGGAAGAAAGGACAATTTGGCTTTTTTATTCAAATGGGCAGACTTAAAATAGCTTCAATATTACTTTTTACATGGTGAGGGATTTCATTTATTTCGCCATTTAGAATCATCAATATGACCTAGATATTGAGAATTTATGACTATCTTTACTCGGGATTGTTCTATCTACTTGAATGCACCTGTCCTTCCAGCCTTCGAGTATCTCGTATCCTTCGTCTTTCATTTCGGCATACGAATATCATTACCTCGTAAATGATGGTGCAATGTCTTACTGCGAATATGTGCCCTAAATTTAACGCAAGGCGGGAAACCTGTGAGTAGTATATTTAGCGAGAACTAGAACCGTCAGGGGTTCCCTCCATCTTTGATGCTTTATTTTGTTTGTCTCCGACGTCCGTCATGGAGCACGCAAACCAAACGGCGCGTTTTGCGGGACGAAACGCTTCAATAATCGCTGAAAGCAGCTGTATACGTTTAATGCACTGCCGATCATTGCGAAATTGCTTGCAAATCTTGTCACGGTTCTAACAATTCGAGGTCACTCGCGATTACATTGTATCCGCGTGGCTGTTCGACAGAAACTTCTCCGTAGCAGGATGCAAAAAATGGAGTATACGGAAAGAGAGCAGAATAAAAGCAGACTTTTATCAAAAATTAAACTACGCGTTCTAAAGATATCTATGATCACAAACTTTGTTAACCAATTATGACCAATTATGACCTGTATATATTGACTAAAAAGAATTACTGATATTCTTTGAATTAAATAAATTCAAATAGATTATTTTTGGATAATATTAATTTTCGAAATGTGATATGATTTGTGAGATTTACACGTGCAGATCACGTCGTAAAATACACGAAGAATGTAGTGTACAAAAAATGGGAGGAATAATTTACGGTTCGTATGAGAATATTCCTAAACGAATGTAATGAGGACTGATTGGCAGAATTGTTATTTTCACAGTGGCTCAATAAGTATTTGCCAAGGGCTACCGTCTGCATTCGAGGTGGTCTTTCGTCAAATTCCGACGCCAGAAGTCTGACAGTCAATGTCTTACTAACTGAGACTGCATAAATTATGCGTACTTTTCTAATGATCACGTTTTACTGGCCGACAAATAAAGTAACAATAGCGTCAGTACTCTAGACGTACATGCACATGTTTCTATAGAGGTGTAGGCAATATAATTTATGTGAATCATGATTATACATGAAATGGTATACCACATATATTCCAAATATGTTAAATTCTTTAAATTGAAAATATTTATGGGATGATTCAGTAAAGAAACCTTTAAAAAAGCATTTGTATGTAGTAGGCTGTAATATTGCGTTCAGTTCAGTATTAACAAATTTGAAAGGAAATATATCACAACTAAATGACCGAAACATTTTACATAAGTAGTACTTCTAACAAACGCAATTTACTGACGACTACTATTAATTCATCCACCATCCGTCGTCTTACCTGTAAACCTCATCCGCAACTACACAAACATATATTTAGTCCTGTCACAATTTTTTTATTCGTTTTTGTTCGAAATGAATGCACGACAAAATTATCCAATCGAAAACAGTTATATGCCACCTTACGTCTAGTGTAATAAGATTACTGCGTATCAAAGACTATTACAGATCTATGACGTCATCCGTTATTTGTCGTTCCAGGTAGGAACGTAATTTGTATGGTCAAGGGACGTACTACAATGCGTTCTGGCGCTTAAAAGCGGTTTACCTTAGGGACTACGTGCCGGCGCGCAAACGACATAACTCTCCGCATCATCCTGACACTTCGAGGAATCCCGATCATTTTTTACCCCACCGCCAACGAGTGTCTAGCGGTGCGTAACGTGACTCGCAGCAGACACTCTACGTGAAAGTCTAGCTGCTGGCATTGGGAAGCAAGGGTCACGCAAAATTTGGAGAACGTTCTACGCAGTATCAGTTTGTTCCTGGAACTTCGATCAAACGGAAATTAGGTTGTTAGCAATTCGTGAAGGCATTGTGTAAGAACAGGGAGCGTTGACGTGGAAGGCTGATTTGCGCTTTAACTGTCAATCGAGTTCAGACACGATTACTTGACGCGGCGTATTCAGTTTCGAATCAATGAATCAACTTTTTTATCAACTTTGCTACGTTGGAGAATTCGTTCAAGTAGCGTGTAATTTTTTTTGGACGTTGAAACGGGTGGTTAGCAATCAAATTTCATTAAACTTGTTATTAATATTGCAATTTACAGAGTGCGTTCCTCTTAAATCATTTAGCGGTCGTCGTAAACGTTTTGTACCATTGAGCGAAACGTTTGACTGAATGACAATGAAACGCAACCAATGATTTCGTTGGATATTGCTGAGAGAAACAGAGGGTGAAAAAGGTGTATTCGTGCGACGGAACTTGCGTGACGAGTTGGCAGAAATTGCTTGGGTGGGCTGTCAAATTGGTCCCATTACATGAAACAACTTAATAAACGATAGTTTAGCGTTCGACTTGTTTGGTTAGTAAAACACCGTGAATCGCGTGTCTCTGTAATTTTGTCTTTATCCAATTTAGAAGTAAGCTTTACGTGAATATGGAAAACAGTATTTATTTCAATTTCATTGGTAGTAATTTATGTTAATGTGGAAATCAATGATCAATGCGTTCAAATACGTATTTCGTTTCAAGTTTTATTTTAAGATTTTGCACCATCTACTTTAACTTAACAAGACTCAAAAGTAAACTTTTTCGCACACAACTATATAAAAAAGAACATAGTTCATTATTTCGGAATAGAAAATGAATTTAGACAAAGCAGTATTAAAATTTAATGGAAGTTAAAGTGTTTTATATTCTTATATGTCTTACTAAAAATTAAAACATACAAGCTAGTATGTTGAATCTTGTTAACATTAATTGCTCTAAAATACAACTTGTCATCTTTGCCAACGACGAATCAGTTTAATATTGGTACTTCTAACTCGGAGATCCAAAAATTTCTGTAATTGTTAAGTATTCAATTACTCAACCACCCTTGTTAAATACTCAATGTCTTGTTAAGAAAGTAATAACAAATTGCAAGAAACGCTGTGAATATAATTACATAATTTTTCGTATTCTAAGAATAAGTAAATAAAATCTATTTTAAGAACAGTGTTCGGTAGACGTGACGACCTATTTTTAATTACGTAGCGTGTGATAAAGAAAGACGATTTCGCCCAAGTGCGACAAAGGCGTCGCAGCTTTCCATTCAGACGTGTGTTATGTCAGACATCTACATACGGATACCGCATAACTCACGTATGCCTGCTACATTATATTATCTAGAAGTACAAAACATTGTCCCCCAACACATCCCACAATTTAATATTATTGTTGTTTTTTTTAATATTTATCCGCACTAAATTTTATTTACCTGGCATTTATTTTAAAAAAATCGACGGCTATTATGTTATTATTAGAACGTGATGTATATCTTACCACTAATGTTTCTTTTTAGACCTCAATTACTCAGTAAAGAATGCGAATTATTTTTTTTATTGAGAGGTGTTTTTTTTTATTAACATGCAGGTAATAAGTGTTCAATGTCAGTACATTTTGGTAATGTAAATGCTCCATAAATATTTTCGGCATTTGTTACCTGACACCCTTTAATGAATCTTTGTCGCACTTCTTGGAACAATATATTTTTATTGGCGCACCGGTACTTTAAACAAGACCGCGACATGTGGAGGGAAAGTTTAGCCTTGTCAATAAATTTATTTCGGGACCTTAATAAGTGGGTCAGCGAAAAAGTCGATTGAAGACGTTCGGTAATTATTAATCATTCGTCACGCAAGTTTTATTTCCTCTTCGATGTTACATTCTGCACCGCCTACTTTTTTATGCTGCATCACGTTTACCACTTGCTCCTGTTTGTCACACGCTGCATTTATGGCGAGGAATACTAACACGCAGGATGATTTTTAATAAAGAAAACCGCATAAATCTAAAAAAGGCTACTGACTAGAATACTGTCTGAAGGTGGGAAGTTACGACCACGGTGGGAGTACAATAACTTGATTCAACCGCTAAATAGGATGCTTCTGCATTTAGGTGAACGTACACGTACCAAGGTTGCAGAATGATATTTTTGAAATCTCATTGCCGTGAAATCATATTATCATTCATCTCCCATCCTGTACAACAGTGGACCTGGTATGCATTAACGAAACGATACATTGTTTTCTGTTGGTAAATTTATTTTAAAGTTTATACATGGTGTTCTACATGAAATCACATTTACTTCAAACTACGTCGAAATCGGGAATAATAATGAAAAAATAACGTACAGAAATAAACTATGAATAGTGTGACCACGAATGTTAAGATAACGGCGATTTATGAGTTACAAAAGTAAATTATTCGTTCTTAGCTCTGATCCATCGCGTTGTTCTCGTTCACGTTAGTCCCAGTGCAGTCTTTCTGAATTATTTCAAAGAGGGGCTGTAACTCCGGGGTCGCTTTGATTTGCGCAACAAACTCGCTTAACGATGGATTTTTATCTGGAACGATAGTATATATTTCTATTAGTTAATTATAAAGTTTCACTGTTAAACTAAACATATTACTACCATTTGGTTGCGACTCGATATACTTATATTAGACAAAAAGTTAAATCAATTAATCAATTTAAACTGCATAAGTCAAATACATTTTTAGCTCACATTTCATTTTGTGAAAATGAACAAGTATTACTAAACGTTGTGGTAATCAAATATTTCTGTGTGTGGGATTAAAATTATATATGTGTGGGATTAATACAATTTATTTGTAATCTATGTCGCTACTCCAATGATGCGAATGTAAGATGAAGCAAGACTGTGATGGAATAGTTTAAATCAAGGATACGACAATATTTTTACAATATCAAGGTTTGTGCCAAAGATTATCAACTATTCTAAGCAAACAAAATGAAGAAATAATTGAAAAAGTGTATTTCATTAAAATGTGTGATAAATGATAAAGCTAATGATTCATTTAAGTTTATCAAATTGTTGACTGAGCACTGCGTTCATAGTCACTAACACATTTGTAAATTTCATGATAATTGACCTCCAGTGACTTACCTGCATCAGGAATAGTTAATAATGCTGCTACCGCTCTAAGCGCTGACCGTTTTAATTCGTCTTGTTTTTCATATTCTTGTTTAACTGAATTTGCTTTCACCTTCATTGTGCAAGTGCTCTTCAACGGTTCAACTAATCGCTCCAACCCTACATAAACAGTTTTGGTAACAATTCGAACACATAATATTAATGTGCACAGCCCCAAAGTAACGTTAACATTGTTCGAATATTAATTGCAACAATAGCAATATCAGTAAGTATAGTATTTTTCTATACAACATAAGTTTAAAGTTCTAGGTTTTCAAAGTGACGTTCATTCTCAACAAGACATAACGAATTACGCTACGGAATAAATAAAAATACAGTAGATATGAGTTGCACGGAAATTAATGTAGAGGTGTTTTAAGAGTAGCACTCACAGCACTTTTTTACAGTTTCTCTGAAATATGGATTTAACGATGCTTATCAGTA
The DNA here is from genome assembly GCA_914767735.1 of Anoplius nigerrimus. Lineage (NCBI taxonomy): Eukaryota > Metazoa > Arthropoda > Insecta > Hymenoptera > Pompilidae > Anoplius > Anoplius nigerrimus. Next base: position 11,988,979 of record OU612077.1, read on the forward strand.
GATAACATAGAATTTAATAGTAGATGTACGCACTACTGATTGTCGTCCGGCAGAGGCGACACAATTATAAACGATTGGATACCTGACTCGCGAATACACGCACTCAATGTAGTTATTACTGCTGTATGCAGAAAGAGACAGATGAGCTTAAATTTAATAATTTTCCTTTCATCGATATTCCAAGAATGTTAACATTACTTTGGAATACTACATATTGATGCAGATAATGGATATAGCGCAATAATACGTACTTTGTAAAACAGCAGTTGGACAAAGCTGTGCAAGTCGCGCAGTCATAAGATAGGTCAACATTTTGATGTCATAGTGGTCTCGAAGACCGCTTTCAACGTGATTTAAAAATTCGAATACGTCAAGCCTGTCTAAGCAGGAATCCAAAAGCGTATACATGCACTCAAATGCTGCCTTTCGCAGATCCAAACCGTCATCGACTGTATGCTTGAACGGGCCCATTTCAACTTCTCTAATAAGTTCTTTCTGCAAAACAGAGAATAGGATGTAAAATAGACGGATACACATAATTGTATGTGGTGTATAACGTACTCCGTACGTACTGTGTACTCTAAACACTTAATGATGTAATATAGGTCATATTAAGTTATAATTAGCTAAATAAATTATAATTTCCAAAAGACACATACAAATATGGTGGCGATGCGTCACGCAAGAATGGTTTCACAAGTTAGTAGTCTTCATCATCTAAAAGTTACCTTTATCTTAGTTTCAGTGTATAGGTGCGGTAATACGGAGTCCAACAAATCTCTTATAAGCATTGGTTTATTGTGTGCCGCCGAGTTAAATGCAACCAAAGCCACTCTTCTTACGTTCAAATCGGGATCCTCCAAAGCGATGAGGAAACTGCCCATGCATTGCTTTAGCATAATATCAATTTGTTGAGGCTGCAGAACAAGTAGTGTCATAATTAATTACAAAAGTGATGCGATGAAATAAGGTAGGCTGATCTTAAACATAAACAATCATCATTTCAATTAGTAATATGCAGCGCTAATGATCAATTATACCTGATCCGAAATCGTAAATTTCACGGCAGTGACTGTAGTCGTTCGCATGAGCGCAGATGAAGACTTTAAAGATTCTTGCAATCGTGGCAGCAACGTGGCTGGATCAATCAGCGTCAGTTTGCCAAGACATTCAGCCACAACGTTTCGTGTACCCTCCTCTGTGCATTCGCAGTGCCTGTATAGCAACATCCAAATCGAAGGCACGAAATTTTGTAAATGAGACACGCCCGATGGGCTAGCCGATTGACATGTAATGATCTGTAATGAATTACATCATTAAAGCGATTATTACGATAAATCTTTATTTACACTAGAATTAATGGTGTCTTCTGAAAGATTTAAAATATGTTTTTGATGTGTTTTTAAAACATTAGATAGTGTTTTACGATGGTTGTGTTCTTATATGTATATATATATGCAACGGCTACCAATCTAGTATTGGCGCACAAACATATTTCTCTAATATTCGACTGATTTATAAATTTAGCTCAATGGGATAACATTTAATAACATGGTTAAGACTTGTTAATTAACTGGGCAACATTGATTACTGTTTCCTACAAAAATCCGTGCCACTGAATGTATCATGTCATGTAACAACATATAGGTGCAAACAACTGTTGAAGAGACAATATGTATTAGCATTGTTAGCAATTAACAAGATGAACCTTACCTCTTTCAACGAATGTAAGAGTAAATATTGACGTTTTGGTTGAGCTTCTATCTCATTGAGTATGAAGGGTAAGAGTTCCGGGAGATTGCCTACTGCTATATTTCCTAATGTATAACTCGCTGCTGATTTCACTTCCTCCGAATGGGAGGAGAAGGAGTTTAAAATAATGTGTTTTAGCGAACTGATTCCGCTCAGATCTCTGCAAAAATATAAATCGACATTGATTTTGATAGTAACATATCATGTTAGCCCTTCCACCACACATACTGCTGAAATGTTTACTATTTCACATGATTAACAGAAAAATGTAATCGATTTTATAACGGAATGTTCAGTTCACCTTGCCACTTAACTAACCGTTTCGGAAATCTGTCACTTTTAGTTTTACCAACGTATTCCCATTTAAATTATTTTATTTTTCTTTGCTTATTTAGTCAGCATTAAATCAGAAAGTAAAAGGTTATATTAGTTAAGTTTGTAACTTTCAAGTTCCCAAGTGGAATACAACTTAATGTATCGATTTAACACCAGCGGTTAATTTAAACATTTTGCTATTGCCATCTACACATTATATGCTTATACTGGCGTAATCTGAGATTGAGCATTAAAGTTGTAAGTCTCGATTTAGTCACCCATTTTGGAAAAAGCTTTCGATTGTCTTAAAACAGTCTTGATATACAAAGAAAATATTGTGAAACGATTAGAAAATTACTGTGAAAAGCACACGTGAAAGATAATACATAGTTTCTTTAAAATAATAATGTATCTAGTTTTAGTCTTCCATCAGAGCAGATTAAATAATGTTGCTTCTAGGAAATGCACAGTCGATGTAATACGAACAGGCACAGCCCATGCGTTATTGTAAGTGTTGAAGCAGGTATAGTTTGTGGCGAAAGGGTGGAGCGTATCGAAAAGCATTAACTTACACATGTCTACCTATTTCCCCGATGACCAACAAGGCGAAAATGTGTTGCGCATCGTTCTGTGGATTTTGAACATCTTTCAGGAACTGCTCAACAACTGCTTGAGATTCCTGATGCCACGTGATCGTTAACGCAGCAGCACACTTCGCAAGAGAGTGATAAGCCTGTTTGTGTAGGACAGATTGGCTGACAGGAGCAATTAACATTGAGAGAAGTTCCCGGTAGCCAAGATCCGGTATATCTGCCTGTACAAGTGCTTGGAAGAATTCCAACATTGAGTTCAGCGCAACACCTGTTGTTGTAAAGACAAAACCATTCAATGCAAAGTATTTTCCAGCCTGTTGCAACATTATACGAAATTAGTTTGGGATGAGCAAACCTTGAAGAAGCGGAGATTTCACGAGAACGAGTATTTCCGGCAAAATATTGTCAGAGACCCTCGTTAAAGCAACAGGGTGTAGTTTCGCGATAGTAGTTAGAAGAATGAGCGTTAGCTGTGCTATGTGTAAATCAGTCTCATTCAATAATGCAGGTAACTCTGTAGTGACCTAATATTAAAATAAATGATCGGTCAGTAGTATTAACGTACAGAGACGCATTCTGTTGACTACAAGTACTTCAACCTGTGCTGATTCTATAATGTGACGTTCGTGTACTCTTACCTTATCTAGCAGATCTGCATGAAGAGCAGAACTGTAATTGCGTACCAATGTATCGAGGAGAGGAAGCGAGGATAACTTCAAAGCTCGCTGATTTTTACGTAGAAAAGATCCAAGAATTGGAATCGCATCTTCCTGAAAGAACAAAATAACCTTGCTTTATCTGCAATTCCTTTCTTGAACTGTATATTTTCCAGGAATTTCTGTGGGGAAAATCCTCCGACTAATTAACAAGTTCTTACCATAATAGGTTTAAGATCCACTCTTAACGGGGATGCTGCTATACACGTTAAGGCCTTAACAGTTGTTAGTCTAGTAATTTCGTTGCGCAATCTGTCCAGGAAAATAGGAAGGCATACGTGTAGTTCGTCCGACAGCGTATCACCAAAGTGTGCCAGAATTTGGCCCATGCACGAGATAGCCCTTTCCTTCACTTCCTGATCTATATCCGCCGTTCTCAGCCTCATCAACGTGCAACGGTATATTTCGCCGGATAGCATCGTGAAGTCGAAATAACATGGTTTATCTAAATACATAATAACCACTTTGTAGACATATAGTCAAAATAATGTTCTTGTATGTAACATGGCTAATTTTTTAAATAAACGATAACGCGATATCATTGATAAACTTCGTGTAATATCGACATTTGTACACTTACCATGAGGTCTGATAACCTGTACGAGTTGTTGAAGAACGAGTAATGCTTCGGCAGTAATTTTATAAAATGGATCTCCAACCGCAGCTATAATTGGAGGTGCTAAGACTGACATGTGAGCGTGAAATGCTTCTGGCTGATGAGTTATCAACAGTGTATGCACAAATGCAAGTGTATCGATTTTCATGTTCGACGAAGAATTCTTATCTCCCAGTGAGTACTGTATGCCGGGAATTAATGCTGGAATGTGGTTGGTCAAAGCACCAGGGAGCACGAGGACCAGTTCTTTCAGCAGGGAGAAACAGTCTTGCCGAGTTTTGATGCTTTTTTCCTTCATCTGGCGATGTACCGCCTTGACAATCAATGGTACTTGCTGTTGTAGTAAAGAAATTGGACCATCATCGTCCTCCATCGCATCAGGATCAAGTGCCACACCGGTCGCAGGCTTCGTTTGTCTCAATAATGCGATGTATGCGTGGAAGATGTCGGATTTTACGTTTTCTTCTCTTTCTGCAATTGGCATAGAATAGATAGGTTATATAAAATATCTAAGGATATAAAAATTTCCAATTATCGCTACTGCTACGAGTCGACAACATACAGGTTTTAAAACCTTTATCAATAAGTTTCCTATCTGTTTAAGTTTCTAGTTGTTGTTAGTATCTCTGCCAAAATAGAGGCATTCAACAAAGTGCGATAATCATCACCTTGATGACGAGAAACATCTTCTCATAGAAAACATTTTAAGCATTTTCTATAAACATTCAAACAAGTAATAAATAAAATCCTGAACCCTTACAGCTGTGGAATAGTTTAGAAACATCAGTTTACAAGAGTTTATCACACCTATGTAACGATATTAACGCGGTGTATACAGTTAAACTGACCTTTTTAGACATCTTGTATTTACGAACCATCATTTTCCGTACATTATACTACTGCATTAATGCAGTTAGTGTTTTATCTTTACAAATAGTGGTTAATTTGTCCAAGTATAATACATTGCACTGCACTGACGGTGGTAAGTATATTCAAACTATAAGTTAGAAAATACCTTTAAATCTGCAGATTAAAGCTGGTGAAACAACTCTATATAGATCTGGTAGAAGTTCTCGTCTACTTGACACGACAGCTTCTAGACATTTTGCAGCGGCTCTTCGGACTTTCCAACTCATGTCATCATCATCCGAATATTCGTCTTCCGCATCTTCCTCTCCATCTTCCTCTATTTCCATTACAACGCCCTCCCCATCGGACAAATCATTCATATCATCATCGTAGTTATAATTTGGATCATAAGTGATGTACAACAAGCAAATCTTGATAATCTGAAATTTTATCATTAGGAACCCAATATTCGATTGTAAACATATTTATGTAGGATCGTACCTTTTTTATGTGTGGTGTGATTTCCTTAGGACATCTATAAACAAATGCTTCAAATGCTTGCAAACAGTATTCCCTTAACTCGTCATCATCTTCATTGGCATATTGAACAATCAATGGCATCACTCTTTCTATTTGTTCACCAAACCTATGACCCGCTTGACGACTATGGCAAAATATTTGTTAGAATATTGGTTTACAGTATTTTTTTAAATTGGCAATTAAAAATACGAGAGTAATCGTAATACGCACCAAATGGACGCGATACACTGTATGTATGTTCGTATAACATTTTTGGCTGTTTGCGTGGAAAGACCCTCAAGAAGATGATCCAGAAGTTTATTGTACAGGTAATTATTACTGGATGTCAAGAGGTGACTTAGTGCTACGATTGTACGTTTTCGTACTGCCTGACGTGGAGATGAAAGTTGCGGTAACAATGCTGTTAGAATAATAGAGTGAAATGTGACTAGCAAAGCACCAAACCGTGAGAGCAAATCGGCAACGATATCAAGAGCTTCAAGCTGTACAGGCACATCTTCTTGCTACAGAAAAAAAATAGCCACAAATTTTGTAATTAATTGTATTGTTCAGTTATGGATGCACAGAACTGATTATTTTTTGAATAATGATAAATGTCAATGATAAGTGGAACCATAGAAAAAATTCTTTGTGACAGCCAAAATTTTATAGAAATATTTCTTGTAAAACATGAAAAGAAATCTGGTTCTAAACTTTTAACTCTTTCTCATATAGGAAATATTCTCTGTTGTATTCTTTTAATTACTTCATTGAAATGTATATTGTAATAAAAAATAATAGTTCGTGAATTTCAATATTATATTTACCTTTTCAATAGCACTGCTCAGTCTACCCGTTATGCGTTTGCAAACATTCGCTACAAGTGCACTAGATCCCAGAGGAAGTTCAGAAATAACAGTCTTCAGGCCAATACTAGAAATATCCCTCAACTGTTCCTTATCAGAAACCATGTTACTGCAGAGAGCATCAACGATTGTTTCCACTTGATATTCTTTCACTTTATTGACCAAAGGGCCCAAACTGAAATTGGACACGTTTCTGTAATCGTGCCCAAATGCAGAAAAAATCTTGCAAAAAATAATAAAATATTCGCAACATGATATGCTATTCACATTGCACGCTAGATTTTTCACAGAATCCACATTTAACAAATAAATATACTTTCAACATATCCCAAGACCAAAAATAGCATTCATTGCTACATTACAATATTTTGAGTAAAACTGTACCATTTGACTGCAAGATTTTGTACTTCTCCATTTTTGTCCTCCAGTAGTTTTAAAAGCATTTTGACAACTTTACGTTCAGAGTCATCATCCAGTTTAATGCTATCCTTTTGTAGTTCGCTCATTAAATCATTTGTAGCCATAAACCTGAAATCCTTGTCACTGGATGTCATCTGCAAGTAAAGTTGTTAATTACAATTTCACTACAAGGATGAAGCATAATATATAGGATAAATTAATAAAATTGCTTAAAAACATAGTAAGATCAGAATCAACTTCAGAGTAGGGATAAATGTTCAATTAAAATTATATTAATACCTATAGACATAGAACCTACTATTACTGAAATTATTAAAAGGCAGTCCAATATACTTTTACAATAAAGCACAATGGTTACGGGCTATCAAAAAGTAGAATACGTGAAACTCAGTTAACATATCATATAAGATAAAGTAAGATAATAAGTTACAAGTATGTAACCGTTCATTATTGGGAAAGAAGGAACAGAAAGAGGTTATGTTCCCTTGGGATGTTACAAATATTCGAAATTTCATTTTGCGATATAAATGGGAAACTTTGATTGTAGTATTACGAAACGCTAAATTCCTCGTGCAAGAAAAATGGGGAATATATACCTTTTCCAGGAGGTTTGCTATTTGATAAGAGACACTGGCCATGATTGCAAACTTTTCTTGCACAGCCGGTCCAGTTGGAATTCCAGTAATTTCGCGTTATAATGAAACGAAAAGAAATGAAAACTACAAACTCTCTTGAAACCACAACAATACTGAACCCTTTTCCCGTTCTTGTCAATAGCGGGGTCCTCAATGCAAAATATACGTGTATATATAACTATATGTATATATATATATATTTTTTTATTATTAAAATTCCACTGTCGGCAGCATCTCAGCACTGCGAAATTAGTGCTGAAGTTTTGACGGTACGTATGTGTTCCTAAACGTATCGTCTACCATACGTAACGTAACTTATCCAATATGTGCATACAGAAGGGAAAAATTCACAGTTCTGACAAACAGCGTTGAATATGTTTTTTTATATGAAGTTGAAGTTTGTTAACCAATTTGATTTATTTCCAACGAATAATTTCATAAAGAAATGCATTAAAAAGGATCTTATAAGTAACAATTCATAATACTCCCTATAAAAAAGAGGAGAGATTCAAGGAATTGTTAAGTGGCGCCACATACAAGCAACTAGTCAAACTCAAGCTTGATATTTAAATATTAATATTTATTAGTATAAATCTAATATCGAAACTTTCAGAACTTATGCATAGAAACTGACACTGCGATTAAATAAATTATATCTTGAAACAACAAGACACCTGGAAAATGTTTTATTATATATATTTTACGTGAATAATAATATTAGATAAGTTATTGTCATATCAACAATACTTTAAGAGCAATTTGTGTCGTGATTATGTCTTGTAATTAATGTTGAAAGAATATTAGTTTAATATGCTACGCATACTCAAATAATCAGGAATTCTCCTGTGTAATTGATATCAAACATATGATTTACGTCGAACTTCTCTATATACATATATAATTATAAGTCACACTTGACGAAATTGTATCCGTAAGCAAACTTAAACAATTCAACATAGCGAAATAAATATTTTGCGTAAATATTTCCCGTTTTACCGTTAGTAGTATTCTAAACATCAGTTTTGTATAACCTTAGAAGTAATGAATAATCATATAAAATATGTATTGCAATTAAATTGATGTGAACTTTAGATCTATTAAATCATGTAACTTATAAATGAATGTTTCTTACTGCGTATAGATTCCGGTGTAATTGGTGTTTTTTACGTCAATTTTTAAAATGTTTGCGTTTGTTTAATGAAATATATATGTAGAGCTAGTTTTGCAAAAAAATTAGTTGAGTACCTTTAAAAAAATATAAAAGTCAACCGTAATTCGAAATATCCGCTTATTGGGGTTGAATTGAACATGATGATCGCAGATTATTCTGTTAGAGGTGGTATGAATCAAGTGTTTATTATGACCTATCACGCGGTTCAAGGTAATCATTATAACGTGGGACACTTTCCTCGTGTATTTTTGCCAAGGATCCTATCATCGTTTCCACGAAGCTAAACCTAAGTTTGTAAAGTGGATATTATTACACACCCTTTTTTCGGGTGCGCAAAATCCAGTAATATCGTTAAAAATGTTGTCCGTGCTTCAACTGAACACAAAGTGTAAAAATGTGGCAACCGCAGGTTTGATATTGGTAGACTCCAATCAGTCATTATCAACAACCAATTTCACACAACGTTTATAAACAATAGAAACATAACTTGCATAGTATAAGGAATATTACCGAATAATAAGAAATACGGCAAGTTGTGGTTTATTGGTTGTAACCCTTTTTAAATGCATTATTTGAATGGTACAAATCACCGAGCTCACATTCCACGAGTTATATAAAAATGTGCAGTACTTGAGAAATCAAAAATACTACCAGTACATACATTTCCGCTTTTATGAGAAATCTGCATTAACACGGCCGGATGTAATTTGACAATCGAGATAGAAGGATGATTGATAAAAGCTCTTTATGTACTTGAACTCGTGTCAATAATGCAGGTATAGTTGCAGACAACCGCGTTGAATTTTTTAATGTATTCATCTTATTCTGTTCTATGTAAAGTTGCCACCTGTCTATATGTTTTTTGTCTCTCATCAAATACCTGATTTGCGTAAATAACAAAGTTATGAGAATGTTCATGAAAACTAGAAGAACGAGAATAAATTAAAAATAAATCTGTCTAATCTTGATATAAAATAAACAATCCTATTGAAATTGCATCTTGTTCATATTACAAAGTTCAGATGATGAGGAAGCCATATGTACTTGTATAACGTACGATAGCGTGTTGTCAAAGAGTATTAGGATTAAGTCCACGCTCAATACGTTTGGCCTTCGATTCCTCATCTCCAGGTAGCAATATGAAGTCGAAGTACAGTTACATCCTGCTTTAAAAATACAAATTTTCTTTAACAAATAAGACGCCGCAATGTCGTCGACAAATGGTATTAGTTCTTTTCCCATTTCCAGTCAGCACGCATTTAGCACGCGATTAATTGTGCGAGCTGGTAAAGTGTCAATATAATCCAAGCGGTCATTTTTTAAAGTGGCTTTTCAATCATAGCAGCCATCAACGCACTAAAACTGAAATATGAGCACGATATATTTCCGGTCGATGAGTTCTCAGTGGCGAGTATAGAAAGGAGAACGTGTCGAACGTCATGTTCGATGTATTGGGTCGGTGCATAAGTCCGTGCGGTATTTGCTTGGGTTAACAACAATGCGGCATGAATGAATTGTTTATCATTATTCCGTGTGTTGACTTAGTTTGGAGTTTGTGTGTTGCGAAACACAGGTTTTTTTTATTGTGAACTCATTATTTGTATATATTTCAGGCGTTTGAAGATTGAATGTCAAGTTGAGAAAAATGAGCATTTCCGACACATTCGAGTTTAACCGAGGATCCAGTGCAGTAGATACTGCGAGAACAATTTGTGAAGTGACCGGGAATGAAGCAATTGCTGGAGGAAATGGCGCAAGTTTTTGAATGTGATCAGTCAACTATTGTACGCCATTTAATCCTTGGTTAAACTCGAAGAGTAAAATGTGTCGGAAATGCTCATTTTTCTCAACATGACATTCAATCTTCAATCGCCTGAAATATATACAAATAATACGATCACAATCAAGAAAACCTGTGTTTCACAACACACAAACTCCAAACTAAGTTAAAACCACGGAATAACGATAAAAAATTCATTCATGCCGCATTGTTGCTAACCCAAGCAAATACCGCACGGACTTATGCACCGACCCAATATATACAGTTTTGATTAGGTGAATACATTAATGCTTGTAGTTGGAGTCGGATTGTGCCGCTGCAAATAGTATACATATTTGCAACGATTTATATGTATGTATTGCATATAAGCAGCAGATAATTCTATTGCATCAGTGTGATATTTCCTAGTACTAACGTAATTTTTAATAAGTCAATATACACTCTTATGCACTTGACGCGATGTTTTTTTAACGTTATATATTTGTTCGTGTATCTAGTTTGCTATATTATGATTTAAATATTTATATTCTGTGTATCTTCATCATCTTCCACACTATAACAATTCCTTCTTTAAGCAAGTCATTAACATTATTATTGTAATCTCAACTCTATTCATACCCTATATATTGTAATTGATATTGTTGCTTGATAAAATTAATTGGAAACATTTTTCACGAGCAACATGTAGTTTTATTACTTCCAACTTGCATTTATCACTGCATTACGAAATAATCATTTGTAATATTAATGCGTCTACCTATAGATCCTTATTTGCATCAAATTATGTTCTGAGAAATGTTTTAATTTGAATCGGTGGTGTATGCTCCGACGGTCTGTAAAATGTTTCGACACATAAACTAAAATAAGATGAACCGAGGGTCATGAAATTCCTTTACTAATATGTTACTGCCGACAACATCGAAACTTAACAAAGTTGAAGATTTGAAGCTAGGTATGCGTTCCTAAAAGTGCTGAACTAAGCCTTCGACGTAACACACGTATCTAATAGATGTAATAAGAAAGAGGAAATTTGTAAAACAAACTAAACAATTTTCAAAATAATTCGCGATGTGTTTCAAAATTTTTCAAATAAATTTCATTTGCGGTACTGCGTATAAAATTTACCGAGAACTTATTTCTGCGTGACAGATGTGCTGACATTGACACTGTGCAAACGATAAAACATTGTCGGAATTATAATGTGGCGCCACGTACAGGCAAACAGTCAAAGTTTTATAGGATATTCAAATATTAAATTTCATTTGTCAAAACGTGCGGATCAAATTCTTAACATACTGTGTAAAAAAAAATACATATTGGGATATAGAGCGCAATATCGCAGGATTTTCATAATATTGAGACTGTTTTGTGTTATCAAGTAATAAATTGTCACAATTTTACCATCAGTTATTAAAATATCACAGACTTAGAAACATTTAGATCCAACTTTGTACTTTTTCGTATTAAATTAATATTCTTACATGTACTTACAACACACAAATATTTAACGCTCTAATTATAAATATGTAACATAAGTTCATTTTAAATGCACATAAATTAAGTAAAATTGAGTAACAGATAGGAAAGGTTTCATATACCCAGGTATAGATTTTAATCAGCCTCAGCCTCACTGCCATCTGTTTCTTCTGTGTACACATCATTGGATTTCTACAACAAGTGATTACAGAAACTGTATGATCAAAGTTAAAAATGAAATATAAATTTTCAAAAAGAGACATTCAGTTTTTCTTGCTCAGCGGACTGATGTTTTTTTGCTTACACTTATTTAATTTCACTTAATTTAATTGTCATGCAGATTTTACCAGATCTCCAAGTAGTATGTAGTATTCTTTTCAATATTCAACTAAATGTGAACATTCAATAATATTGTTAAATTATGAAAAAAAAATTACTTCAGGAGTAGACTTAGTGTCATCAGCATTTGATGAACCAATATCACTAGTTGTGGAACCCCCAGCAGCTTCATCAGTAGAGTTATTTTGATGCAGAAAGAATGTAATTGGTTTTTGCCATTCAGGTGTTTCTCTTGGATGGGCAGGATTACCACCTGCATAACTCCGTCCTTAAAATTTATTACACCGATTTTGGGAGCAAATAAACATGGTTTCATATAGCATTAAATTGTATGTTAAAATGTTACCTTTACTACCTGTCGCTTTTTTTGATGGTGTAGTACTTGCTATTTTGTGTGGTGCTTTACTACCCACAGCTACGAAAGAAAGTTTCAATTAAATAAACCTTATTCAGAATTCTTTAATATAGTTACTTGCTCTAGCAAAATACAAAGAAAGCGTAATGGTTAAATTCCTTGCAATTAGTCAATAGTATGATAAAATAATTCAGTCATTTTGTTCGTATATTATGTGTTCTGTAATTCCTTGCACTCTTTTAATATGATAGGGGTATGATCCGTTTTGGAGGAGTGTTCAATTAATTGTAGATCGACTGATGTTATGATCAGGAGAAAGATTCCTGATGCTTCTGCTGGAATCATCCCTTATACCTTACAGAATCCTTTTTTCCACATTCCTCTGAATTCGTCGGATACCACCTTCATGTCGGCGAAGTGGTTCAGAAGAAAGTTGTTCAAAGAACCATTTTCTGCGAGGGTTCGTTGTGCTCTTTGGATAACTCTTTTGTCGGGATGTCAGCGGTTAGGGTACCGATCTTTATAATAATTAGCCGCCGCGGAAACAATACCATTACATGCACCCAACGCAAGGATCATATCCATATACTCTCGTATGTTATAAGTTGCGATGTTGAGAAAATCGCGGAAACGAACTGTACTGTTCGATGAGCATAACAGAATGGCGAGAATGATACTAGACATATCATCATATTGACAAAGTTTATAAACATCAAAGGGTCATGTGGACAAAGACATAATAAAACGTTAGAAAACGTTCGTAGGAATTTCATAAGACGAGCACAATTATGTATGCAGGAACGTGGAAATCACTTCCAGCAATTTTTCAACTGACCAAATTCTCAAAAAGTAAGTATTTCTAATGTTGTGCTCTTGACCGTCGATCTATTCTACCTATAAGAGATAGTTTATAGCGAAGTCCGTTAAATCGAATATAGACCAGGTGTACGCGTATCAACAAATATTCAAACCTGTTTTTCTCGAAATCAAAGCCTCATATAAAGAAATTGTATTCTATATTTTTGGCTCAGTTTTTCATGTAGAATCAGCCACTGCCTGCTTGTACCACCAGTTTCATGACACCGTGTATATTAATCGAACACTTTTCAAACATTCATCGGAACGATAATCTGCTATTTTCATTTACTTACAATATGATCAGTACTTGAAAATATTGCGAGATGAAATGACACACAATAACGTGAGGTAAACAGCGCAGCAGAGAGAACAAAGGACAGGGGCGCAAGACGTTTCTTTATTATGTCTTTGACAGTCACTAAATTAAATTGTTAGTTAGTCACTCACCTTTCGTGGGCACTCTATCAGCTTTTGTACGCACCATTTTTTCTAATTCTAAAAAACAATAAAATGAAAACAGTACACAAAGCAAGACAAAACACCGTGTCCCCGTGCTTATATCGTTATGTCTGCTGATCCAAACGTTTCGAATAATTGAATTCAGTGCTGCCAATTTTGATATAATGCACCGCAAACCAATTTCGGCAATATCACAAAATATTCTTTACTGCATCAACCGTACAATATAGTGTTCAATAAAAAATGTTTTATTACAACACATTATACACTCTCATTTGAATAAATATTTATACACAGATTTCACATGAATTAGCGAATTTATTTTGAAAGAATCAACATGATAAATCAATCTTCATAACAAGGCCGCGAAGATGTCAATCACCGTTTCCCAGACTGCATCAATTTACGTAGGAACATTCGAAGTACTGCAGTCTGAATTATATTGCAGCTTCTACGTATGCTTCTAACAATGACGCTGAGATGCATTTTTTAAAATTTGCGGTGCTGATGGATAATAAAAATAAATTATTCGGGGTCTTCCTTATGAAAATTTGCATTCGGTCACAGACTGTTACTATTCTAGGAACACAGTAATATTTTGTTGATTGATCTTGAACATTGTTTAACATTTCAATATCAATTGAACATTAGTCAACAACGCTTAACGGATAATAGATTTATCGGGTTGAGACACGATGACTACACGTAGACTAAGAAAATAATGACAAAAATAAAATTATGTAAAATAATTTATATATGTATACATAACTACATGTGTACATTGTTACATTGAACAGGCTTCTTCAGATGACATATTTTAAATATAACAATTTGTCGTGGATGGGTCCTCATAACAGGAAGTTTTTCCTTCGTCTTGATCGTTAGGTGTGTACTTTACTCAATGAACATACCTCCTAAACGAATTATACAAAGTACACCCCTATGGACAAGAAGCTTTGTGAATAGGTCATTATATTATATAACTTAATTTTTTTAATACTGAATCACAGAACCCCGTCGAAAGGGTAAGGAATAAATTATATATTTGAATAACTTCGCATAGCCTTCTGATAAGATTTGTGCCTGCGCCGAAAGAAAAAAAAAACTTCTTATTTATTATATTGCAAGCGGGCATGCATATCATCCGAATGTACACACAAATATATATGTATATAAAGATTCGATTGTTAAAACAGTGAAGTCTGTTGAAATTTCAAACACGCGTTTTTTGCCATTCCACTTGTCTTTAAAAAATGTCCAAAAGACTGACACGTAACTCTTTGAATGAAGAGCATGTTAAACATGTTGTGAAGTTATTACTGTAGTTATTACTTTCAAAATGTTTCTCAACCATTTATAAATGTTTGAATACATTTTCGTAATATTCCTTTGCAATTACGTAAATTATAATTGTTACTAGATCTATGAGATTGCAGGTATCTCGAAGTTGACACTAAGGTTCTCAGACTGTGCCAGCTTGACAATAGTCGATAGTTTGACGGCCACTCTCGCTGCTTCGTCCAAATCGTCGATGGGTACAATTTTCAATCCCGCATTAGCGATAAGAGCTTTAGCTTCGTCCACGTTGGTTCCCTGAAATGAAACAATTTACGTTTTACATTCTTTTACCGTGAACGTAAAACAATGAATCAATACAACGAATACTGAAAATGACCGTATTCTCTATCTATTGTATAACTGTTTATCTTGCCAACCCTGTGCAGTCACAACATTTATACTGTGAATAGAGAGCAGGAGTTCAAATGTCGCGTTCAATATCAACATCGCAGCATAAACAGACAACAACAGCAATAAAAAGATTTATTCGAAGGACAATACCTGTAATCTCACAACCACAGGTATTTTCAAACTAAGCTCTTTAGTTGCAGCAATGATACCCTCGGCGATAACGTCACATCTCATTATACCACCAAAGATGTTGACTAATAATGCGTGAACCTGCGCGCATAAAAAAACGTAAGTTAGAGCTATATACATGTAGCGAACATTTTATATGCATATCGATGGGACAAGTTTTTCCTGCTTTACGTACACGTGGATCAGACGTAATAATCTTAAATGCTTCTTTCACGGCACCAGTCGACGCACCACCGCCTACGTCTAAGAAGTTGGCTGGTTCACCGCCATGTAACTTGATGATATCCATAGTAGCCATCGCCAAGCCAGCACCGTTTACCATACAACCGATGTTACCGTCCAGAGCAATGTAGTTCAAATCAAACTTTGCCGCTTCGACTTCCTTCGGATCTTCCTGAGTCCAATCACGCAGAGCAAACAATTCCTTTTGTCTGAATTCTGCATTGTCATCGAATCGGCATTTGCAATCCAATGCAAAATCTAAAATGAAAACGATGAAACTCTGTTCATAAGCAGTGGATCACATATTTTATGCTAAATGGTTTGAACGCAGTCGACTTTTACGTTCAAGATGAACATTATTGATTATTTTTGGGTTTCTATTTATCTTCTTCAGTTAATGATAAAGTGTCTTTAACGTACAGTTTCCATTAATATCTTCTGCCAAAGGGTTCACTTCTAAGAGAAGAGCATCCTTCTTAAGGAACATAGCATACAGGTTCATGATGATGTTGGAAATGTAATCTTTTACATTTTCAAGGCCGAGCTTTTGTACTATGCGGTCTGCCTGTTCTTTCGTAATGCCTTTCTTGATGTCGATAGGTTCATACATTATCGCGGTTGGATTAGTGGCAGCAACTTCTTCGATATTCACTCCACCTTGACTCGACGCTATTATAACAGGACCCTGCCGCAAAAGCATTTCGTTGTAAGTGCGTTGGTTACAAACTGTTAGATTTTAGTGCGTGTCAACTAACACCAAATGCCCGCTCCATCATAACAGCAAGGTAATACTCCTTCCTGGGGAACATACGTTGCGTTACCATCACTGCATTACATATTCTTCCAGCTTCTCCTGTCTGTTTTGTAATGAGTAGTTTGCCCAACATTTGACTTGCCAACGCTTTAGCTTCCTCTGGTCTACATACAAACATAAGCACAATTATGTAAAGACTAATATCTTTGCCAATTTGTATGAGGCTCAAAAATGTATTTCAAAAATAGAGAGTGCAACTGCAAGATTGTAACAGAACAGAGACATCTAATGGGATGTCTTAGAACTTACGTCTCGCACATCTTCACTCCACTAACAGAGCTGTCTTTAAAGTGGCCTTTTCCTCTACCACCAGCCAAGACTTGCGCCTTCAAGACAATGTCCTTTGTTTTGAGATCAGCTGCAAGTTTAGCTGCCTCATCTGGAGTCTTTGCAACTCCAAACTTCGGGGTGGGTACACCAGCTTCATTTAACAATGTATAGCTGATATGTTCATGGACATTTAACTTCCTGGTGGGCTGCTTGACTAAGTTGGTCTTGCATGATAGAATCTACACTCACAATACAAAACAATATGAAGCTAAAATAATAAAATTCCTTTGTTTTACCATAATTTATTTAATATAAAAAAACTATTTTAACTTTTGCAGTTAATTTGTTGGAGAGATATTGTCTCCCTTGTTTTCATCTATGTACAGCCCATGTTTTAAATTGAATAAAATATTGTTTACATACTTAAAATACATGACATATCTATATATATAGCGTTTAAGTAATTTAATCAGGTCTTTGCCAATTGATTTTTCACCAATGTCAATTGCACACCAAGTTTAAATATAAATTCAATGGATAGAAGGTCAATATCAGTGCCCTACATACTATTCACATGTTGGCACATGTTTGAAGGGAAACACACTTTTAACAATAGTGCTGCTTTCATTGAGATTGTTTAGAATTTTCTAATGGAATTACTACAAAAACCACAATATTGTTATATACTTGTTCTAATTCATGTATTCAGAGAAACAAAGAAAGCAAGATGCTACCAATGAAATCTTGTAACTAAATTTCGTATTCTGTCGCTGGAATAATTATGAGTAATTTCAAAATGTAATCTAATATGCATGTAGTTTGCATGTAATTTCTCATTTAAAGTCCGCGTTTGTCTCATTAATGAAATTATATTTTTCAGCCACCACAAAAATATCCATATGCGCCAGTTGAATATGGTAAAGAATTTCGAAATCCCTTACGATATTTTTAACGCGTTCGTCTGTTTGGAAGATTTAAAAATTTCATATTAGTGCTTCAAGCTTCAGCGGGGTACACCCACGTTACTACTTTGACATAAGATTATTTCGGTATAGATCGATTATCCGAAACAAAGCACATTCTCGTTCATTCGAATGACAATAGAAACAGTTCATACGAGGAACTCCGTTTTCGGAATATCGAACAAAAGTATGTCAAAGTCCGAGCGATCAAAAATCATTGATCAAGAGACCTGCACATTCATGCACACCCAGCTGCGAGAAAGCAACGACACATTTCGCCCTTGACATTCGAATATCCGAGCGCCGTCTTTGTCGGAAGGAAAAATTTTCGCATCGCGTACATCGACATTTGACAAGTGTCACTCGCCGAAGAGGCGAACGGCATAACTCGATTAAACTCAAGCGGAAGACGAACGGAACTTGACCCTGACGCTCAAATAATCGCAACGACATCGCGGATGAGCGTACGCGCACATTGCATAACTGTCATCTCGGCTTTCTCTCGGAAATTTCGTTTTCACGCGAGCCAGTTCTCGATCATCCTTGAGCTTCGAATCGCAGCTGACCCTGGCGCCCAATTTAGCAGACTACAGTCATCTAATATGGGGATCGCGCCCCTCTCTTTCTCGCACGGCGAATCGCGGGTAAAAACGGATGTACTGTACTAAGTGAAAATCCTGACAATTTCGTTGGTGGTCGATTCGACCCACGCGAACCTCCTGACACTACCTGCAATATCACACGGCAGACGTACCTTAGACCCGTTAAACCGGGCGAGATTTTCTGCAAGCGAGATCGTCCGAGACAACATGGTAGCCATCTTTCCTAAAGCGGTGGCAGTGGACTGCCAAGTGCTGGCTTCGCCCTCGTGTCCCCACCTTCCTTGACGTTTCCTCCGTGGAAAAACGTGACGCAGAGATCGACGCACAAGTACCGAGAATCCGACGCCAGCACCACGGTCGCACAGTGCGGTAGAGACGCTGCTTCGCGATAATAAATCTCGGGCATGCGCAAAAGCAGCTTTCAATATTAGCGACGGTGCGTGCGGCCTTTCAAAATTTAAATATCCATCTCTTATTCATCGAGAAGCACGTGCGCCTTTCTGCATCTTATTAAGCTCATTCTGCCACGATGTGGAGCGATTCAAAGAATGTTGCGTGCAAAGAACTACATTGCGTAATTGATGCAATGTTGTTTACTGCTTTGTCAGAGACTCGTAGATGAATGTTGGACTCGCGATATTAACGATGCGTTTTCGACCTTTGGTACAGTTTAAAATCCTTAAATGTTTGCACAATATTATGCATTTTTCTGATGACTCAGAAATGCGCGACATACGCATATGTTGAATAATCGTTGTTCGGACAATATCAATGATTGTAGGTGTACGTAATTCTTCATTGATCGTCGACTGTCGACCTAATTCAAATCATTTTTACCTTCTTATTGAAGCGTAGGATCGCTGACAGAAAAAGGAATGAGAACAAAGAACGAATGGTTCCACATATTTAATGAGATAGTGACTTGTATTTTTAAAGTATATTATATACAAAGGAAAAAAAAGCAACTCTTTGCAGATAAGATTCTTATTAACGTAGGTACAAATTATTTCCTTGTAGTACCACAAACGAGAAAATTTTTACATTTTACGACGATATGACGTTACGAGTATATTTATACGCATTCTTCTCCCACTTTGTCTCACTGCGTTTTCGTATTTTTATCTTCCTTCGCAGTAAAGAATATGTCGAGATTTAAAGATTTCGCCACTTGCATCATCAGTGCTAATTTTACTGATGTTTCGGCTGCCAATGCAAAATCATCGATTGACATAATTTTTAACTTCGCGTCCAATATCAATTTTCTTGCCTCGTCGACGTTGGTTCCCTAGAATAGTGCATATGTGCATACCTCATATATTATAAGCCGGAGTAATACAATATAACAAGTTAAAGAATTACCTGCAACCTGACCACTACAGGCACATTTAAACTCAGTTCCTTTGAAGCAGCTATGATCCCTTGAGCAATTATATCGCAACGCATGATGCCACCAAATATATTCACAAGAATAGCTTCTACCTAAAATTCGAAATGACGTAAAATTCCAAAGAAATCCTTCTTGCAGTCACAAAACTTTGTGGTTGGGTTCTGTACTACCTTCGGATCGGAAGATATTATTTTAAAAGCTTCTGTGACAGTTTCTTTTGTAGCTGTGCCGCCGACGTCCAAAAAATTTGCAGGCAGTCCACCGTAATGCTTAATGATGTCCATTGTTGCCATTGCCAAACCAGCTCCATTCACCATACATCCAATGTTTCCGTCCAACGCAATGTAATTTAAATTGAATTTTGCAGCTTGGACCTCATTCGGATTTTGTTGCGACCAGTCCTGAAGTGCAAATAACTCTTTCTGTCGAAATTCAGCACTATCATCGAATTTGCATTTACAGTCAAGCGCAAGGTCTGAAATAATAAATCAACTGGATGATTGTTTTAATGTTAACGCACACCATAAGATATAAAAATAACGTACTCCATTATTGGTATCTACAATAATATGTACGTACGTCTAGTGTCTGATAAGGGGAAGTAAAAATGTGAAAGATATGAACTGATCTTACATTTGCCCGATATATCTTCCGCAAACGGGTTGATCTCAAGTAGTAATGCGTCTTTCTCTGCAAAGATTTTGAAAAGACTTTGGACGACGTTGGATGCAACTTCTTTGCCTTTATCGTTAAGGTTCAACTTTTCTGCGATACAACAAGCCTGTTCGTCTGTCACGCCTGTATTAATGTCAATTGGCATATACGTGATTGCTTCCGGATTCGTAGCTGCAATATCCTCTATATTCACTCCCCCTTGACTCGACACAATAACGACAGGTCCCTACGAGGAAATTCAACATTTTTCTTTATTGTTTCATAGAATACTATCATAATTAGAAGTCCATCAAGATTTTTATAAATATTATATGCTACTTATTGTGTTTTGATTTTCGTTTAATCGAAATTGTATAGTGTTTTGCGTAACATACGTTGAAAGTTGTTTCCAAAGTGACAGCCATGTAATACTCTTTCCGTGGAAACATACGAGTGGTCACTAATACTGAATTGCAAATCTTGCCGGCTTCGCCCGTTTGCTTTGTTACAAGCAACTTACCGATCATGTTGCTTGCTATCTTTTGCGCCTCCTCAGGACTTGGAAGAAGAAAATATGAAGTTAGAATGTTGCAAATTATAGTAAAATATAAGAGATGCAACAAATTATTATAGAATGTTTTGAAACGCACGTTTCACACATGACTACACCAGAAACATTGGTGCCTTTAAAATGACCTTTTCCACGACCACCGGCAAGAACTTGGGCCTTCAGGACGATGTCTTTCGTATTTAACTCAGCGGCCAATTTGGCAGCTTCCTCGGGAGTTGTAGCCACTCCAAAAGGAGGTGTTGGAATTCCAGCTTGCGACAGCAAAGAGTATGCAACATGTTCGTGCACATCTAAATATCTTGCTTGTTGTACGTGTATTCCAGCCGTTTGTGCTGCAAGCTAAGGAACTGAATGTTTTACGATCTGTACTGTTACATTAGATCGTTAATTCTAAGCGATAGTGATTGAATCTATTTATCAGTTGCGCAAGCAAAACTTTCAATACATCATGAACAGTTGATGCGATGCAAATTATTATGTGACAAAGAATTGATATGCACACATAGCACAGAAAAAACAGACAAATTCCTTTCATTACTAAATGTAATTAGTACAAAGATTTAGAATATTTATACGTACTTGTTGATATACATGTCGAGCACAAAATCTTAAACGTGTTAGTGGCACAGATAACATATTAACTGTTTCGACGCTTGACGAATTGCTTCGGACAAAGTCTGATAGACGTATGCACATTGAGCGAACGTGTACGCATTTATGCGAATGTTCGCATAAAAAGAATCAATATTTACACATAACTTGGCGAGATTTATAAGTAAAAGCGGAGTGTGCCGAACATATTATTACATCCAAGCCCATCTTACAGCTAACTGACAGTTCCACTCATACAGAAATGCTTTGTTTATACCAATGTGCTGATAAACTAGAGTAGGCATTGAGCTGAGTGTGGGTTTTACTTTCTGTTTTTATAATATTGATAACGCGACATTTCCATGTGTTAACGTTGATAGTGCGTAATCAAAAGGACGACGCGTGCCATAATATTGTAACTAACAGTTCCTTCAACTTTCCCGACCACAGAATATGATTAAAATCGCTCATTTTCCCGCAAAAATATTGACCCGCAATTCATATACGACTGCATCAGTAATTTGAAGAGCGTTCTTTTACAAGACTTTATTACGCTGAAATGTGTACATGATGTATCCCTACAATGGTATATCAATATAATTATTAGCATAGAAACGGTTTTACCGCATAACGAAATGTATGAACATGGTACACTAAATTTTAGAGTCTACAGTTTGTACAATTACTGTAATCATTTTCATAATGGATATACTCGTTATCTTTGTTTTCTCACCTGTAATTTATTACTGAAACTCATACCTGTCTATTATATGCAAACCGTATAATCTCAATTTTGTCTAGCAAAACTAAGCAGTGCTAGAAATAATTGCTTGTTTTTCTCAAAGCTATGATTATAATAAATAGAAACCTTATATCTCGAAATTTAAATGACTATAGACGTAACAGAAGTTTATTTCCTCTTATATAGCATTTTGTATACAGATCGGAACAAAATTTCTTTGCTCTCCCTTACTTCCATGTAGAATCATGTATGCTTAGCGAATGTGTTCTAAATAAATTCATTATAAACAAAATAATATTTATGCGTAATTATTGCTGACATGTAGCTGCACGTGTTAGCCTGATTGATTTTCGTTAACGTCAAGAATAGGTGTAAGTGGATTTAATACTCAGTTCATAAATGGTATTATTGTAACGATTCATGTTTTGCGAATACTACAACATTACTAATTCATTGCAATATATTTTACAGAGTTCTCTTTGTGGACTTTATACGCTAAGTATTCTCTTTTACATACAAATACTGTGTGTGTATTTGAAACGCTGACTACGAAGTTTATTTTAACACACAAAAAAAAAGTATTAATATTTAATGCTGTTTGACTACAAAGAAAAAGGAAGTACGTTTGTATACAGAATTTCTGAAGAATGATAGAATGCGTGCTCCGTCCGTTCAATCACTGATTATACTTGTAAACTTTGCTCATATTGTTCAAAGTTTTTTTCTTTGACACGTCTTCAATGAACGTGGGAAAACGAGTACGAGCGTTCGCTTCTAATGATTTCTTTAGACTCAAATCATTGTTTTTTACTGTCCACCGGCGACATATTTCCACACCCATCATGTAATAACCAACCTCATTATTATAAAAAAAATGTCCAAAGGAATTTACTTTCAACAAAATTAACAATTTTTACTCATATCATCAGGATTTGTACAGAGTATTATCAATTCCATTT
Source organism: Anoplius nigerrimus (assembly GCA_914767735.1). NCBI lineage: Eukaryota > Metazoa > Arthropoda > Insecta > Hymenoptera > Pompilidae > Anoplius > Anoplius nigerrimus. Next base: position 12,012,350 of record OU612077.1, read on the forward strand.
CTTTACAAATAATTTGTAAATATGTTTTTGTGTGACTTATACTAGTAAGAAATTAAATTAAACGTATCGTTAATAAGAAAAAGAAACACTACAGTTGTATAAAAAAATGGTTCACCGCGAAAATGTTTATTAGACTCAAGTTGAGAAACAACTTTATTTCTATCCAAAAAATATGTGTGAAATAATAATAACGCATTACATAAAGAAAAAGAAAAAAAAAACGTATTCATCACGAATATGTTAATCGTTACATTTGTACATTACACGTAAAAAAATCTTGCATCTCATAAAAACATCTGAAATTTGCGTACCCCAAGTATTAGATAATACAGCAGACACTAACATTTTTCAGTTGCCATTTTCTCTTTTTACCTATACATATTTATTTTATAATTGCAAAATTGTATCTAACTTCAATGCTGCAGACTTGCTAGTCCCATTTCATAACTCCGGTCGTAACAGTCTTTAGGTATTTTTAATACAAAAAACGGTTTTGTAAAGTTTGTAATGCTTATAAATTATACTTAAGAGCTAAATCTGTCGTTGAGAGTTCTTCCCGTGACGCCAAGATTCCCAGGTAGGCTGTACAACACCTTGCTGAAGGTACGATCGTCAACGTCTCTTGCTGTATCAGTCGCTGGGATGTTGCGTGTTCTTGAGCGGGACCTGGACCGCGATCGGGAACGCTGTTGACCAAACAATGGTACACGACCGATCTAGAAGACGGTAGACACATTGGTGACACATGCGCTAATGTAATGCAATTGGACCATTACCCTTGGACTTTCACTCGATAATCGCGGTATAGATGTAAAAGTTTACTGACGCATCGTATCGACAGGTTCGCTACTAGACGGTTTGGAGGAAATTCCTACCACAGCATAGACTGCCGTATTATACTTCGTACCCGATTATACATACTTCCTCAGATGCCTGTAATGCTAGACCCCCAACGGAAGACGGTGTATTATGTATATGTGACAGTGGTAGCGAACGTGTCAAGTACTACTATGTAATATGATTACCGATTGTGTCCTACACACTAGTCACACTATGAATGTACGATTAATGGTAAATGTCGAAAGATTTGTATTTCTTCAGTAACTCGTTTAGTCAAACGCTAAACACGAATGCTGTGTGAACGAGTACAAATGTCTCAAATACATGCTAATGTATGACTATATTACTGTGTTTCTTCAGATACTTTGGATATTTTTGTTTTCTAGCAATTGTAAGAAAGCAACCAGATTTTTATATATGAACAACAATGAGTCGCGATGATTAATGATTTATAACTATACAAGATGCTCAGTAAATGAGACAGACAAACAAGACACGGTTGCTACATTAAAAGTATAAATCGATAATATTGATGGTGGTTCTCTTTTGTTGACATTTTTTATGTCAATTAGCCATATTTGATCTCCAATGTTATGAGTTTTTCATTAGTTGTGAGATCCCTGATTTAACCAATCATGTGGTAAAATGTAGTCTCATAGTCAAATGAATCAGGATGTATACGGATAGTCACATGAAAACAAGTCGAATTAACTTTGCAACTTACACTAGAAATATGATAAAACCGTTTATCAACACGATAAAACATCCCATTTTATTTAAAACAGTTAGACTAAAAACATATCTTTACATCTATTTTCTATTAATTCATAAGATATGAATTCGTGTAAATATTGTGACAAAGGAGAAACTAAAACTATTTTGTATACATAGTTAATGAACAATGATATTGATGGATGCTAATAGCAGTGGCTTATAGTACTGATGTTATTAAAGTTCTAATTATATTCGAACATGAAATATAAAACTGGTGTAAAGATGCTATTGAAATTTATGACCATAAAGCGTAAAGCTTTCATATTTAGTATAGCAAATATTGAATGTCATAAAAAAGACAATATGAAGGATAGATAAATGACTATATCTTACATACCATATTTATATTCTGTATACTTTGTCTGAATGGTGAACGTCCTCTAGGTAACTGTCGTAGACTAGTCATACTGCCCCCATTGCGATTTTGCGATAAACTTAAAGAACGCTGGCGTGTACTAGGAGTATATTCAGTTCCCAACGTGCACATAAAATTTACATTAGAATTGGTATTTCCGCGTGTGGAACTGCAATATTCAATACATGACATTAATAACTTAATATGTTTAACTTGCTGTACAAACTTGTACAAATATTTAGACACATGCACATTACATAATTGGAGTATGCCCCTTTAAATATTATAGCTTTAGAATGATAAGTTTGCAGACAAATAAAGGGCAACATAAAAAAAGTATTTATTAGGTATTACTTACTTAATTCTCAAGAGTTTTTGCTCATATTGCGCACGGCGCTGAGCACGTGCAATTTGATCAGAACGTAAGCCACCAGTCGTGAAACGTCTTTGAGACGTTAGAATCTGTTGCCGCCGTTCTAATGGCCTCTGCTGTACCGTCAATGACATTTTTCCAACCTGTGGCATCTGCAAAACACAAAAGAAAAATATTTTTTATATGTAACGATTCATCCTTATTTTTATTATCAGATTCACATACAAAATATTAACAAATCCTTAAATTATCTCAATAATTTAGTCTTGATAATATATGTAACACAACTCACCCTGAATTGATCCTGCAAATTTAGTCTCTGACTTTGTAGCTGGAGTAGTAACTGCTTAGCTCTCTTGACACGATTTCTATAAGCAATCTGTGCTGGGCTCTGATATCCCAGTCGATTGTGTACTGATGTAGGATCTCTTAGATTTGGTAGACTATTTGTTCTCTTCAGTGCAGCCTTACTGTTAGTAAAAAATCCACCCTGAGCAAATGTCAGGTTTGCACGATTTCTGGCACGAGTTATACCAAATCTGTTGCCTCGTCCGCGACGGACATTAAAACCTCCTCTGACGTTTGCATTTTGATTCAGAGAGAGACTGCTTCGCGATCTGACCAACGCGCTGTTCTTATTGTATCGCTTTCTAACAAAGCCGCCACGCACGTTGTTGCTCTGTGCACGTTGCCAGGTTTGTTCTTTCTTGACAGTACTTGCATTGTGCTTAACTCTTGCACCTCTACCCCTGAGTCCATTCCTTCCGCCGCGTATACTGCCACGATTCTGTTTAGCACCACCGGCGGTCTTTCCGTTTGCAGTCCCGGCCTTTTTCTTTTTCTCCTTTTTCTCCATCTTTATGATTTCATCTTAAAAGGAAGAAAAAAAATTGGCAACATTTTAGTTAAGCGTACGGCCCCCGCGATTGAGCTGATCGCGGTTTGGCTATTTTCTTTTCCTGCATTTAAAATTTTAATCTGTGATAGGATCTGAACATATGTGCCTTTTTATCCTTGCACTAAGACAATTTTTGAGGAGAGTAATATGTAATCCACGGAACTGAATTGAACTTTTATTATTTTCTTGGTTTCAATTACTTTCTGGAATTTTTGTGTGCAATTATTTAAAAAAAAAACGTTAATGTAGAGAATGTAAAATAGACCTGATAATTGTTAATCTATCCCTTTTTACTTTGCAATGATTTATATTACTATTAATATATTGTTGTTAATATCAAGTAAAAGTATTATCTCAAATTGAAACTTGTATATAGCTTTTAAATATATAATTAAGGTTCACAATATAAACACAGTGCATGTTGAAGTATGCTAGACTTGAAACCATTATTATAAACTTAAAACCAAATTTATATTGGTAAAGGTCATTCATTTGATTGTACAAAGTAATTTGTAACATAAATTGCTTCCAAATTTTTGACTTAAGTATTTAGCTTATTTAAGGCATTGTTCATGGAATCTATTGGCACACAATAATTTTAACAGATTAACCAGTAGATAATGATCATGTAGATTATGATTATTTTTTAAACAAAAAGTCTTGTTCATCAAAATGAACGTTAGAAGCACAAACAATTCCCATTGCATCCTCCATTTGGCTATATCCTGTGATCTTCAGTTTTGTGATATTGGTAGATGTTACATAAATATCTTCTCTTTATTCTGAATATGAAGATTTGTTGATGCCTTTTCATAATAGATCATTTATTCTTAGTATTCTCCTCATTCGTTGCAATCTCTACCTTCATGGTATACTTCTATGGTGGAATTCCTTAAACAGCCATCTCCGGAAAGGCTAGAGTAATTGTTTCACTCAAAAAGGTTCTCGAACTTTTTACAAGATACATATTTCGTTAATTTTATTTATATGTCCTTCACGTTTAAAACAAATTGTTCTATACTATATTCTCTTTCATTATAATTAATATAGTTATAAATGCCTGTAGATTATACATTCTGACAATATATTCAGTGCCCCAAAATAATGTCCTCAAGTTGCAAATGGTAAAATGTATCCACCCCACATATATTGGGCATATAGTATTCTTGAACATGCATCTTATATGTAAACAATTTATATTTGATTGATGTGCACATAAAAAATTGTGCTGGTATGTCCTGTCAGTTGTATGTAACTTTGAACCATTTCCATTTGACATGCTTGTTTGCATTTCACAGTGACTAATGCTGATGCATACTCCCAAAATAGAACTTCAATATTTCAGCTTGTACTAATGCACCTCAATGATTTTTAGTATGGTATTGTATGATGAATATAACATCCATGTGAACGTAAACCATTTTTGCAGAAAAGATTTCTTTAGCCAATTCTGCCTTTAAATTATTATTGCATATCATGCTTGGATTTCCTATTTATAAAATTTGTGTCAGTTCCCCTGTGACTTAGAAATCTTGATCCAATCTTTCTCTATTGTATCATATGCTTAAGATTGTTTGAGAATTTCAGGAGTTGTCTAATATGACTGGGCTGCATTGGCTTGTGACTGGTGGGTCTACCTAATTTGGGAGACTCCATATTTAGTAATCAGAATAAAATTACATCATATGGAGATGTCACATTTTCCATATTAGGCGTGCGGCGTTGTGTTTCGAGGCTGGGCAGTGAAAGGCGCGTTTTTTTAAATCATCTTGGCATTTGTACCAAAATTACTCCTTTGGCTACAAACAGAAATTTTCATATGATCGATGACGGACGGCGAAATTTTGTGACCTCCAAAATATGTTTAGTTTGCTTCTTGTTAGAGCCGACATGTCGTTGATGTAATAGGAATCCATGTTAACGTCGGTACAATCTGGGATCTTCTTCGCAATTTGGCTGTTTCAACCGTCGCATTTTTATCTTAAGTACAGCTTAAATCATTTCTCAAAATGGAAAACGACGTAGCTTCATACGGAATATGGGGCAACAATTGCCGAATTATAATAGGACATTACGGTATACAGGCGCAGGACAGTTGACGCGCAGCGCAAGGCATGAAAGGCTTCCATTTTCTTTCGGCAAATTTTTGGGGCGATCTATTTACTTAAGTGCATATCGCATGACATTCCAAAGAACACGTTTACTTTCCGTTCCGTTTGCACTTTTTCGTCACTCTTCGCTATTTCAGAGTTGTGTCTCGTTCAGTTGCGCGCAATTACGTCACATTTATTCCTCAACTCCATAGGATCGATTATGCCGTAGCTTGAGGCGTGCTCAACATCGGACGACGAAGAAGCCGTTACAACCATTATCTCCCCGTTGATGATACATTATTAATTATAGGACCAAGATATACGCCTGGAGACCGTCTCGGCCGTTTTTTGGTTGCGAGCAGGTTTGAACGAAAATAAATTTGTTACGCATTCTCCTATCTAAGGCGACTCTCGGTGGCGTGCGATATCATTCGTGTCGCCATTTTGAGCCATTGCAAGGGAACACAAATGCAGCCGTACGCTCAACCGGGATTATTGGCGAAATTGTTAGATTTTCGGGATCTCCGCCACTTACCGAGCGACATGTTCACTTTTGCATCGATCTCTGACATGTTTGCGATATTCGTTCGCTCTGTGATATATCGCTGTGCCCTTGCGAGACGCGGGAACTGGCTTAATCTAACCCGAAATTAATCGCGCACGACGACGACAGGCAATGACGGCGGACGGCGACAATTAACGATGAATACGGAGATGATTATTGCCAACAACGCGATTGACACCGTGTACCGTCACGCGCTACTGTTTCACTGTACTCGGCGAACGTACAATTGCAGCTCAGAGTCGCTGCATACGACCACATACGACTGACGAGGCAGACGGTTTTAACAAGGGAGCTGCGCTGTCGAAATTATTCTGTGAACTGTAGTACGCGCCGAGCCCGTAAACGAAAATTTGGCGCTTCTCTCAAAACATATTTCTCTATTGATGCGTTAACTAGATGAAGTTTTAAGGATCTATCTTACAATTAGTGTGACTAGAAGGGGGGGTTTAAATACATTATATGATCGGTATGACAATATGTTTGGTCTCTGTCAGAAAAGTAATAAGTGATACTAGCGTTATTGGCTAAAGTATCACGGTTATGTCTTATAGAATAAATCGATAAGGTAGCGAACTGTGCTAGCAAACCGGAAGTCTTTCGAAACGTGAACGTTTCAAAATTTTGTTGTCATTCAGACAATTCGCAAGATAAAAATTGTCTATATGTGATTACAGAATTTCTCCAGGAAGTAACTCGCTGTTAATGAGTGTTACCATTTACGAAATTACGGTATAACTGTTGTGCGGAAGCAAATATGGATTCGGAAATAACAGTGCGGAAGGCAAAACGTGAAGATTGTAAAACTATCAGATCGTTAATACAAGTAATGCATTTCTTTTATTATATGCATAACAGTTTGGTTTGATGAAACGTTGTAAAACTTCTGTGGTAACTTGTTCCAACAAAATATACAATTAAATTTCTACGAAAATTACAATGTAAATTGAGCACTTTTTCAAAGTTTTAATGTTATATATATGTGAATAATTCAGTGATTACGTACGATTATTAATTAATTTAATAAATATTCAAGAATTCGTCATATTTACTACATTTAGTGGTAATTATATATAATTGTGGTAATGTTTCCTTACCACATTTGTTTGTTTGTTTAGAGAGATGGGTAATAAGAAAAATTTAATTAGAGGATTTTTTTTTTTTTATTATTTTTCATGCATCGTATACAAAGTATGCACCAAAGTGAGTTTAGGGTCTTCCTACCAAAGTGTGATAGAATTGTTATTGAGTACGGGGATGATCCTACTAAGTAACTTCAACAATAAGTTGTAAATATGCATAATCCCTGAATTAATCACAATTCCATAACATATATTTATAAAAGATTACAAAATGCTTTACTTTCAGGAATTGGCAGATTATGAGAAAATGTCAGATGGCCCAAAAATATCACATGAAGGTAATATATTAATTTAATAAAAATTGTCTTCTTTCTGACATAAGTGTCTGTAATTATCTGCAGTTTTGGAACGAGATGGGTTTGATACGGTTCCACCTTTGTTCATCAGCCATGTAGCAATATGTGGAGAAGAAATAATTGGATATGCCCTGTCATATCTTTCTTACTCAACATGGCAAGGGAAGGCAATGCATTTAGAAGATATTTATGTAACAACTAATTTTCGGAACAAACATGTTGGCGCAAAGCTGTTGAGAGCCGTAGCAAAAGTATGTTTGCTGTAAATACAAATTTATTTTACATTCCTTTCAAATAATAGTTGCATTATTCCTTTGATTCTTGCAGGAAGCTGTAGACAGTAGCTGCTGCCGATTAGATTTAACAGTTTTAAAATGGAATCCAGCCAAAGAATTTTATTTACGTAAAGGAGCTGAAGATCTAACTTTATCAGAAGAATGGCATCTATTTCGATTTAATGAGTTAGCTTTAAGGAAACTAGCAGATGTTTCTTAACTTGTTCCATAATTTGTACAGCAATAATAACAATATTTATGTATATATATAATATATATATACTTTTTGATCACTATATATGCAGCTTTACATACTTATTGAAAATAACATAAAACATCATCTATTCCTAACTTCATGTGTGTTTGTAAAATCATAATTAATATGAAGTGAAAAAGCATTTGAATTCTTGCTATTCATTGAAAAATGGATAACTCTAAGGTATATGTTTTGAGGGGTATTTAAATGTAACAAAAATACATATATTGAGACCATTATGTCTAAAGAGAAAGAAGATATATTCGAAAAAATATAACAAATTCCATAAACATACTCCTTTCCAGAGCAATTATATATTTTCGCCCCCTACGGCATTAATAAAGTCTGGAGTACTTAGTCAGAGTTTGGATAGTAAAAAGAAATTCCGAGATTTCCCTCGTGACTTTTATGAAGAATCGCTTTCTGATATACTTTCCATCAACAAACTAAGTCTGGAATCACTTGCAGACAGATATATTCTACATGAAGCCACACCCATCAGTAGTTACGAAGAATTTTCTGCATCCGGCACAACCTCGACTGAAACAACTGTACATTGACACAATGTTTGCATTCTTTCACATATTAAATATTCATCTTCATATTAATGAAATTTAGTAATTTTAATTCTCAAATATTATCGTCGATGCATTTTCCTTATTCTTAACTTTTCATCTTCTTCTTTTTTGAAGTGTTCGTCTTCGTCTGAATTATGTATGTTGAGGAAGTTACTCGAGAATACGAAGAGAACGCAAATTATGGAGAGCAAATGGGGTGGATATGCTTTAGACGTTTTATTATGGGAAGATTCTAAAGCTCCAGTTGTCAAACTGAGAACATTAGACCAGATTGCATATGACGGTTCAGAAGAAACCGGCTTTTTGTCTGAACGACTAATAGCTGCTGGCTCAACGTTTTTGACTAAATCACCTGAGAATGGTCTCCACATTCTTAGTAAATGCGTGTTACGAAAAATGGTATATCAGACCAAGTTAAACACAGTTATATGTTCTTTTTGTACCTTTATGTTACTTGTTGTCTTTGCAGTCCCTCAACAATATTACTCTTCTCGGCTATCATCGGTATCTTCAGTATATAGACCTTGCGCATAATCATTTGTCAGATTTGACGCCACTTGGCGATATACCATACTTAATGTACTTGAATGTATCGCACAATCGGATTAAACATGTACTGAAATTTAAACCATCATGGTTTTTAACGTATGTAAATTTATCGTACAATTACATATCTGAGATTTCTGATCTCAGTCCATTTTGGAGCATTGTTAGATTGGATTTGTCCCACAACACCATTGAAACAATTAACGGTTTAGAGAACTTAAAGTTAGCACAAACCCCAAAATTATTAATTAATCTTATTAATTAATTTGCTCTGTTAAGGTTCTTTTCCAGTAACTCGTTTTTATATTTGCAGATACTTACAGTACTTGAATTTATCTTACAATCTGATTGAATGTATTGAACATTTAGATTACTTAAACATTCAAGAATTGAATCTGGAAGGTAACTGTATAACGTCTTTTAAACCGTTGATACCAGGTAATGGTCTCAATGTTTTGCCGAATTTGCATACTATACTATTGGGATACAATAGACTATCAACTTTAGATTTTATTAAGGTAAGTTTTGTGTTCAACATTAGTACAATAATGTACATTTATATGTTAATGTTTAGGATATTTGCAGGAAGCGTTTAGCCTACGTTTCTTAGATTTAAAGTATAACAAAATCAGCGATTTATTAGAAGTCGCAAACCTCAAAGGACTTATATATGAAATAGATCTCAGGGGTAACCCTTGTACTAAATGGCCTAATTATAGGGACGTAATTGTATTTTCAATGCCAAGTGCTGTATATATTGACGGTGCCGAAGTTTCTATTCCTGAAAAAGTAAAAATTAAACAATACATGTTCACGGTACAACAACGCCCGTCACATCTTTATTATCTTCACAGGTATCTGCTGGTACTCTGTTTGCTTCGTCATTAGATATGATGGCTGCGCGCACTCTTACCAAGTTGACATTACTGGAGCAATTGAATATTCCAAAAATCGGTGAACACGTCTGTCCTTACGATCAATCTAGTCCCCCATTAATTATTCTTACGGGACCATCGGCTGTGAAGAAATCAACATTAGCGGTCTATGCAGCCCGTGCACTCCCCAAGAGAGTACAGGCATTCGAGCATATTTTTATACTGTAAACATCGATATCGATGTGTTTTTTAAAAATTGGTTACTGTAATTTATTGTAGATTAAATTCTGTCAGTGGCATACGACCAAAAAAAAAGACGATTCAACAGAAGATTTTTCAACTTATATCTTCGTGGAAAGGGAAGAATTTAATGAGATGGCGCGTCGTGGAGAGTTTCTGGCTATTCAAGAACTATTAGGAAGCAGTTATGGATTTCGTTAGTAACATGTATTTATTTATCGTATATTTTGGTGTTATGTCTACCCAAAATAATTAATATAATAGACGTAAATGAAATTGTCTCATTGATGCGCGAGAGGAAGATTGGAATTACGCATACAGATTTGCATGCCACCATACAAATGCATAATCGCTATCCAAATGTGAAATCGGTTCTTGTGCTAACGAAAGATGAGAACGTACATCGGGATTGGGTGAAAGAAAAATTTGACGTGTATACCTGGTGCAAGGACAGCGTAGAGAATCTATTAGGGCTAAAAATTGGAAAAAGTGTGGATGAAACCCTGTCAGATTCTGAGACCAGTAAACTTAACTTTATCGCTGAAATTATTGAAGAGGTATGTCAGGCCAGATAAAATTATATCAAGCAGGAAAATTAATATTTTGAGAACTAAACTCTACTATAGCATTGCAAAACATTTGCGTCCTAAAATATAACACGTCCATCATAACTGAATATCATTATCATTGTTTGTTTACGTTCTATATATGAACTCGTCAGGTGATAAGTCGTCTGGAACTACCTAGTTACAGTATGTTTGTCAGACCTCAAGGCACAGGTGCAACAGCTACCAATATAATACTTCAAAGTCAGACTTTATTGCCAAAAGTACTCAAGACCCAAACTGAAATCGATTCAGAAGAAAAAAGACATATCACATTTTTGGGCGAGTACCATGATAATTCAAGTGGAACTCTTCGTCATATTTTAAGCGACGAAAAGCAAAAACTAAAAGATCTAAAAGTACACTATAATTTATGCGTACATAGTGCGTTGTATCGTAATGATTATGAAGAATAGGAAATTAGCTATTGAACATTACAGGTGATTCTTGATGAGAGATCCAATATTATTGTCGAAGATGAAGAAGCAAGACGTAAAAGAAAACGGGCAAAGATATTATATCGTCGGAGCGGATTGGATATTCATTTAGCAAATTATAGTTATTTAGAGGATTTCGGTGAATCATCATCTAGCGAAGATTCGCTGGGTGCGGTAAGCAGGAGATGCCGATATGTACTCGTAATGATGCAGACTTTATATTAATATCACTGCAGCAGAATATTAATGCGCAATGATACTTTATGTATAGATCATTGAAATGACTGATTGAATCTTTCTGTTTTAGAACTTATGATGTAGATAAGGGTACAGCGGTATTTATACTTTCTATTTCGTATAACATGATAACAATTAATATATTTCCAATCAATAGATTCATCAACCGTCAGCTGAAACTCTGCAACCAGAATATCTGAAGGAAACCTATACTGAACTGGTATTGAAGACAAGGAAGCTGTATGCATATCATCATATTAACAATCCCGGTTTCTTTGGTCTTGTGGTAAACATTTTCAACTGTACCTAGTGATTATTTCCCACAGAATTTAAAACATATAGTCATCGTTCATCATACGTTATAGCTACTGACCGATGATTTTGTCAAGGCATGTAATTTGTTAATTAAAATGATTCATGAGTTATATCACAATCAATCCATTAAAAAGCCGATTTGCATCCCTGAGATTATTTATTACTTAGACGTTTCCAGTTTTGCTCATGTTGACACAATACTAAACGAAATAAGAGGGTAAATATGATGAACTTCAATAGCAACTGAAATAAATAACAATTTCAACTTGTAAATTCCATCTTTTTCTTATTTTTCGTAATCATTTTTACAGAAATTTGTTGGTACCAAGACTGCAACATAAAATGTTACTAAGAACGCATGGTATAACAACATGGAAGGATTTGATGCCTAGTCAACTAAATAAGCATGCAACAGAATTTGTCAGTGGTCTTCATGATGAACTCATGAGCGATTCATGACTTGTAAGTTTAATCAGATTTACTTTTCATGAGTAATTGCTTAAAGTTGTAAATAAACATTCGAAGTGACACATGGAGTTTAGTATTTTACGATTTATTGTATACTAAAATACATGTAAAAATTACGAAATTATTGTGTACATTGGAGTTTACTTCAAACAATTGCGCATTTGTTTTACAAATTGTATTAGATCATAAATATCGATTTTCATTAGCTAATTATATAAATACACAAATGTACGACTCACAAAAAAACATATTGAAGCACTTTAACACAGCGAATTTTTATATTATTAATATCTAATCTAAAATATTACTGGAATCACACATTTTTATTAACACAAAAAAGAATTTCTGTGCACACAAAAGTTTGTAATAAACAAATCTGGTTCTCATATTTCCATATTTCTGTGCAAATCAATTGATGTTATATTTGAGCTTCATCAATTGCAGGGTTGCTATTTAGATGTAATATGTTGGATGGTTCTATTATGACTTGCACACTTGAGTCGTACCGCACATCTTCCAATGATACTTTCTGGTCATTAAACGAAATCGCTAAGGAACTTGCTTCCGTGCCTGACGAACTGTTTTGAAATAATATAACTTTGGTTTGTTTGTCGACGTTATGCAATCTTGTGTCATTGATCTCTGCCCAGGTTTGATGAACTAATCTATTCTCGACCTCTTCATGTTTTATGTCGTTTTGAGTCTTATCCTGTACCGTGTAAAGTTTAGATAACTGAACCGTTTCTGACGGAACTTCTAACACTTGACCGGTTTTTTTTTTTACAACTTCTTCCTTTTTCGATTTCTCATGACATTTCAAATGATCATTTAATTTCTGCTTCTTATTGAATTGTAAATTACACTGTTTACATCTAGAAGAAAAGAGGTGAAATTAATTAGTGGATTTGATTATCAGAAAATTGGTAAAGTATAATTTATAACTCCCCTAGTTACTCATCTAACAAAAGATTTTCTACTTATATCGGTATTTCAATACCTACATATGCTTTTTTTTAGTTTCGCGCAAAGTAATTTGCGCGGAGTCATGAATCTTCTGGTGAGCGAATAGATTATATCTCTCAGCAAATCGCTTTCCGCATAATGTACAACAGTAGGGTTTCTCACCCGTATGAACTCGCATGTGCCGTTTTAAGTGAGACGTAGAGAGTAATGACAAATCGCATACCTTCGAACAAATGTGCGTTAATGCGTATATGGACTGGGTATACAACGATTACGTTGCAAATACATTCCACTTTTTTACTTTTATATCAACCTAATTTTAACTATAATACGATCTTCCACTTCGAAGAAGAACTTACGTGACACTGATAAGACTTCTTCCCGGTGTGTGAAAGCGCATGCATATTATATGATGTATGATGTACAAATCTTTTACCACATAATTCGCATTGATATGGCATTTCCCCAGTGTGCATGGGTAAATGTCGCATCAGGGCACCTTTCTGCGTAAAGCATTTCTTACAAAAGCTACATTGAAAGGGGTTTATCCCATTATGCATGCCAACGTGTATCTCCAATGCGTGCTTGTGCTTATACGCTTGCCCGCATTTCTCGCACATGTACGGTCTGAGCGTTGAATGAGACTTTATGTGAGTCTTGAGTTCAGTCGCTGTTCGCCACTTTTTCCCGCACGTCGGGCAAATGTGATTAAAAGTCTTAGAATTACATCTGGACGTCTCTTCCGACTTCCACGATGCATCAAACAAGTCTGCGTTTTCTTCCCTATCTATGTTATCAAAAGACTTACATTCATAAAATGTATTCCCTGGAAAAACATATGGATTCATGTTCAGAAATTAGAACCATCTCGTGAACAATTGTTATTAGTCTATACCTGCCTGTTATATGTTTTAAGCTTTCATTTGTTTCTTCAGCTGTTTCATTTTTTTTTTAAATTTGGCTCCATATTTACCTGTATTACCTAAAGTTGATATTGTTCCTGAATAACTTATATGCTTTTTGTTGGAGCAATTGCTGGGACTCTCTGCAGGTATAGAGATATCTTTGCTTGTGCTTAAATTATTATGGGGCAACTCAATAGTATTACAAAGAACGTTATTGATGTCTGAACACTTGCAAGATTCTTTCACATTCAAATGTTTACAACTGGTATTGTTTAATTGACCAACATTGCAATTGTTACTATTTTTACTTTGTTCATGTCTATTGCATTTTGAGTAATTGGGTTCAGTGACTTGCATAGTTTTAATAACGTCATCTTCAGTGCTCTGATTATTATGCGTTATCTTTAAACTTCCACATAAACCCTTGTTTTTATTAGTTGCATCTTTGATATTGGCACTTATTTTGTTTGAGCATAAGTTTAAGCGGTTTGTACTTTTTAGTTCCTTCAATGTATTATCAGTAGAACTATGTCGTTGAAAGAACTGTTCACCCTGAGCATTTTTGTGCAGTGAATCCACCCTATCGTCAACTACCTGCATTGCTTTTTTTTCTTTCACCCCAGTATGATATACTTTCAAAATCTCACAACGAATGTTTGTAACATTCCATTGTGCCTGCTCTAACATCTGAAATAAGTTGTAACACTGCGAGCATACATATGAACTATGCAGATCAGAAACAACTAATCTCAAAACTTTCAATACATAGCTCGCTAATAACTCTCCATTATAAGGAAGGGATGTACAAAAAATATTAATACTGCATGAAGCATCAAGTTGCATGCTACATATAAGGCAATTCAATTTTGGCATGATGACCATTTCCCTCATGAAGCAGTTTTATTCAAATGAAACATGTGTAACGATATTAGTGGACAAATAGTAAATCCGGGCTATGAATTCTTCTTGGTATATTTATCAGTATAAATTACATCATTTTGTAATAGAAAATATAACCTCGATAGTACCAATTTTAACTGTATTTGAAACGCTTGTGCTGCCCCATTCTAATATGATATTATTTTCAATTGAGGCAAATGCTACTGCCAATGTATGATTAACGGAGCTTGTTGGACACATTATCACATTATTTCTCATAACAAAACGAAGAGTGACATAGGGGTTATATACAACATTACGCCATCTAGATCTGACGAATATATGAGCGGTAGACACAGGTAGACATCATAGCAGTACACAGAAAAATGCGTTTGAAAATTGTGTATACAATACAGAAAGAATGGACAATAAAATGAATGCTATTTTTCGCGTGAAAAATGTTTTGTAAATAAATGCGCATATCTTACAATAAATTACGTATACTTCAAAGCATATTTCTTTGGTATGTTTGAAAGGCTATTAATAATGATCACTGTTTGTACTTATATCAGCTGTAGAAAGCTATATCTCTAACACTCTTAAGGTACTTAAGCTTGTAATATCTCATCAATGTCGGTGTCTAAATCAAAATCTTTGATAGTATCCATTTGCTTCTGATCATTTCGTGAAGAAGAAGTTCCTTCTTTCAAATGCCGCGGTGCAGGTTGCGGCAACGAATTGTTAATTTCCTTTGATTTTAGAGGTGACCTTTGAAAATGTTCCGTATGAGCACTTACACTCGACATAGTCGAGAAGGTGGACTGTACATGTACGTCAGAAGAAAGACCGTTATTTTGTGAGGATTTTGCTAAAAACATTGCTTCTATTGCACCGACTGGTTTTTGCCGCGATAGTTTCAACTGGAAACAAAAATATAGAAGAATGCGTGATAATGCGGGACATAGTTTTGTTTCCTAATGTATTTCATAGATGGTAAATTAACCCTTTGACTGCTAGGGGCGCAAATGTGCGTCCAGTGAAAGCTATCACTCTGGTCTGTGGGCGCATATAAATATCCGACACAAGTCGCCGATATAGATTATGGACGCACATGTGCGCTCGGCGATGGCTTTGATCGTTTACTGCTCTTACTGTATTCGTTCAGAAATAATTTTATCGAATCCGTGGAAAACTCCCAGAAACAACATAGCTTGTTGCTTATCATTAATTGACATTAAGACCCTTGATGAATGAACAATATATATTCAAAATAAAAAATATTAATTTTGGAGTGGATAAAGTAACAGTAATTGGATTCTGCGCTATAGTATAATTGAATACATCGCCGAGCAGATTCGTATTGCGTGAAAAAAGTATTCAGTCCCCAGCAATAGGTATTGCCGGCCTAACGCCGTTCGTGCGAAGCGCTTCGGTTCAGAGTATTCAGCAGTCAAAAGCTTAAAGACAGTTTGCAATCTTTAAAAGCTCTCTGTCTGTCCACCAATATAAGCAAAATAATCTTAGTAAATAAAGCCATAATTTTATAATCGTGGAACATATTTCCTTGTGAGGAATATTAGATTGCAAGCAGTTTTACTGCTGTAACTTCTTTTCCATTTTTCTATATATATATAAAATAACATGTGCGTATTGTGAGAAATGTGAATTTAATTTACCTGTTCTTCAATTTTCTTTGATATTTCTGCAATTTTATCGCTCTGCGTCGTTTTCAATACAATATTATCTGCGCTCATTGACTTCTCCTTTTGCATAATATTCTCCCTCTCATCGGAAATGCTTCATTGTGTTACATATAACATTACAATAACATTATTATGATATACTACCTGCCAGTGTTCAGGGGATGTGATACAACGTAAATATATACCTCGATATGTTCCAATCGCTGTCATTCAATTCCATTCTCTTCGGAATGTACTCAGACAACGATTTTCGATTGCAGCGTGAATCTAAGTCAAAAAGTACCTTTTTCTTTACCAAATTCCCAATGGATCCTGTTGCAGACTTCAAAACACTCTTGTTTTTGGGAGAGACTAACGGCGTAAGTACAGATTCTTGATCTGTCGTCAAACTGTCTATGTCATTGTTTTCACGAGTCTGACGATGGGAAACTTCTTTTTGATGTATTTTTGGGGCCTGGTTGACGTTTGAATTATTGGACAATGATTCGCCAATAGTCGGAGTGTCATGCAATTTTTTTATCGGAGTACTAATATGCTGCAATGTATACGAAGAGTATTTCAGAGGCCTCGAAAGATGTGGAGATGAATCTTCTTCGTTGTTTGGATATGTTTTCTCTCTAAAGACATGATTTGATTCCTTGAACTTTGGAGCAACTCCGGGAATACTCGTACCATCAACCTCAGTACTTTCGGATAGCAAACCTGGTGAATCCGTTACGGATGTAAAGCTATTTCGTTTGTTAAGCGTTGGAGGTAGATCGACTTTTTGCTTGGATGAAATTCTCCGAAACTCATCATTTTTTACATTTATGGTAGATTTGTTTTGACCTACAAAATATAACAGCGGTGAATAAATCATATTATGGGTGTTGAATTATATAATCTAATTCTTTTTTGTTACATAAATGTTGCAAAGGAAGTATTTACTTAAGTCCTTTTGTGCGTGAAATGCCTTTACAGCTTTCGTTTTTACGTTTGTCATAAATCTATCTAATGGAGATTTTTTTGTGCATTTTGGTACATGAATAGTCTTTCGACTCACTGATATTCTGGAAGCAACTTGCTCTAATATTTTCGACTTAATTTGATTATATTTTGGTAATTTCTGAAAAAATATAGCACGTAATACGTACATCTCTTTCACAATACTGATGATAAAAAACATTATTTCAGAGTTACTTATTTATTACCTTAGCGTTTAGGTTTTGATGATGCTTTACGAGTTCTATTTTTTGCACATAAGTAGCTTTTGGAATGCCTTCCCATTCGGGATCAATACCTAAGTCCTTTAATTTTTTGTCAAAAACGGCTTTAATGTTACTAGAAATCTTTTTGTGCGGTGGAGCCTCGTCGTGTTGTATACTTTCTACTGATGAAGATGACAAATGTTGACTATTATCATCGGCAGTAGCATCATTTTCTACTGACAAAACACTCTGATCATCTGATTGTGATCGAGAATCTGATGTAAAAGATTCGGATGATGTTTCTGAACTTTCCCCACCACTTTCATTTTCAACATTGCTAGACGTAATTTTTTTTTTAGCATCAAAATAATACTTATCTGCTTCCCCTTTTCTATTAACTTGTGGATTTGTATGTTTCAAAGTGGGGCTCATGACACTATTATCCAATCTAGACTTAGAGGATTTCCTAATCAAATTTATATCTTCACCATGTATATGTTCAATCGGGCGGCGCCTATTTAATTTCAAAGAACGATTTGCTTGTCCCCCGTCATCGTCGTCATAGACATCGGACGGTTTACTTATCGGCTTAGCAGCTTTAGCACAAACATCTACATGTTTTCTTCTGTCGGTGTTTGCACTTCGGACTTCGTCATGCTCTTTCAGGTTTATCTGGGGTGCATCTATGTCCCACGACGTTTTCTTTAAGTATTGATGTTTTGATATAATAGACCTTGCTTTATTTACAGAATCTTGACTATTAACGCTGTCTATGTCTTGAATGACAAGATTTGTAGCTTCAACACATTCGGGAGTAATCGGATTGGTGCAAGCATCGATGACTGTCTTGTAACCCTTAATATCATGGCGGTACGTTTGTGCAGGTGTACTACATTTCTTAATATCTGAGTTTTCGAAATCCATGTACTGTTCCAATTGAATCTGTGAGTTATTCATCTCACGCGTTAATGTATTCAGTTGCTTTCTTTGTTCTGTTAAGATATTCGACTGATTCATTGACTGTTTCTCAAGATTTTTTACTTTGGATTCATATTCAGCTTTTGTTTGGTTTGCTGCGTCTTGTGTCTCCTTTAATTCAATTGTCAAATTTTTAATGTCTATACCATGCTGATGCTCTAGATGTTCAATTTTTGATTTCCAAAAGTTTTCTTGTGCTTGCAGTTTTGCATGCATGCTTTCTATATCAGGTGTTACCTAAAAGGAATTTAACTGATACAGTAGTAATAAATGTATTAATAGGACAGAATTTTTTTGTATTTACTCGTTCAAGCAATTGCTCCCTTAATCTTTGAATTTCTTTTTCCTGCTGATTCAGTAACAACTTTACTCCATTGTCAGGTGTATTTTCTGGTAACTTGGGTACATTGTTATCTTTTTGTTTCAGATTCTGTCAATGCAACATATTTAAATACATAATACTAATTGCATTAGTAATATTGTTACATTTTACATAATATGTTTGGGAGAATAACTTACATGAATTTCATCAAATAAAATATTTTTCAAACTATTGATCTCAGCTTGGTACTTTTTTCCTTGCTCTTTTATTATATCATTTGTATCCGCATTGCGTGAAATATCTTTATTTCCAATTCGGCTCATTCTAATATCATTATTAATTTCTTCTGGATCTTTGCCGATTACTCTCTCTGTTTGATTAAGCCTTTCTTTTAGTGTTTTTATTTCACTATGTAATTTTTCAGTCTCAGCACGGTAATGATCATGCACAGGAGAAGATGGGAAGCATAGGTCTGATATATAGGAATGACGTCGTGTTACATGCGCAGTAACAAACAAGGCAGACATAAACGTTTTTGGACAATATGGACACTGAGAAGAATAAAACAGATTAGTATGTCGTACAAAGATACAGTTAGTATGCCTTTTAGGATGGAATTCATTGTACGAAGGAAATTCAAAAATCACAAAATATCCGAATTATACTTCTTAGAAAATACAATTACCTTGTGAACTTCTCCATTACTCTTACTAATTCTTGATTCTAATAATTTACATTTTTCTTTTAACTGTTCCTTCAAGTGTTTAACATCTTCCTGGGAACGTGCAAGTTCTTTTTTAAGCTTAACATTATCTTCTATCTTTGATCTCAACTCATCCTTTAATATTATGACGCTATGATCTAAATACTGTTTGCAATATAATAAATACTCGACCGCTAATTGTGCCAAACGGAACAATTTAACGAAGTTTGCGTCTAAAATTTTTACATCATACTCGCTTTCCAAGCAGTAGTCTACAACGTTATTTATATTCTCGTCAACGGTCAAAAAATCCCTTTCCTTTATTATTCGATCTATGTCTATTCCACCTGTAAAGTTGCATCTTATGTAATGAAAATATTAAAAAAAAAATAAAAGAAAAAGAACATTTTCAAAACAATATTTATCGGTCATTATCGAATGTTACATACTTATACGGTTCCAATCGATACGAATTCGTGATCGATGCATGTTAAAATAAAATCCTGATTCCCGTGCCAGTTTTGGAAAATCATGACACCAATTAGTGCTTACTCGAAACGAGAATGCCATTATTATCTCGTTATATTAATAATACTGTAATCGCACGCAAAATCTTTATAACCTATCATTCGTACAAAATCATGAGGCCAGTTCAAAGTTTTGGCTCATTTATTCTGCCGTCTAGACAAATAGTCCGGCAAGATTATAATGTCACGTTACGTGTATAAGGAGACAGATTGCGGAGTTTTCAATGCTCTATTTGACAACATGTTTATTTGTATAACTTTCGACGCGCGCGTCCCGCGAACTAATCGTTGACAGGTGGACATCTTAAGCGGCAAGAAAACAAACGTTAACGGGGAACGGCTATTCGACGGAATACGACAGAACAGTTAATTACTTTGTTTCATATTTTCTTGTATCTCGATGAATACAATTGGTTTAGGTATATTCAATTAAAGCATATGATGCTCTTCAAGTTCTTTTCATCAGTATATTTATTGATTTCTTACAGTATGCCTGGAAGGTACAGGTAAAAACATGGTATATATGTATGTACCCTAATTTTCTATCATTCAAATATAAAATATATGATGAATTTGTGCTGTGTGCAATCATGTATGTTTTTATTAATATTTATACGGTTATGCAATGTTTGGCTTCTATCTTTGTAAATAAATAAACAAATACTTAGTAAAATAAAACTTATTGCCCACTTGTTTATGTCTCTCTATAATGACATTCGACGTATGAGCGTTTTTTACAAGTTAATAACTGGTTCTAATCTGATATATATTAAATGACATATTTATGGAACAGTGTGGGTGATGGCAGTTACAAATAGCCCTTTTAATAACTAAAACTGCTCAAAAGATTCCTTCCACGAAATTGAAGGCGCAATACTGATATTGTCATTAGTACAAAAATCGAAATGAACAATTAATTCTCCTTACTGTTATATATTCGGATACTTACAGTTAACGAATTTTATACAAACATAAGTTAAAGTACAATTTGGGCGGGAATGCGTAACATCAAGCCTATCCTGGAAGAATGAAATTACTTCAATCTCTGCCGCATCCACGTGATCAGTAATCGAAAATGGATCACAAAGTCTAATCGACACACCTATTTGACTTAATTGATATCCTACACAATAGGCTCATATGTGTAACAGAGAAGAATCTCAATTTCCGCTGGTTAATCAATCTACTATCGACAATCGTTCAGCGACTTTCGTTTCAGTCAGTCCCAACGTTTACAGACCAGTGAATGCCAGCGAACAAAAGCTGCCTTCGGTCTCGTCGAGGATGCTCCCTCAGCCATTAGAATATCAGTGGACACTCGGCGAGTTCTCGAATTAGACATCAAATTGCAGAACCACACGAGCACGTGGTTCTACAGCGAGTAGATGTTTCTCAATTCTTACATAACGTGATCAAATCCAAAGTGCGCCTGCTTACGCACGCGCCACAATATGCCGCGAATCATCTTTCCTTGACATACACGCGTACACAATCGACCCTTCTGGCGGCGCCCATCGATCGCTCCTCGAATTCTCGCTCCCAGTGTCCGTTTGCCGAAGTGCCGTTGTGAGTCACTGCGACAAAGTCGTCCGACCGCTCCTTGACGGCCCATTCGGCATTTTCGATTTGACGGTAAGCGTGATTTGGCGGAATACCCAGATGCTTAATTGCGAATGTCACTCGATTTTATGATCGTCACTCTGTCGTACGGGTATTTACGCTGCATAAGTCGTCAGATGACGGACGAAAGACGGTGCCGGGTGGATGGATGAAAAGGCGGAGGATTATTGTTGTTATTGAATTAACCGGCGAATTCCGGGAGATCAGTCGCAAATCGATAGGATGGACAGCAGCAAGAAGTACCACAATAAAAGTCCGCGGCTAACGGCAAATCCGATTAGCAGGCTGGTGTTTTGGTGAGTAGAAACTTTCCGGCTGATTTCGTAAACCCCCGCTTTTATTTCCTTCGTTGGTGTACTACAATTGCCGCATACATATATTAGGGATCGTTGACACACGCAAGCGCGACACGTGCAATTCGAGTGGCTATGCGCGGGAGTATGCAAATGTTCTGTCATGTAAACACGGCTACGATTTCAACGACGTTCGAAATAATGGTGTTTTTTTAATATGATAAGCGGCATCCGGCGTTGAATACGTTTATACTAATTTGCAATTTCTTAATTGATATTTGTTCTAACAGTTATACATTCCATTTGTGTAACATCTATATAGATAAATCCGTCTCAGTTAAAAGAGTTTTATGTAAACATCATTTATTTTATTATAATATACGTTTACAGACAGGTAAAAAATCTAAAAATAATTCTGCTCTTGTTAACTTCGCGTTTTTTTTAAGTTCTGAAGCAAGAGTGATATTTACAGTACTCGTGATAAGTTGTTAGGTAACATGTAATAAGTGTTATCAAAGGCTTAAATGTCATGGAATATGTCCCTATTTTGCATGCGCATTAATATTTTCTTCCTTTGATCTCTGAACAACATATTGTTGTTTATGTTGACATATTATTAAATAATATTTATATTTACAGGTGGCTTAAACCACTATTTTTGTATGGAAGGAATCATGACTTAGAAATCAAAGATATGTACAATGTTCTTCCTAATGATGGCAGTGAATTGTTGGGAGATAAACTTGAGCAGTAATTTAATCCATATAATACAAATAAAGCATGTGATACTATTGTCACATAAAAAATGGAAAGTACATTATATTTACTCACACTTTTTGCAGAAATTGGAATGCTGAAGTAAAATTAGCTGAAGAAAATGGTAGAAAACCCCGATTATTTACAGCATTAAGGAAAACATTTATGTGGTCATCTGTTTATTATGGTGGATGGACATTATTTTTATGCGTTTTTCTCAGGTATAAATTATGTGTTTAATTTAAAAAAATAATAAGTCCTTTTTAATAAGAACTAATATGAATATCTTATCTATAGAGTTCTCCAACCATATACCCTGGGTCTTCTTATCTGGCACTTTGACCCAAGATCAGCATCTACTACTACACAGGCATATATATATGCTTCAGGCGTAATAATTATGGCCCTTTTAATGGCTTTTGTCAATCACCATTCGCAGCTGGGACAATTAGAAATAGGCATGCGAATGAGAATAGCCTCATCTTCTTTACTCTATAGAAAAGTAATGAATTATTTATACACATTACAATATTTTATGCTTGCAACTAGAAATCAACTTCTCATATTTTTAACGTGGTATGCAGATTCTACGTTTGTCGAGATCTTCTACCAATATTACAACACCTGGACAGATTATAAATTTATTATCTAATGATGTGGCAAGATTTGACCAACTTTTTGTAATGCTTCATTATATATGGATTATGCCAATACAAGGAGCTCTAATAGCTTTTCTCATTTGGGAGAGTGTTGGTATCGCATCGCTAGCTGGCATTTTTTTAATCACGATTCAAACTATTCCAGTACAGGGTAAGTATGTAGAATATAATGTTATTGTAGTGTACTTGTTATGTACTTCATATTCATTCATACATACTTTATACATATTACATATGTCCTTCATATAACATTCCAGTTATTTAAATCTGTATGTTTAAATTTTGTAGGATATATGGGAAAATGGACGTCGAAACTTAGGTTGAAAATTGCAGTAAAAACCGATGAAAGAGTACGATTAATG
This sequence comes from Anoplius nigerrimus, assembly GCA_914767735.1. NCBI lineage: Eukaryota > Metazoa > Arthropoda > Insecta > Hymenoptera > Pompilidae > Anoplius > Anoplius nigerrimus. The sequence goes on from OU612077.1 coordinate 12,036,372, forward strand.
TCGGAAATTATTGCTGGAATTCAAGTTATAAAAATGTATACTTGGGAGAAGCCATTTGAGGAACTTGTTAGTTTTGCAAGAAGGTATATTATTTTGTATCTTTACATCGCATGATAACAATAATGAGAATACTACGTGTCATTGTTTCCCACATATTGTAATTTTCAACATAGGTATGAAGTGGACATTCTATCTGTGGCATCATACTTAAGAGGATTTACCCTCGCGACTTTCGTATTCACCGAGAGAACTACTCTATACTTTACAATAATGGCATATGTACTTCTTGGACATTTTATATCTGCTGATAAAGTCTTTTCAATGGCACAGTATTATAATATTTTGCAAGCTACTATGGCAATATTTTACCCAATGGCTGTGGCTGCTGCTGCTGAAGCTTCAGTTTCTATAAAAAGACTTGAGGTTTGATATGTGATTAAAAACTAATTTGTTTATAGCTCAGTGTCTGACATATATATTGTAAAAATAGCGCTGTACATAGTGCATAACTAAGAGAATTAGGTTTGACAAAACGGGTATCTACTTATGAATGCAATCTGAGGCTTTGTAGACATTTGCAATACGTTGGATAGATAGACACGGCGTTATGTGCTTAGTAAACACGATATCTTATTATGATCACACTTGTCTTTCGTATATACGTATGCTGACACACTTACATCTGCACAATCTGTGTTAATGGTGATACACTCTTTCCTAGCGCATATTGCTTCTTTCAGAATTTTTTGTTGCTCCACGAAAATGTACAAAATGCTCAATCACCGAAATCAAAGCAAAAGGTCGGTATCATTGCAGAAAACGTGTCTGCTTCGTGGACAGATACTGCAATTACAAAGACGTTGTCCAATATCAATGTGACGATAACGCCTGGAAAGTTATATGCTATTGTGGGACCAGTTGGTGCAGGAAAGGTATTATAATCTATAAGGCGATATTGCTAAATATTCATCTAAAACAAAATTGGTCATTTAATTTTTGTTACATTATGTATTGACTGATTCATGCTTCTTGGGAACCTGTTATATATTTGACATTAGAAGATATACGATAATTTAATTTCTACATTTTGTGTTCTCAATTTGCAGAGTTCATTTTTACAACTAATATTAGGAGAGCTACGTCCATCTCACGGTCATATATCAGTAGGTGGTGGTATATCGTACGCCTGTCAAGAATCATGGCTCTTTACGGGTTCAGTGAGAAGTAATATCCTTTTTGGGCAGCCGTATGACAAAGAAAAGTATTATAAGGTCATAAAAGTATGCGCTCTTTTGAAGGATTTTGAACAGTTGCCTTTCGGTGATAAAACTTTGGTCGGCGACAGAGGCACTGCCTTGAGCGGCGGTCAACGTGCTAGAATTAACTTAGCCAGGTAACATGCGTAATCTTATTAGTCTGAACAATGGTTTGTGATGTAAATTATTCTTGCCGCCTTGTTACACCTGGCCAATTATTTATTTGATAACACTTTACCAGATCGTACAATTCCTCGCTCGAACGTTGGCAGTATAATACTTATGACGTATACACATATGCAAAAAGTCTTTTAACCGTGGTACCATAAATTAAAACGTCTTTTCGAATCATGTCGCTCATTAATCTGCAAATACCTATTACAGTAATCTTCAGAGGTTCGTCTACTTTCCAGAGCAGTGTATAGAAATGAGGACATTTATCTTTTGGACGACCCGTTATCTGCAGTTGACACTCACGTTGGCAAACACTTATTTGATGAGTGCATTAGCAAGTATTTGCAAAACAAAACAAGAATTCTGGTTACGCATCAAGTGCAGTACTTGAAGAAATGTGATTACATAATCGTTCTTAATAATGTACGTGCATTTGTATGCTAAATTTTATACATTCATTTCGAACTTTGTATCGAAAAAGTTTCTTTTCAGGATTTGTTAATTTCTCAAATTGTCCTGTCTTCTCAAATGATTGCATTATAATACATTAAATAATGTACTATTTAGATCAATCAATCAATCCTAATGATTAAAGTTTATGTAAAAGTGGACATTTCTGACAACTGTGTCAAAATTGGGCTTGAAAAGAAATTTTGTTACAAATTTATGTAACTGTTGAAAAATTGAATTGAAATTAATCTTAATAATGGTATGTTCACTCATGAAAAGGGCAAAGTAGAAAGTGAAGGCGCGTTTACAGACCTTCAAGAAAAAGACTTGAACGTGTTGAACCTGCATACGATAAATGATGTCAAAGAAGATTCACCAAATTTGGATTGTGATACAAGCATTGTGTCTGACATCTCGACTACATTAAGTAATGGCGACGAAGAAGCAGAAGCGGAGCCGCAAGAAACAGAGGAATTAATGGCAAAGGGGAGCATGCCAAGCGCAGTTTATTGGAAATATGTTAGGTCAGGTGGATCCATTATTATGGTGGTTGCTTTTGTATGCTGTACAATTTTGGGACAATTCGCCAGCAGCGGAACCGACTATTGGGTTGCTTTTTGGTAAGCTTAAATAATTAAACTAATGGAAAACAAAAACTAGGTGCTTGCCAATGTAAACAGACAATGTAAATATTCACATGATATGCTTCGTCTGTTTTTTATACAATTATCAGCACAGAGTCTTTGGAGCATGTATATTTGTTATATTTGTTCTGACATTGATCGTTACGCATTATAGGACAAGACAGGAAGAAATGCGTCTAAAAGAATTGATTCCTCTAGAAGACGCGACATTTCGGGTTATCAGATTTATCACAGATAATGTAACAAAGGATTCGAGTATGTTTATGCAGAATGTGTCAGATTCTCGATTTAATAATTCTCTTGTGTCAGAAATGTTTGCCGACGATGATATGGTTTGTTACACGTCTTTATCTTTACTATTACGACTCGATAACTATTCAGGATTTAAATCTCAATATAAATTTTCTTTTGTCTAGATACAAGTTGGAACTGATAAGCCACGAATGTCTTATCTGGATACAGACACCGCATTATGGGTATACGGTGCTTTCATTATTACAAGCATAGTAATGACCACTACAAGAAATCTTGTTTTCTACAAAATCTGCATGAATGCCAGCAAGAATCTTCATGATATTATGTTCTCATGTTTGCTCAAAGCCCCTATGTCATTTTTTGATGTAAATCCATCAGGTAATGATTTACGCTATGCACATGGAATTTATATATTAATATATATGTAAAATTGTATTCATGCTTTGATAGGGCGAATTTTAAATCGTTTCTCGAAAGACGTCGGTGCTGTCGATGAAATTTTACCGAGAACGATGATTGAATCCATTCAAATATTTGCCGTGATGACAGGCATTCTTTTGCAAGTTATCATTATTAATTGGTGGACTATCTTTCCCATACTACTTATGGGTTTTTTATACTGGAACATAAGAAACATATACCTCGCAACAGCACAGAATATTAAACGTTTGGAAGGAATTGGTAAGTAAGAGTAACATTACCTTTGGAAATCAATTGTCGCCAATTCAATATTTTGAAAATTGCTTTACTTTCAGCCAAAAGTCCTGTGTTTTCGCATGTAAATTCCTCGTTGCGAGGCTTGTCAACAATCCGTTCATGTAATGCACAGGACATGGTTCGTAAAGAGTTCGACGTCCATCAAGATCTCCATACTAGTACTCATTCGTTAACCATCGCCACCGGCACAGCTTTTGGTTTTGCCCTTGACATCGTGTCAATAATGTTCATAGCATTTGTTACATACAGTTTCATCGTACTAGATAACGGTATAAATTTTTTCACGACTTTGATTCTATCGTTATCCATTAACTATGTTGTTATATGCAACACACGCATTATTATATCAAACAATACCGTGATATTATGCATCAATACTTATTCTGTTAATGTGAAATTTTAGGCGACACATTTGCGGGAAATGTTGGTTTAGCAATTTCACAAGTACTTATTTTATGCGGGATGTTGCAATATGGAATGCGGCAAACCGCAGAAACGGTAGCTCAAATGACAAGCGTGGAAAGAATATTACAATTCACGCAGTTAGAAAATGAAGGCCCTTTCGAGAGTGAACCGAGGAATAAACCGCCGATTAATTGGCCGTACAAAGGAGAAATTAAGTTTTCAGATGTCTACTTGCAATACTCTGATTCTGAACCGCCAGTACTAAAACACTTAAATTTCTACATTGAACCTGGAATGAAAGTAAGTGTCTATAAATTTTCGAAGTTTACAATAAAAATTATTGAATTCTGGTCAATCCAAAAGAACTTGAATTTAATTTATAATATATTTTCAGATTGGAATAGTCGGACGAACTGGTGCAGGAAAATCGTCATTAATATCCGCTCTATTCCATTTAGCGAAGCTTGATGGCGCCATTTACATCGACGCAGTGGATATAACGAAGATCGGTCTTCACGATTTGCGAAAAAAAATATCTATCATTCCACAAGAACCAATGTTATTTTCGGCAACTCTGAGAGATAATCTTGATCCATTCCACAAATTCGACGATGCGGCTCTTTGGTCGGCCCTTGAAGACGTCGAACTGAAAGATGCCGTAAAATCGCTGGATGATCGGGTGGATCAGGGTGGCAGCAATTTTAGTGCAGGACAAAGACAGCTTCTTTGTCTTGCACGTGCTATAGTTCGAAATAATAAGGTTTTATTACTCGATGAAGCTACGGCGAACGTCGATCCAGCAACGGATTTTCTTATACAGACTACGATTAGAAAGAAGTTTAGGGATTGCACAGTGTTGACAATAGCACACCGGTTGCACACGATAATGGATAGTGACAAGGTACTGGTAATGGATCACGGAGAAGTAATGGAATTCAATCATCCGCATATTCTGCTACAAAACACTGATGGCCAGTTCTTTCGTATGGTACGGGAAACCGGAAAACAGATGGCGGAACAATTGAAAAAGACGGCGACAGACGTAAGTTTCATTAGTTTGTTCTTATTTGTTGGATTGAATTCATTAATTTGTTCTTATTTGTAGAAAGTTGTGAAACAACTTATTCATATGATTGACAAAGAAAGAATAATGTAATTAAGTCTCCTTTATTCCATTTTCAGGCTTATAATAAGAAACACGAGAGTACGCTTTCCAAGCTGACGATAAACGAAATGAATGGTACATCTAAGATAGACAGCAAATCAACATCCTAATTGAACACATTTTTTTTTATCGGACATACATTTTTCTAACAGTATTTACTCGTCTCAATCCGGTTAATTCGGCACACAACTAATGGTATCTTCATTGTATGGTTGTATAGAAATTGTATTATCATTATCGAATTGTTTCATCTCCATATCATTCAGTTACTATTAACATAATTAATTTATAGATGAGCGTTATGCGAATCTTTTAGGTCGCACCCAAATAATGTCTGTGTTAAGCGGCATAACGAACAAATGTTTGTGCACCGATTAGCAATATTTGCATCATACTTCATAATGTCTACGCAGGCACGACCGGTTTAGTACGATCATATAACAACTTGCATTTTACAATACGATGGATGACAATAAGAAACGTATTAGTACATTATCCTGCAACTATGCTACAAGAAAATGTTCTAACACTATACTTTTCAGATTTAAGAGATTATCAATTTTGGAAAACTATACTTCTTAAGTTATAATAAAATGAAATGGAATAAACAATTTTTGACTAATGTAATGAGTTTTCTAAGATCAAAAATTGTCCATGTTTGTACTTTAACCATAGTTAACATGAACACTTCCAAATTTCTGTGAAATGTGCCTTTATTTAACAGTTTTATGGTGGTATCAATACTAAGTTATAAATTAAGATAGAATCGTATAATATGATCATGCAGTGAATCTTAAGCTATTTTGAGATGAAAAAAAAATCAAGTTCATCTTTAATGAGGAGTTTATGAAATAAAAAATATTTTATATCTCACCTAATGGCTAATGATTTAGAAAGTTAATATTATATCCTATTATTTACATTTTGTTGGTCCCCAACTGTGTGCCTTTTCTTATAGAAGAAGGGAACAGTACAGCATCAAAAATGTTCTGTGAACATTCATTTACATCCCCAATAATTGCTATTCATAATGTTTTGAAAGTATAACATAACCTTACGATTGCATGTAGTAGATATGGCTTGCCACAAAGCCTCGATACTTGATTTACAGTTGCATTTAGAGTATGTAGAAATCACAGGAACGTCATTTTCACTTTGGAACTACCTACGTAAATTGTTGTAACTAAATCAATTGAACGGCACCAGATTTTACTAATTCTGCAATAGCACTGTATTGAATGATATGCTGCGAGCCAGGCTCAAAGTCAACCTCTTCATCGATCATACCACTTAACATTACGCCCTGAACTCTCCGATTTGCACGTAAAAACACATATGCTTGCATGTTTGGTTTGACACTGATTTTATTCACATCAAATGCCTGGAAGTTTGTTGGCATATGCTGGAGCGCTACTTCTTTGAAGAGCGTCTCCATGTTGACCAGGTACTCCTTTGCAAATTGAAGCTCACCAGTGGATAGATAACACTCATCACCAGATCTGTTTGCCTCCTGTGATAAAATATGTATGGCGTACCTTTCAATCTTCTCAAGGCGGGTGCGGAGATAACTGGATATCATGAACCTAATTCTGTCTAGCTCCATCCTGTGTACCGCTAACCTCAAGTCGCCCCTTTCTAACCTCTTCATATTGTCCTCCATGTGGGCGATTTGCTGCAGCATACAATCGACAAGATCCGACTGATGTGGAAGAATCTCAGGGGCAAATTTTTCGTTTAACCAAGCATTCTCGATCAGCTGAAGAGCTCGCTGAGCTGTCAATTCTTCCTCCTCTGACTCTTGGTTGCTTACTGGAAATGCTTCGTCGGCGGTTTCATCCATTGTTTAATGATAAACAGTTCAAACCAATAACTTAACCACAATCGAAACTTTCACATATTATACATATTTTCAAGTAATCGGCGCATTTTGTTTTCGTTACAGAATATTATTTGTGATAAAACGTCGAGCATTCGGAGCGGTATGTTGTCAGGAGTCAACGTTTTAAATTCTACTGCACAAATGACGAGTTGATGTCTCGAATCGAACGGCGCATTCGATTATTTAAATTCAAATAGCTTACGTATTTGGCGCGCTCTTCTCAGCGGTCATGTTGCGAATGCCGAAATGTATGATTACGACAGTCCTACGTAAGCTGCTTATACAGTGAAATCGTATAAGTTCATGTGCTAAAATATAATGTTAGAATAAACATTACAATAATTCGTATATTATTAAATGGAAGCAATGCAGGAGATGTGATCAAAAACGGTCGTCAATAAATGCCGACAATGTATAAAATTAAATCAGTAACAATTCAATACTTATCATAAGTCCTTAGACTCTTTATCTGAAGAAAAACATCTACATTCCCAAAACGCATGTTGTTAGAAAAACGTTGCAAGATTGAATAATAATAAGAACAACTTACCATAAAAATTGATAAAAACGCATATGACATTTTAAAGCGGGTAATCTTTTTAAATCTAATAATTACTTAATTTACATTTTCCAAGTGAACTGATACTATTGAACTGAAAATTGTAAATAACTTTTTAATAAATTGTGTTACAACGTGTGTTACTTTACATTCCACGCTCCCATAAGGCCGCACATATTTAAAACAGCGCAAGTACGCGATACTTTACGTATATTACTTTAAGACACTTACATCTCAAGCATAAGTTTTCCCAAAAATCGTCTAACTTCTTCTTCACATTCTCATATCATAGTAACGGTTGTGTTTCATCGTTTGTCTTCGTAGCCGAATGGCAAATGTTTAGAGAGGAACCTATGTAGCTAGCCCGTGTCTCATTCTTGTTTCCGTCCTCTATGGCTTCTGTATGCAGCACTGCTCAAGATACGCCAAGGTATTCCTCAATCCTGCCTAACTTAATAAACTCCGTCTTAAGACTGTTTGGCGACTTAGAACGAGCTGTGTGCATATAGCTAGGCTTGCGTGTTGGGGTACTTATGGTCGGGACACTCTGGTGGACCGATGCATATTTAAGCGAGCTGTGACAACGACAATACGAGTGGCATCCGACAGTGGACCTAACAGCTTGCACAGCCAACCCATCCTCTACAAAATTTAAACGACCCACAGTGGCAACCCTCAGCCTCTCGCTTTAATCGTCTACTTGGATTAGTTCGTTTTCTTACGATTTTCTCCAAGTACTCTACTAAAGGGTAAGCTACCCGTAACTTATAGGACGCTAAAAGGAATTAGTTCAATGCTTGTCATACGATCATCGTGACGAATCGCATTTACATTGTCCGGGAGTTCTGAAGAGTATGTTATTTGTCTTTTGAAAACGTTGAGATTTATTCTGACTCGTACTTGTAACGCCGCGTTTTTTGTTAAATTTCGAACATTTCTACTTGAAAATTATATTGCATACACTTCAATTGTCTTCAGCATCGGTTAGTGTAGATTCTCCAAGTGATGTAGAAGAGTAATGTAAAAATAATCTCTCGAAAGTGTATAAACTCAACAATTCCCATTCATTATAACAAACAAAAGATGACTTAAAATTTTAAATTACTTGGACGGCAGTAATTCTCGACTTCTGACTACACTCCTAACATTCACTTCCTGTTTCTGTTTATAATATATCGTTACTTCAACAATTCAATCTTTCGGTCAAGCTCATCTTGCTACCAGGTGCATACTACTATTCATTTGTTATTCGTCTTCTTTTTCATCCCTCCTGTGTCCGTATTGTTCCATTTATCTAATCCGTATTCTATATTCTTCCAGAACATGTCTGCATTAACGGGACCAAGCTATGCTGCCTACACCTGGCAGGGCCAGGGAGGCGGTTTCGGTAATCAGACGGTTGCTGACAAAGTCCCGGCCGAAATGCTCCACCTGATCGACCCTCAGTGGTACCAATTCCCGCCACTGAACCCTCTGTGGCACGCCATCATCGGCTTTGTCATCGGCTGCTTGGGCGTCATCTCCATCACGGGCAATGGCATGGTTGTGTATATCTTTGGCACCACGAAGTCACTTCGAACACCTAGCAACCTTTTGGTCATCAATCTGGCCTTCTCCGACTTCCTCATGATGGCAACCATGTCGCCCCCGATGGTGGGTATTTGGGAAAAACAATATACATTTCAAATGAAAGTTAAGAGTTTTGAATATCAACTAATAATTTGACCACATTGATAGAGAAAAAAAGAATCAGGTTCAGAAACGTGAGAATTTGTGATGAAATTTGACTATCTGAGTAGAAACCGTTAGTACACTAGCTTCAAAACATGTTCTTCTACTTGAATGTCAATCAACGGTTCTTGTAACATTGATAAATTCGAAGAAAGATCACTTGAAATCGTTTCAATGATAAGAGAAACTCTGGGGTGTATAATTTATTATAAAATACGATCACTTGCCTAAAATCGTTAAAATATTCAGAATATATGTTATTGATATACCTGCATGGGTTTGAAAGCAGTAGATAAGTCCTGCAAGCAGTCGGCACGAGAATTTATCCGATCATTGATCTTAATTCTTAGGTGATCAACTGCTACTATGAGACGTGGGTGTTTGGACCACTCATGTGCGAACTTTATGCGATGTGTGGTTCACTGTTCGGATGTGTCTCCATATGGTCGATGACAATGATTGCATTCGACAGATACAACGTAATCGTCAAAGGCCTAGCTGGCAAACCACTGACCATTAACGGAGCTTTGCTTCGGCTCTTATTCGTCTGGGTTAGCTCTCTGGCATGGACGCTTGCTCCACTTTTCGGATGGAACCGGTAACTATCAAACTTTCAAAATCATCTTCCTATCATCGGAAGAGAGACGTTACAATATCATCCAACGGAGGAGGAAATGATCGATAACAATCTTTCAGATATGTCCCTGAGGGCAATATGACTGCTTGCGGAACGGACTACCTGACCAAGGACTGGCTCTCCCGATCGTACATCATCGTTTATGGAGTCTTCGTCTACTTCCTGCCTCTCTTCCTCATCTGCTACAGCTACTTCTTCATCATCCAGGCTGTCGCTGCGCACGAGAAGAACATGCGCGAACAGGCTAAGAAGATGAACGTTGCCTCCCTGCGATCCTCTGAGAACCAGCAAACCAGCGCCGAATGCAAACTGGCTAAGGTAAAACCCAAGCAAAAAATTCAAAATTGTAACTTAGGACACTTGGCATAAAAGTAAACAATATCGATTATATGTGCTATTTTAAAGATCAATTGTGTGTATAAGGAAGAATCTTATGAATTTTATGATGGGTCATTAATCCTCATGCAACATCTCGAACAAAATGTACAATACAAGAATTTCCTAAAAATTGTAGGTCGCCTTGATGACGATCTCCCTCTGGTTCATGGCATGGACACCGTACCTGGTCATCAACTTCGCTGGCATCTTCGAGACTGCTACCATCAGCCCTCTCTTCACCATCTGGGGTTCTCTCTTTGCGAAAGCGAACGCTGTATACAACCCCATCGTCTACGGCATCAGGTGAGACATAAATAAATCATCATGTAACAAATATATGATAATACGAATCCATTATACCATCAAATTCAAATGCGACATCCACAACGGACTACTTGATTATCGGAGAAAAATGAAAACTAACTTATAAAAATCATTTGTACTCATAAATCCGTTTGAGAAGTGTTAACTCATTTGGAATAACTTGATTGCAGCCATCCGAAATACCGAGCGGCCCTCTTCCAGAGATTCCCATCCTTGGCATGTGCTAGCGAGCCTGCACATGGCGCTGATGCTACATCCACCGTATCCGGAACAACCACCGTTGCTGACGGTGAGAAGGCTGCCGCATAAACGACTCAACACACAGTTCCATCCGGCATCGACTGATGCGAAATGACATCAACGCAACGGTCGATCAACTTTATGCGTGCAGAATTCTTAGCTTTCTGCCTTCGTTCCAATTCGAAACATCGTGAGTCGTACAAAGAGAAAGAGAGTGAGCGTGTAATGTACATAGAAGGATGAAAAATCACACGCAATATGCATGAATTAATGGAACGAAGAGTTCCTCGACTTTCAACATCATCAATGTCGAGATGATACGGCTGGTCATGTTATTTTTGCAAACGCAATTGTCATCAGCGTGAAGATCATCATCAAGCAAGCATATCACGGGTATATGTCATCGTAAACCCGATATCGTATGAAAAGATTCTAGATACTTAACATCAATACGATACACTGTAAGCGAATGATCAATTTTCTTATTCGACTACAGTTGGTTTTACGACTCGCATGCCACCACAATGTGAATCGTTTACAACCGGCTGGTAGGACGGGTTTGATTATTGCGCATCTTACAGTGTAATCAAATCTATGGTCACTTCGGTATAGCAGGTAACAGCCTTACGTTACAAGATTAGTAAACGTGCCATACTGTCATCAATTGTGGCGATAGCGTCGTATCTGTATTTAATTTTGTAACGCTAAATAAATTCTGCAAGCAACTAACCCATTGCCTTCTTTATTTCATTACAATACCGTATTACATTCGACGGAATAAACCACTAACCTTTGAGTTAAATAATAAATAATGACTGCACACATTTTCTTCATGGTTTAAAAACAAGACCACAATAATCGCATTTATTAATATACATTGATTACATAAGTGTTCTACCAACAACAAAAAATACAACAAAATGACAAGGAAAGAGCAAAATAAGGTAAGTAGATATTTCATTTTGTCATATCTAGTTGTTAAAGCGTACGTAGGGGTACAACTTGCAGATATAATGTAAGTAACAATTTGATTCGTGTTATTATTAAATTGACGCATAGATATTTTATGCTCTCGTTGTAGCAGAACCCGTTTCAGCTGCCGCTGAATTAGCTGCATTTGGATCTTCAGTTGATCCACAAACGAGGAATGGAAGCTTTTCCTTTAACGCTGCTCGATACTTTGGATGACTGCAATGCCGACCATGATATGGATTGATACAAATAAAATTGTAGAATTTCATTTATGACAGCTTACAGTGTTTAAATGGTGACTGCAAATAAGACGAAATAAATTTTACCTGATTCCGTACACAATCGGATTGTATATTGCATTTGCTTTCGCAAAAAGAGATCCCCAGATAGTGAAGAGTGGACTGATTTTCGCTAAATCAAATATGCCTGTGTAATTAATTACTAAGTAAGGCGTCCAAGCTAAAAACCATAACGATATTGTCGTCAAAGCTACCTAAAATCAGCAAAAATTCTTACTGAAATGAGGTAAAAACAAAGGCAGTTAACACAGAATGAATGAGCTTCCCTTACTTTCGCCAACTTTGCTTCCGCGCTAACATTTTGATTGTCACCTGATCGTAACGACGCAACGTTCATTTTTTTAGCTTGTTCCTTCATTGCTCTTTCATGCGCTGCTACAGTCTACACATGGTTGAAAGAGGACATATGATAAAAGATGTAAACTTTTTAGTAGGCTACATATTTGTGTGGGTGTAAAGAAAAGTTTAAATACAAACCGAGACAATGAAGTAATAACTATAAATGATGGTGAATAATGGCGTGTAATAGACAAAGATGGAATAGACCAGAATGTACGATCGGGAACCCCAATCTTTGTTCAGATAGTCTGTACCACAGGCTGTCATATTTCCTTCTGGGACGTATCTGCACTAAGAAAAGTAATATGTCAAATACTGGTCAATATTTCCACACGCATATTAATAATGTAATCCGAAAGAATCAGATTTTTGGTCGTACCTATTCCATCCGACCAAGGGTAAAATTGTCCATATTGCCGCGAAAAGCCATATTGCTAAAATTTCTATAAGCGCTCTCTTGATGGTCAATGGAGTCCCTGACATGCCCTATGCACAATATAAGTTATATTATATCAGAAACTTTATAGATATCGTACTGAATTGTCGTTAACTGCGTAACGTATATACCTTTACAATAACGTTATATCTATCAAGAGCAATTGCTGTCATTGACCATATAGATGCACAACCGCACAGTGAACCAACCATGGCATATATATCACACATCAAAGGCCCTTTATGCAAAATACGTTAATATTATTGCAAGTCCTTTCCTGAGAAATGAGAAGCGAAAATATGTCAAATACTTGCCAAGCACCCACGTCTCATAATAACAATTGATCACCATGGGCGGCGACATTATTATCATCATTAGGAAATCCGAAAAGGCCAAATTCACTACCAATAAATTGCTGGGTGTTCTCAGCGACGGGGTCATCATAAATACATAGACTACTACCCCATTGCCACACCAACCCATGAGACCTAGCACAATCATGACTAATCCCAAAATTTTGTGCCACATTGGATCCATTGGAGGAAACTGATACCTTTGAAATTATAATTTTCAATAGCATATAGTATCCAATTCAGAAATCAGTGCCTAGTACCTAATTTGAAATCTCCACTACGACAAAAATTAAGTTATCTGATTAAGCAGTAATAGTGTGTATTAATGCAAAAGCTCAGATTAAGGTTTTCGATCAAATTATTTTCTTAGTACCAGTGGGGATCAATTAAATGAAGCATCTCTTGTGGAACCTTATCAGCTACCGTTTGATTACTGTAACGCATGTACTGGCGTGCCGCTTGTGGACCAACAGTTGTTACAGCACCAGCAATTGTCGATGTAATGGTAGACATCATAGATGTTGTCAACGTAAAGTTGCTCATCTTTGACTTCCTACAGTAAATATTTTTCACCATTGATTTACTGTTCACTGTTACACTGTATATTGCACTAATAATCTTAGGCAGAACTTAAGTTAAGGTAATTTTGGGCGCGCTCTAACAGATGTGTAAAAGTATTGAGCATTGAAAGTAATGTTTTACTTCAATTCCCGTCACTTATTGCAATAACGTAAATGACAAGCGTTTATCATTTTAACGTGAGCCACTTTTCTTGCCACCACCACAGATAGATAGTATTCAACCATGTCAAGAAAACGTACTTGCGTGATTTCCAAGAATACGAGATGCTGTTTGCAGAAAAATAATAATTTCAATTTTGTATGGCATCAGCACTTCGCATCAGGGGATGGTCTGCGCGACTACTGAGTTGGCATTTGCATACCCACTATAATATACTTTATATAGGTACGAGTAAAATCGAATTCAATAAGCCTATCCAATAAAATATTTAAATCATTTATTCATGTAATAATGCGATACACTTATATACCGTCGCGTACATTTATACCACATCCAAAACGCTGTCTTTTATAATTTAGAACAATCTTGTCAGAGTGAGGCTGTACATGTGCTATTGGTACGAATCTCATTTCGACGATTATTTTACGATCAAGTATGTACAGCACTGCTGTAGTAAGTGGTATAGTGTTTTCATTAATTGTACATTCACGTAAGAAGAAATCGATTTTCTTCATTACATTACGTATTTGGTGCTGTAAGTTAAAAGAACATAATTTTTATACAACACAGTTTTACTTTATCACTCTTGAAATCCGTCGAATGTGTTGGCTACGGCTTTCTTGTAATGCCTCTTCCAGTTCTTGTACCATGTGTATTAGATTGGTTGAGTCAGTTTGTAGTAAAATATGTTCAACATCTTCAGAATTATCTGTATTTTTCAATGATAAATCTAAGGTGATCAATGGGTTGACTTGATTTAGTAACGATCTTGATGCTGTCTGTAAATGTAAGCAGTTGATAAATCGTCTGTCAATAACAAATTTCGGTATTATTCAAACAACAGAGTATTTTCACCTGTACTTCAAATCGCCATTCCAGATCATGGTACTCTGGTAATTTAAAACCTATGTTCAATAAGGCATCCGTAATTTCAGCCTTTTTATTATTATATAGTTTGCTTAGTAAAATTTCACCGTCTTCTGAAAATCCCAAAGCTATTACAGAATCACGAAAATCTTCAGTTGATAACTAAAAACATAATATATAATACATTTAATGATCAACTTCAAGGTGTTACAAACTTTGTTTTATTGACATTATGTATCTTTACAGAGTTTGTTACCTTATGTTTGCAACTTTCAAATAATAAATAAACCAGTCCTTCTATAGAATTTTTAATAACATCCAACTCAACTTCAAGCTTTTCTGCAATAACATGTAAAACATAACATGGATCATATGCAAATAATTAAATTTTATCTCGACTTACGTGCAGCTGCTTTGTACAATTTGAGATTTGGGCCTTTTTGCAAAAAATCTACAGCTAACTTGCAAAAATCCTGCAACACTAAAAAATGTGTTAACATTAGAGTCTCAAAATATACAAAATGAATAACAGTCACTTAATATATTATTTATTAGTGTGTAATTAATCATGTGTACCTTGAAGTGCTTGGCCAGTAAGAAACTGAACATGCTTTTTATGATCTGACCTCAATGTAAGCAACATGTTTGTAGAGTTGTTAGTTGCACTTAATGTGGAAATAATAATTCATCATATAAGAAGACCGATAAATACAAAGTTGTTTCACGAACTTGGTGTTGTTGACCTATCAAATCGCCATTATTATGGTACAGTGATGACAGATACAATAGGTTGGAAAACTGATTATACGAACTTGGTTAGATTAATCAACAATTAAATTCTATTACATTACCTAAGATAATGTCATGCGGCACAAATAAATTTGAACCCAAACTTATATACTATAATATTTATTTTTCTTTCTTTATACAAAGTTATTGATTCCGATTGTATGTATGTACGTTAGCTTATGCACTACATCGACGTGAATTCAACATTTTGGCTGTCACTAATTTATCGCACTAAACTGTTTTGTTCGTTATGTATCTTTACAGTTAAATGTTGGGCGAAAAATATAAGAAAATTGAAACAATTTCATTTTGTCGAGGTCGTAGTACAGATAATATCCTACGTATCTGTTCCAACACTGCAAGGTGATTAGTAATTGGTGCAGTTATAACGTACTATCGTGCTTTGATATTTTAGTATTAAATATAATATACTACTATTAGCGGAAACGAAGATACTAGTAAAATATAAGAAATATAATAATTATATATTGGTTTTCTACTTTTTACAATAAATGCAGTCAAGCTATAGGTAAAATAGGTAATAATATAATGGTGTAAACAAAACAAAAAAGTTTTGAGACATCGAAGCCAACAAAATAATGTATCTAGTTATAGTGAAAACAGATGTGATCAGTCAGTGATCAGTTCAGTAACAGATGTCAGGCAGAACAAATGTTAGCAAGAAAATAACTTGGATATCTTTAAAGTTGAAGTGTTGACATTCTTTCAAATAATAAACAAAATATAATTGAGTTTGTTATAGAATATATTTGCGATGAACAATCATGTGACCAAACACTGTTGGGTATATTTATAATTTTCATTTAAAGTAATGAAATTGCGACAGTTTAGCAATAATAATTGTAAACTTGTTTAATAAAAATACAATTTTCTGACTTGTTCGTGAACAATAATTTTGACTTTTGGAACAAATTGATAAAGTAAGATTAGGAGATGGAAAAAGATAACTGAAAACTTTTAAAAATTACTTTATATGTATGTTTTTTTATCAATTTGTTATAAAAATAACGAGTATTATATTTGGGTTTTTCAAAGATTTATGTATTCTGCATGGTACATGTACTGCACTTTTAAGTAAAGTTAATAATAACGTGTACTTTATTATATACTTAAGAAGCGTGTAAAGAAAACTATATTAACTCTTTACCTGCGAACAGGGCCTATAGGCGCAAAGGCAGAGTCGCTCTCTCTGGCGGTACAGCGCCTCTATGAGTTGTTTTAATTTGTTATCAACAGTTATCAACAACTTCTCAATCGTGCCTGATCGTGCCGTGCGCGGCCCATTGTCACGTCGGCTGCCGAGAGAGCAATTCGTTTCTGAACCCGCCGCAGCGAAAGGGTTAAATATATTCATACAACGTTAGAATACAAAATGTTTCCGTTTTGTGTTGTTACTTCACTATGTATACAATTTCCTATGATTTTAAAAACAACATTTTTTTTTCCCAATTAACAGTTTCTTATGAAACTGATGTCATAAAGGAAATATTATAATTTTCATCCTCTTCTTAACAACAAAAGTCTCCGTCAACCAGTTTCTGAACTTCTTTATTATTTCTGGCTTTCAACATTAGAAAAATTAATAAAATACTGGTTGCAAATATGTTAAGGCATAAGTCTATCACATACAGTACTGTAGGTAATAATAAGTTCAATATTTTTCAATATTATATACATATTTTAGAGGACAAATGAACAACGAAAATGTATTTGCGCGTTTGAAAAGTCAATAAAACAAATATGTCAAATGCAGTTGATTATAATAAAACTATCTTCTTTAAGTAAAGATTTAGTGTAATTTTTGTAAAGTACAGAAAAAAATGCATAAGACGTGATAATTTTGTATCAAATTAATAATGGCATAACTTCTAGCATTTATGTGTGTACATATGGTATTATGCTTTTGGTTGAGATAATGCTTTCACTTGAGCCTGTTAAAGTAATTGCTTTTGCAGTTTTTCTATTGTCTCCTGATGAGATTCCTGTTTTTTCGTCCATGTCTCAATCAGCTCTTCAACACGTTTACTACAGAAAAGTTTGGTGGTCAGTATCATATAAGTGAAATATTATTACACTGTTATAACAACAAACTTACAGATCATCAGTTATGAATTCAATTCGCCTGGAGACATTATCTTTTGCTTCTACTAGGTCTTGCTTTATTAGAACCGGTCCAATTAATTTGTAAACTTCATCTTCTTCTTTTAAAAGGTCTAATTCTTTTTTCACGTTAATGTTGTCGGTTAATTGGCCTTGTAATAACTCCCTTTTATTACGGGCTTTTTGAAAATCTGTTTCAAATAAAAAATATGTTCTTTATTATACTGGCAGAGATTCTTGATACATTCTATAACACATAGTTATAAATAAAGTCTCCATTAACCCTTTAACATACAAATAAAATGGAATGTGATGCCACTGGAAAATACTATTTAATATAACTTAAATCAACAGTCATATGCAAGCTTAGAAACAGAACACTTTATTTTGAAATTTGTTATTGGTACTGTTAAGAAGGGAGCAGGGGGGAGCATCTTAAACGTTTTAAACAAAACAGACTTGATGCACAAGTGGAATTTAATAATCTAAAAATATTTTGCACTGCATCAGCCAAAGAAAGTTTATGCCGTCTCTGAGACATTAAAGTCTACAGTGACATATGAAATGAATATCTCCCAGACATCATTGTATGTTAAGGCGTTAAGAAGTAACCACATCACATCACTTGCCTTTTTGAATGAAATGGTTGAATTTGTCTATTTCTACCTGAAGTTTCTTTTGAAGCTCTTCAGACATGTTGATCTATAAAAAATACAGATTATGTATTATGATAATACATTAATTTTGCATACAAGTGTAATAAGGCAATATGATGAACCTGGCACAAATCAGTATTAGTAACTTTTGTTAGTTCCTTAGTATTAGCAAACAGAGGTTATAGAGATTCAAATCACTTTGTACAGGAGTTGTTACGGTTTAAAGTGAATCTACTAATTAACACTAACTTCCTTTTTATATCTCTTTCGTATATTTATTTTAGAATTATTTAATAAGCTTTCCAGGAAGGAATATATGTATATGTTCACAACCTCCTATTAACCTGTTTGCCGGTTATACATTTCAATATTTTCAAGTATGCTACAGGACGGTAAAGACGGCAAATACACCTGTACAGATATTTTTTACGCGAACATTTCAGTTTTTGTAAGCTTTACATAATGGCAAAAACATTACCTAAATTAGTGCTTGTCTCCGATGTCTCTTCGTTTTCTATACTCGACTTACTAATGTGTGTGTCATTCACGAATCCAATGTGTTCTTTTGACTCCATGCACATATAAAGTAATAGCATTGGAAATATTCAAACGTCCCTACATATGTATGGTTGAACCAGGGCCTGTCCGCTCCCCTCGTGTAAAAAGTGGTAAGTACCGCCGCGCCATCTGATGGAGGACAACGTAAACGAACTAAATTTGTTACTAGGATCGTGCTCCAAATGGCTCCAAAACGCCAAGTTATAGCGCTCCAAAAAGTCGATGCACTGTAAATTTGTTCTGGTAAAACTATTCTAAGTACTCAAGTGTACCAAAAGTTTAAAAGTTTAAATAATATTTATTGTTCTCTAGCAGAAATTACTTAAATCCGAAAGAGAACAACAAGTATTATTTAATTCTTTAAACTTTTGGTACATTTGAATACTTAGAATCGTTTCACCAGAACAAATCTACAGTGCATTGGCAAATACAAACTTATGTACTAAAATAGGTAGTTTTAAGTCTTAACAATATTAACAGTATGTAATTGTTGTGAAATAAAATCTATATTCATAAAAAGATGCACAAACGAACTTATATATATATATGTTTCATATTATTAATTGCACCAATGCATTGTAGATAACTTGGGACAGCTTCGTGTATGAAACGCCTCTTCAGAACCTGAAAAAAAAGAACTGTAATTATCTGAGTGATTTGATGTGAACAATGCCTGCTGTTACTTCCCTTCTTATAAAGGATGTCTGTTTTCCGTGTTTAGCTGATTCCATTTCTGCAAACAAGGTGCATCAGTTGTCGAAATTAAAAGCTTCTTAGGAAACTGAAAAAGAGAACTGTCATTAATACCTGCATCTGATTGATTTGATGTGCGCAATGTCTGCTGTTACTTACCTTCTTATAACGTACCGTGGCGAGGGGCGGCTTATCTTCTCGTGGCACGGTGCGGTACTGTTTTTCTATGTTTTTTGAAAGCGACATCGGCAATTGTATTCACAGCCGCATGCGTTGATATTTTCAGAATATGATTTTATTAATAAAATTTGTAAAATTCTGCACGGGGATTTTTATGCATTTATCTATTATTCGTTATTATCTTGAAAATTATCGAAATTTAATAAATTGCTTAAATGGAAAAGGACATCTCCGGTGCTTTTATCTTCGCGATTGGAATATACCAAACGAAGCGTCGAAATGTTATTAATAAATAAAATTTTTAAACTATTGACAAATTCTAACGCGATCGGTTTACTGTAGCGGCAACCCAATGCACGAATTGAGTCGAAAAAGTTTTCTAACGGGTCTTGATTAATACGTCTAGGCAACCAATATTTAAATCCTTTTCCTCGCAGGATGATGTTAAGAGACTTGAACCCCTGCAGAGTGCTTAACCAGTTTCGTAGAACAGCGGAACGTCCCTTCCGCTGTCTAGTCACTGGATCTACAAATTGCATTCGTTCCAGTTCTATTACAGAATTTTTCCAAAAATCTACATGCGGACTGCGTTTACTGACAGCCGCACGGTACATAGACTCCGGTTTTACCGTGTGGCCATTGCACGAGTCGAATAATTCGTTGAAAAATTTTATAAATTTTGCCGCCTCGAAGCCCTCCGCAGCAGAGATAGATAATCTGTCACTAATGCAGTCACGACATTCTGGAAAAAAAACATATTTACATGTAAAAATTTGACAAATTTACTCATAAATTCAACAAAATCTTGGATATATTTTTCAATTGTACTACATACTTTGTGCTTGCATACTTGCGCGCAGTTTTATGTACCGCGCGAGAGTATAACTGAATACTTGGGCCGCGTGTTTCACCCGCATCTTCTTTATTTTGTTTCTTCTAATGTGGAAGTCTGTTATCTTCCTCAGCATGTAATCCTCTGGCTCGAGCTGGTCCATCTCGTACGCCAGCTCGATGGTCCTCCACGATAAGTGTTCCTTGGCACCCCCGGTGGCGTTGGCGACCTCCAAATCTTTGGTCAGCAAATTGTTGCGGATTCCTTTGAGGAGATGCGGCGGGTCATACACCGCAACAATTGGTCCCCCGTCGTTGTAGATTATGTTTCCTGCAAAAATTCTGATTAAACCTGTTTTCCAAAATACTCATGTTCTGAGTGCAAGTTAATCCCTTCTAGTTAACTGCTCGTTTACCCTTTTTACCTAACTGTTCGTTGCTCCCCTCGACGCAATTAAAAATTAATCCCTTGCATCTAGCTTTGAAACATTTCCTTCGAGGTTCCTTTTTCAGGCGCCTGCTCGTTTACCCTTTCTACCTAACTGTTCGTTGGTCCCCGCGACGCAATTAAAAATTAATCCCTTGCACCTAGCTCTAAACCAGTTCCTTCAAGGTTTCTTTTTCAGGTGCTTCGAGTTTACACTATCTACCTGACTGTTCGTTCATCCCCGCGACGCAATTAAAAATTAATTCCTTGAACCTAGCTGTAATCCAGTTCCGAGTGATTCCGTATACATACAGTAATCCCTTCTATCAAACCGCAAATTGTAAAATCCAAGTCCAAAACACCACAAACGCGCTTCATCAGTATCCCGGAAAAGATTACGGTTGTATTAAGGACTTACCTAAAAGTTGGTTTTCCACCGGGGCCTGGCATGCCGTTTCTGACACGAGTTCGGTTATAGCTTTTACGTTTGACGACCCTTGATCGCAAACGTACGCTACTATTTTAAGCCCGCAACTCGCGACGGCCCCCGTAACTTCTTTGATTAACATAGTTAAATTCAAAGGGGTTGTTTTGCCGCCAGAAAAGTAAAACGCGAGTGGAAGTTTCCACCCGGTTTTAATTCCCCGCAGCATAAACACAAGGGCAACGTCTGCGAGTTTGGGACGCCGAACTCTGCCACGATCCGTCAAGCCCATAACACATTCGAGGGAAATTTCATCCCACATCAAGCAGCATACCCTTTGCTGTCTATTCATCTTCCGGGTTTTTTTCTGCAAATGGTTCAGTAAATTATTATTTAGTCCAGGCTGCAAGCTCATGGAACGCAACAGCCTTCTTAGGACTGTTCCGCTCGGCAAATTAAATATAGATTCCAGATACGCGTATATTCTCCTGGATTGCTTGTACAGTGGCAAGCAAAGGAATTCTTGCTCCATGGAAAATCGCCGGCCCTACAAATCACAAAAACATGACAATATAGTTGTATATTTTAAACAAAAAATTCAGTATTTATTTTATTACTACAAGCTTACTCGTGGTGCAAAATTCGATGACCGCAACTGCATTTCAATAAATGCTTGCTGAGTCGGCGACAAGCGTGCGGTCAGTGACTGTAGATGATTAGAAGAAAAAAATTTCTTCGCTGCCCTCAGTCTTTTCTTCACGGTCAATAACTTCTTATTGCTGCAGGTCTGGGTGCGAAACAAGAATCGGACTGCTTTATACAGCCTGGCCTTTTGCAATGTTAAATTTGCTGCGTTTGTTCCTCCAGTTAACAAACGCAACAGCCTCTTCTTATTGCTTCGTCTTGTTTCTTGCACTGGTGACTTGCCAGACCTGGGTCTGTGCATACTTCCTAATGCCTGATTGTGCAAAAAGGAAACTTTTACGTATATTGTATAAAAATGAGGGTGTTACATATATTGCATTGGGTTGAGGGTATATGCAAAATAGGTGCTGTATATGTCACACATACCTTTACTTCCATTTCTGGAGTGCATACACAAGTATGCAACGTGGCTCTACTGCCAATTTCCAAGTTATCTGACCGCGATGGCTGCACATCTCCTGATATCTGTTTGCATAAGAGAAAACCAATTAGATTTTGCATGACATCATGAAGGTACAACACACACTTTGTTTTAGAATAATTGTTACAAACCTTTACTTCTGTTGTGGAAGTGCGTACAGGAATATGTGCCTTGTTGATTCTGCCCCCATGTTGCACCTTGTAAGAACAAGAGGGCTGCGTAGTCTCTATTATCTAATTATGCAAATCAATATATGTTATATTTCGGATTAATATATAATAATCTTATAGACGTATTGTAGCATTGGATGAAAGTGACATACGTTTGTTTCCTCTGGAGATATGCTGACAGCTTCTGGTAAATGTAATGTTGGCACAACATTGCATTTCAGCCTCCTGTATGCACACCCCACGATGTAGTCTTCTTCTTTAAAATGACGGTAGCAAACAATCCTCCTTCTTAGTTCATTGTTACTCAGACCCCCGATTTTTTCCGAATACACTGCAGCCTTCCATAATTCGAACCTGGCAGGATCCTTTGGAAAAGAGTGCCCTGGCACCTTATTGCTCATTGAACGGCATCCAAGCACGCAGCACTCGCAAAGACTCATGGCTTGCACTTGCTCGCACTTGCTCGCACCACACACTTAGAAAAAGCGCAAAAACGTAGAATTTTCCACTAATGCGCACTAAATTTCCAGTTGCCTCGTGCATTATACGATCACACGTGCAACAAGAATGTAAACAATCGACAGGCGAACAGGCGATGATTCATATTTACATATATCAAATCTATCATGGCTCCCGCCAAAATTCAGCCAATCGCAATCGAGCTACTACCGCGACATCACAGCGCTCAAGCCACCGGCGGTACTACAGACTTATCACGATTTTAGAGGGGGAGTGAACAGGCCCTTGGTTGAACTGGGTTGAACCTGGTTGAACCCAGTTGAACCAGGTTGAACCAGGTTGAACCTACTGAAAGGAACTTTTCGGTAAAGGTAAAGAATCGCGGCCTCCTCACCGGTTTGCATGAAACTTTGCAGGAACATCAATTTTTGCATAAAAATAAGTTTTGTAAAAGCCAAAAAGCGCGCTCTCGTCTAATTAAAAAGTTATTAAGCGTTAAAGTTTAGTTATAAAACCTGCCTTACCGGCAGCGCGAACGCTATCTGCGCATGCGCACTGATGTCTGCGCATGCGCACAGACATCTTTGCAGGTAAAATACGCGTATTTGATATGAAATAATATTGAATTGGCAAGGGCTAGGTGTGGGCAAGGCTTCCCTTTCATAATGTTTAAGAGTTTTCAATCGAGGAATGGTTTGAGAGTAGGTTTGGGTTAGATTTCTGTTTTCCTCGAAGGGGAAAACTTTCAGCCAAGTCTTACTTTTCGTTTTATTTAAGGGCTGGGTGTAGGCTAGGCTTCCCTTTCATAATGTTGCACTTTGGGCAGTTAAAATCTAACCCAAACCTACTCTCAAACCACTGTTCGATTGAAAACTCTTAAACATTATGAAAGGGAAGTCTTGCCCACACCTAGCCTTCGCCAATTCAATATTATTTCATATCAAATACGCGCATTTTACCTGCAAAAATGTCTGTGCGCATGCGCAGATAGCGTTCGCGCTGCCGGTAAAGCAGGTTTTATAACTAAACTTTAACGCTTAATAACTTTTTAATTAGGCGTGAGCGGCACATTTTGCTTTCACACATCTTATTTTTGTGCAAAAATAGATGTTTCTGCAAAATTTTATGCAAATCGGTGAGGATCCCGTCTTTCTTTACCTTTACCACAACTTTTTGCGACAAATACACGTCTTCTTTTTTCCATAAAATTGTTCTAATTTATTTATTAATTGATTACATAGCCTTTTCGAACTCGCGTTTTATGTAAAATGACTTGGTGTAATTTCTTTGTATTATAATTTTATTCAATTTCAAACATATTTCATCATTGTGCAGTCTACTGCGACATTTGCACTTGTTTTATTGATTATTTTAATATTATAGAACATCCTTACGACTTTTTGGGGAAGGTACATTGTGGCATTTAGTAACATAAAGCAGTTTTAAATCCCTCATGCAATATTCGAATATAATACTGAAAATATTTCATGATTTGAAAGGGTCCGTCAAATATTTTATTTTACTTAATAATATAATATAATATCATACATATCATACGTCTGACCATGGAAGAGTATGCAAAAATACTTCTACTACCCAGCATTACTGATAATTGACTACGAAATGATACAGCTAATTGGTCTCGAAAATACAAGTGATGTACACCAACTACCGATTATAGGTGATTCGTTGCTTATTATCTAATGTGAGAAAGCAAATTCATATTCCGTCCATCGTATTTGCCCTCCGAGTCGTATCTACATTGATAAACGTAAATGAAGGTTTTGTTAGTACGCAAGCAATTGTAAATTTCCATAAGCCACCAGTCACCGTTTTTAACCGATGTGGGACTAATGACAAATGATCGAAAGTTTATGTGTTATAAACTGTAATTTTCGTACATTTTGCTCTTAGTTGCAAGCTGAATAAACATTCAGACTTTTCTGTTTGACCGAAACAGTTACAATATGATCGATAAATTAACATGTCAGTACACAAATAAGCACATGAGGTAAAGATTGGGCCTGTTTTTATGACAATTCTAATGCATGTTGGGGTGAATAAAGATGTCTGGATTATGCAACTATACGTAATGAGTTCGCAATAATCGGTGAGTGTTAAACTGTAATTCCGGTACCCTCTTTTGTTAATAATGTATAATTGTTGTTGCCGATTGGTGAGCTCATTTAATGCAGCTCAACTAGGGTGTAGAACGGCACTCAGCAGTCGCATTTCCGCAATGGTGAAGCTAAACGTGCTGCCGCTTTTGGTCGTTCTGTTGATGCTATTTTTTTCCGGAAAAGGTATGGATCCGAAAATCATTCTATTCCATTAACATTACTACGTAACTATATGTACAATATTCTTCCAGTCTTTTGAATATTATATTAGTGAAGTAAAACTTTCAAATTTCTAAACCTTTGTTGGAAAATGGTGCGTATGTCGCTGATTAATTCAACGAATAACTGTGCAGAATAAAAAAAAACATTTTTTATCCTTGTTCGTTTTCGTCAGTTTTCACATTCTTACTAATTTGATTCCGTGACTTTCCAAGCTCGGAAATTGAAGAATAAAGTGATTTATGCACTTTTAATCTCAAATATTCTCGATAATTCATGTAGTATCTATAAGAGTTTTACTATATTTTGGACAAAGAAAAAATAATTGTTGTTAAAAATTATTGGTCGTTTACGCAGTGCGATCTGAACCTTCTGCATCAAATGCGACGAATCCAATAAAAGGGGCAGTGCATACAGCCGGACATGTGATCAAAAAAGTTTTGCCGAAATGTATTTTTGGCCGAAATATGATCGACTTTTATGTGTATAGAAGGTAATAAGATTTTATGTCAACACTGTCGCTTTACGGACAAAGTGTTGATATAAACAAAATTAAACAACCATAAAATAACTGATGGATGTACTGTGATTATTTAAGATACGTACACATTAGTTAATATAGTAAATCCATCATGCAGTAACATGACATAAACATACAATTACAAGTACAACTGTATTTTCGTGTTAAGTTGCGTTCAAAGTTGAAATGTTTTGCGTTGTAGTTAAATGCCTCTGTTCTTGGTGCAGGGAATACCCGAAGGGAAGAGTTCTTCATTATAATGCGACTATTAATCGTAGTGAACTACTGAACATACGTGATGATGAACCGATACAATCACCCTGTGTACTTGCAGCACATGGTTTTTTGGCCGAAGCCAATGAAACTGAATTTCGCAGTGTTTATCAACGCTGGCTGGATGTGGTACCGTATTGTTTTGCATAGAAAATAAAAAAATGTTTCTATCGCTCACTCGTGTTTTTTACTGATATAATATAGGCTTGAAAATAATTTCCTCGGGGTGTAGAAAATATTACATTTGACGATATTATTGTAATACACGACAACAAATATCTCTTTTTAGGAGGATGTAACTATTGTTTCGGTGAATTGGGCAGAAGGTGCGTGCACCGGTGGATTCACATTTGCAGATTTACTTGGATATGGCAAGGCAGTAAATAATACGCGTTCAGTCGGCTGCCGTTTTGCTGAGTACGCAATAATTTTTTCTTTTCTGTTCCGAAGCACCGTTTACTGTTGGCGCAACAACGACTAATATCTCTCTCTTGTTGCGCGTCTCCATTCTTTCATCGTGATACAACTTACTATTATGAAGTAAAATGAGGCATAGTAGATTACCGTATTCATGTCAATGTTTAAATATTTGTTTATATTGTCTGATTAACAGGTTTTTTAGCAAATTAGTTGATGCAAAGGTTTGCACAGCAAGCAACACAAGAGCATTCGGACACAGTCTTGGTGCACATGTGATTGGCTTTACTGGAAAGCATATTTTCAAAATTAGGGGGGTAAAGCTCGATATGATTGTAGGCTGCGATCCAGCGGGACCCTGTTTTGAAAAAAATTCTTGCGCTGACAGAATTTGCAAAACCGATGCTACATATGTTGAAGCTATTCATACCACAATAACTCTGGGAATAAACAAGCCGGTAGGCCGTGTTGATTATATTATCAACAAAGACAAAGTTAATCAACCAGGGTGTAAGTACAATATTTAACTGTAATCTGTTGTGCCTAACGATAGAAGTACGTCCAATTTGTTCCGATGAAAATTCAGACTAAGCAAACATCTTTTATATCAAAGACGAATTAAGTTGTGTGTTATCAATAGGACGTTGTTAGCAAAAAAGTGATATTATTATAATTGTACCAGACAATATGTCCGGTCTGTATTTATACGCAGAGGGACACTAATGACACTCTGTTAGTCGTGGTAGCAAATGTATACATTGCACAATGTTTTTCTTTATTACATGTAATTTCATATAAGCCTTAATTATATTCTAGGCTTAACTCCCTCGTGCAACCATTCGTGGTCACTAAAACTTCTCAAGGACTCATTACTATCAAACTGTAGTGCGGTTGGAACACAATCACCTGGCGATTCAGTGAGCGATTGTACTCTGGACACTTGCAATAAAGTTGGCTTCAACTCTCCGCAATATAGTGCTACAGGAAAACTTTATGTTAAAATAAATCGTAAGCAGGAGCCGCTTTGCAATTATTTTGGTAGTTCATAACATTGTTAGTAGGTTAATATTTCAAATGCAACATATGCTATGTAGAGAATAATATACTTTTGTGGAATATATTATATGACAATTAAATTTGGTACAAGGTCTTGTTTGAGCTTGGGATACACGGCCTCCTGTGAAAACTGTTGGCTTTTAGTTGCAAATGAGCAATATCACAAATTCTTATATAATATGTAATGGTGTGTTGGTAAAAATAAATTTGTTAAAATATTTGGTTTTTTGATGCAAAAGTCTTAATAAAGATATAAGATATTGGCATTAGTTACTCCGTTGCATTTTATTGATTGATTACTATGCCGATATCGTACTTGCTAAGTCTATCTTTTTAATCGTCAGTGATACTATCTGCGTGCTAATATTCATTCTTGCTTGTTATTTATTCATTAAGGATTCAAAATATGTAATATGATACGTTATTCAAACTGATCAACTACAAACATTTTTGTATATCAATTAAATATTGGAGGAATCTCAAAATTATACAAATAATAAAAAAAATCGATTTATCAATATTTTCGGCTGCGCGTGAGTAGCTAGGTGTGACCTGGTTTTGAATTAAATTGTGAGCACATTCTGTATACATTCTGAGAAACATCAAGTTATCTTATTACATTATATTATATGTGTTATTATTATAATATTTATGTTAATTTAATTATTTACTTTGACCCGCATATACATATTTGAATATAACACTTGCTCATGAAGTAAGTACACTTCAAAATGGAAAACATAGACTAACAACGTATATATAGGTACCATCAATATTTCTTGAGCCTAAAAGAAGAAAAATTACGCTAATGGTTTGACATGTTGACATAATCTGTATTTCATCTTTACTATTTTCATTTCTATTTTGAGGTTTTAAGAAACAGATCAATGATCTTATATTCAGTATAATACCACACAGTATAACACCACAAAATTCTTCTACCAAGGTGTTTATTCACTCATTGATAGTAAATATCACAAGCTTGACATTCTTAGTATACTGTATACATCGTGGTTCGCAGGATAACAGTCTTCAAGCAGTGTCACATAACCTATAAACTGTCAATACATTATTCTGTAAGCGATTGTTTATCGCTTGCAAGACGTAAAGAATGGAAACTATATTAGAACAGCAACGGCGATACCATGAAGAAAGGGAAAGATTGATGGATGCGATGGTTAAGGAAATGCTTTACAAGAAACCTGGGCATCGAGAGAGTATCAATTCTGAGCATCGATTGAAAATGTTGCTGGACCAATATATGGACAGTACAATGCATTTACAGGATTTGTATGAAGATAAGGATGGGCAGAGAAAAGAAGAGGTTCGTATATTTTTAGTTGCATCTGTTAATTGCATTCTTTAAAATATCAAATAAGTTTTAGTAGCATCTATTTCATACAATCGTGTTTATTGATGATTGGAGGTTAGAAAATGTTTGTTTTCTGATAGTGTTTGGGTCAGTTAGTTTAGATACTCAGAAAATATACACATTTTACATTCTAGGTGCAAGCACTGTCTGGACCAAATGAATTCTCTGAATTCTATTCCCGTTTGAAATCTATTAAAGAATTTTATCGCCGCCATCCTAATGAAATAAGTATACCGATGTCCGTAGAGTTTGAGGAATTAGCTAAAATGCGAGAAAACCCAACCGAAGAATTATCAAACTTAGTTGACTTTACGGACGAAGAAGGTTATGGCAAATATCTTGATCTGCATGAATGCTATGCCAAGTATATTAATTTGAAAGGCATAGAGAAAATTGATTACATATCCTATTTATCAACATTTGATCACTTGTTTGACATTCCAAGAGAGCGAAAGAATGCTGAGTACCAACGATATGCAGAGGCTCTTTTAATGTATCTCACAGATTACCTTAGCAGAGTGAGGCCATTGTTAGACATAAGTGCAGAACTGGAGGAAGCGAATAAAGAATTTGAAACACAATGGGAGAATAACACATTTCCCGGTTGGCCAAAAGAAACTGGCAGTGCACTGACACACGTCGGTGCTCATCTCGAACTATCTGCGTTCTCATCATGGGAAGAGTTAGCGTCACTCGGATTAGACAGACTGAAATCTGCTTTAATGGCATTGGGTTTAAAATGCGGTGGCACATTAGAAGAACGAGCACAGAGGCTCTTCAGTACAAAGGGTGAGGCTTCCCTAGATCCGAATCTGTTAGCCAAAAATAAGAATAAGAAGTCGGGTAAAGGGCGCGATTTAGAGAAGCAGAAGGAAATTGCTCGATTTGAAGCGCAAGTGTACAGGCTCGCTGAACTGGTATCGAGTCAACGAGTGGCAACGAAGGAGAATGTTCAAAGAAAACAAGCGAGAACGGAGGGAGAACGAGGAGACTCAGACGCTGAAGCGAGCGCCAGTGAGTCTGAAGAAGAAGATGACAATGAAGTACCATATAATCCTAAGAACCTGCCACTTGGCTGGGATGGGAAACCAATACCTTACTGGTTGTACAAATTGCACGGTTTAAACATCAGCTATAATTGTGAGATTTGCGGCAATTTTACATATAAAGGTCCAAAAGCTTTCCAACGACACTTCGCTGAGTGGAGACATGCTCATGGTATGCGATGCTTGGGAATACCAAACACGGCGCACTTTGCTAATGTTACACAAATTGAGGATGCGCTTGCATTGTGGGAGAAGTTGAAGGCTCAGAAGCAGGCAGAGAGATGGCAACCGGAACAAGAAGAGGAGTTTGAGGATTCGCTCGGCAACGTAGTAAATCGAAAGACTTACGAAGATCTGAAGAGACAGGGTCTTCTGTAATGTTATTATTATTACTCATCACAGATCAGTCGATCATATATGCGAAAGACGCCATCCTCTTCTCGGTTGCCTTGTATTCATTTAAAAGGTGTACGTTGGCTGATTCAGTGGATCCCGATGAGAAAGCGTACGTTTTTGGAAAGGTGGCAGCAAGGAATGTACATGCGACCGTATTCTTGTATAATGTAATAATTAAAACCATGAAACATGACATTGTATTTTTCTGCAACCCGTCACGCCGTTTTAGTGAGCAATAATTTAACAGCTTGTTTCAATAAATTACTTTTTATATGGATGCAAATATTTTGAATAGTGAAAAGGAACGGGCATGATAGTATCTTTATGTACCGCGCTGTTGATACTACAGATAAGGCGTTATTTATGCAAAAAGCGCGAGTGCACTTTAGCAAGTAAAAAATCGATAATGACATTTAACCCGAGGAAGTAATATGATCTGTGATTTTTACTCCGGCGCCATCTGCGTTGATCAATAGAATATTGCAAGATGAATCAGCAAACAAAATCTTGTATTTTTTCTCACCGAAAAAGTTAAGATTCAGGTCACAAATTTATTGCAAACAGTTCATACATCGCATATTATGATGGCGGACGTGCGAACAACATACAGCTTGTATACATTGATGTTTCAAATCTATAAAAAGCTGCGGAAACGCATTCATGCGATCACTTTGATCGCAAGCTGACTCGAGTATATAAGGATCGAAATACTCGCACTCTCGGTGCAAGTTATTTATGCGGAAGCGCGTAAATTCATTGTTTCACAAATGCACGAATATTGCTTGATGCGCATGTAAATTCATTGTATAACGAACTTAGTTTGCATCCTGCCGATAGTTGCGGGAAATATTGCATGTTAACAAGACGATTATGCAAGAAGCGTGCCTTTTGCCTTTTGTTTAAAAAACGCTACACCCGGTAACATAGAGTCTATACGTGCCTTAATAAACGCGCAGTTCAGTGAAAGGGTAAACTTAACGTGTACACTTATTGTGGCGGAAGCGAGAATGAAAACGGTAACGATTATTTTTGTGCTGCAAATACTGCATTTGTTTACTGCAGGTAAGGATTCTCTTGTACTTTGACGGATGTTACATTTCATTAGTTTTGTCCAAGGAGGGCCCGTGGTTTGTGTACTTTTTTTCATGCTATATTGTTATTGTTATTCATAATCGTAAATTATAAAAATTTAAACCAGTTAAACATATTTTTCTGGAAGACGAACGATCTTTATTCTAAATGTTGCATATGTTGACTACATATAATTACTCAGTTGGCAATATGGTTAATTTGTTATATTTGAAGAATTTATTGTTTGAAATAGAGCAAATTCATCTTGTCAATTTCTTACGACGGGCGTCAAATGATATATATTTTTTTATAGATACCTCTTTATTACCAAACGAATTTATACCCAAGAAGGTGACGAATGGGGTCATAAATGTAGTTTCCAATTTGACTAAGACTGTATTACCAAGTTGCATTTTCGGTGCAAACGGAGTTTCCTTCAAGCTCTTTACTAGGTATGTGTGGCAAGATTCGCATGTATTTCATTAATATATACTTACTGCCGATCGCGGTTTCACGTTCAGGAATTCTTCTACCTTTATTTTCTGTTTTATTGTCGATTTTAGTTTTACGTCTTTTCCCTGTTACAATTAAAACTTAAAAACATGTAGGTTTTTCTAAATTTTCATTACCATTCAATAATTATACTGTGCGCTTTTGTCACATAAACAAGTTACATATTGTATACCACGAAAAATATTGTTGTGCCAAGTCGTCGTTGTTGTGCTTGCAGAGAAAATCGAACAGGCATTTCAGTTGAAATAAATGATACGACAATACCTATGAAACCTTCCTGTAAAACTGCATTTCTTGTTCACGGCTTTATTTCTGAAGCTAACGCTACGGGGATGCGTGCAATTATTGACAGGTGGTTGGATAAGGTAACATATTCACACGCCCTTCATAGGCTATTTATCTACGCGAAAGTATATAATGTATTTTAATCAACGTCTCTAACATCGCGTTAAAGTTACAGTCAATTCCGACCAGTTTAACGATCTTTTGTTTGGACAATATTCAAGGGTGTCACTCTGTAACTTTATCATGCTCGTTAGTATTTATGACCGTCGTCAGCGGTTCTCAGAACGGGTATAAATATTTAAAATTTACTTGCACGGAAATATTCTGCTTTAGGAAGACATAAATATTTTCTCTTTGGATTGGCAAGAAGGCGCCTGCTCGGGCAACATTACGATTACAGACTTGCTTGGATATCCGGATGCGGTCCAAAATACGGTCGACGTCGGCGAAGTAATGGCCACGTACGTAATAATATTTTCAATTTTAATGTTCGTAACGAACACGAACTTGGTTTAAAACTTATCCCGCTCGAAACACGAAAATTAATCTGACATTAACAAAATGAGTAACTGTCCCAACGTATCCGCAGTTCATATTACGTTATGTGCTTGTTGATCATATTTTATACGTATCGTCTAAATTACGTATGTATTGCAACAATAGACCGATAAGTATATAGCAAAATCAGCAAATACTATTTGCTGAAGTTTCTCTGCGTTGACGTTATTGGTCAATATGTAAGTCAAAGAGTATACTGTAATGCCAATTGCACTGTATTTGTTCATGGCCAGTTTAATCGATGTTCCTTAACAGATTCACCAAGAATCTTCATGACAACGGATTGCTGTCGATTAACGAAACCAGGATCGTGGGGCACAGCCTTGGCGCACACGTTTGCGGATTTGCCGGTAAAGCGATCAAACGGATGACGAAATGTCAATATAAACACGTGATCGGTCTAGACCCAGCAGGGCCTCTCTTCCGGCACAATACGTGCAAGAGAAGACTTTGTGAATCCGATGCGCATTTTGTGCAAGCGATTCATACATCAGTGGCATTAGGCATACATCGAAACTGCGCCAGAGCTGATTTTTACTTCAACTATGGTATACTGCAGCCAGGATGTAAGTACAGTCCACTGATAGGAGTAGAGTCCAACTTTTGCAGTCGAAAATGTCCGAGACAAGATTCAATTAAAGTTTATCACAGACATTCGCCCTGCATATGACACAATTTACGTTAAATTAGTTTGTTAAGTTGTGCTACAGTGCCGTTTAAGTAAGCCAGTCGATGCCGTATAATAACTATGATCCATGTATAGAACTGTATTTATGTTGATTATTCATTGCAGGTTATCTTCCGATGTGTTCTCATTCCAGAGCCGTTGATTATTTCGCATGTAGTTTAGAATCAGACTGCTACTTTGTCGGAACACCTTGGGTACTTGATGGAAAGTAAATATTCCGTTTTTCACCAGATTTTACGTTTTGTTAAATTCACTTTTATGGCTGCAAAATCTGTATCTTTTCGTTATAGGGATTCCATTTCGCCTTCTCAGTGTAATTGGCAAATGTGTAGTATTGCTGGATTGCCAGCACCGAGTTTTCCCTCTAACGGATCATTCCTGGTAATTACAGACAAATCCGCACCTTATTGTCGTGCCACAACTTTATCTTTTCGTTAAAATAATATATTCGTGGTAGCAACAGTTTTGTGATCAGTTAAGTAAGTTTTTTTTTGTAAAGTAATGTAGGTTTAAATTATTAAATTATGCGCGTTAATACTTCGTCCAATTTGCTGGCAGATCACTTTTTCACGGAGTATACGAATATGACAATTAAATGATGGTCAAAATGGTAATCAAAATACTTAGTTTCTGCTGAGTTTAACGTGATTTATCTACATAGGGCATTACTTTTTCTGAGATCTAGCAATCCAGTTTCTTCTCCACAGTCTTAAGGATGGTGTGCTTTGTATAGTTGAAATAACATACGAACGTAGAATAAGAATAACCGTAATAGTAATATTTATTAATCGCTATTGATAATTTTGGCTTACAAAATATACGGATTAACGTAACTCTTAAGCGACGAATTATTAATATCCTCGATTAAAATATCGTTAATACATATCAGCTATATAGCCATTTTCAATTGGCTCGTAAGACGTTCGTGACGGCGAGGTTGAACACTGATTTCGAACAATAATCAAACAAACCACGTCTCATCCATTTGACGTTACAACACGCAGAGTAAGAACGAAGTTCCGTCTAAACGACGAGCCTCCGTCCTTCTTTTCATCGCGAACCATCATAATCTTACTCAATACGATTGACTTCGTCGAATGTCGCATCTGGCCGTTCGAATCCGGAATGACGACTAAAATTACGAAACGATATTGCGCGTGCACGATTGTTCGTCAACTCAACACGATACGCATCCTTCTTCTCAATAAACTGGGCGACAATGTAAACGAATATTACATTTATATCCGACGTGAAGGACAAGTGTGCAGGCTAAATGTGTCTTCAGGGCTCCAGTGATATAATATCGTGCCGTTACGCGAACGCACGGTGTAAGACATACTTGTTAAGTAATTGATCCTTAGATACGTATTATTTACGACGATATTCCTAATCGTTTAAGCTTATCGATAAAACTTTCTCAATTTTACGTGTACTAATCGGCAATGCAATAAGGTATGTATTGTTTCCCCAGTCGCTCGTCAACCTCTCGTTTCCGATTTTATCTCTTACAAAATGGAAAAGAAAGATATTTTTGTTTTGTAAAACGATATAGCCGTTACCGTCAATTCGCCACATGGCGCCTTGTCGTGCGAGACTCTCGTTTTTTGACTCAGTAATCACGATTAAATTCTTAAAATCTGTCGCTTAACGCTCACCAGTCGCTTAAAGTATCCGTCATTCCTGGAAATGTTCTAGATTCGTTCTATCGACGAGCCTCACAATTTTTCTCATTCTCTTTCTCTCTCTCTCTCTCTTTCTCTCTCTCGTCTTTGTTTACTTTCTCTCTCGCACTTTCGCTCTCTTCCGCACCGTAATTTTCAACTATCAAGTCTAATATTTACAAGACCCGGCATGTATCATGGTGTTCTATAGATGATTAATTTTAACATTACGATTCCGAAGATATTCATCGGACGTTGACATCGACTCTATCGCTTCTATCAAATCAGGAAACGAACAGTATCGATTTCAGCATCCAATAAGCGCGCTTCATCGTATAGAGCACCATTATAAAAACCCTTAAAACTATCTGTGTGCGTTGAATGACTTAAGATTAATCATCGAATCGAAAGGTGCAACAAGGAGGCATCAGTCGACGATTTTGTCGGATTAAAACTGTAACGACAGCTTTGCTAACGCTGCTGAGATTGATATTGAAACGTCCGCAGGATGACGATCGGACGCTATCAACGAGATAATATTTCAGTACATACGTAGTTAATTGTAATAGTAAAATCTTTAACCTATCCTCTATACACATAATTTAAGATGCCTCGTGAATATTATTTTCAGTGTCGATGAATTCTCATGAGGGAACACCGTGTTTATATTTTCGTCGCTCCAGCCTTTCGCCTTTAAGAGTACGATAATTAACCTCACAATTCCTGAACGTTAGTTTATGTCCGAGAGCGTAACGGGGAAATCGACAGGAGTCCTATATACATTTCTCGCCGATCAAAACTTGCAAGCACTCGCGAAACGTTTTGCAGCGTACGCCGGTCAATTTCGACTTACGAAGTTAGATTACGTGATTAATTAGAAAAAGTCAGTCGAAACGGGAATCAGATAAGTTGCGCATTATGCAATTGGACAAACGACCGTCGTACAGGTCCATTTAAAACGGGATTCTCTTAGTAGAATGATTAAAGACTCGATAGATAAACGTTCGTACTACTTACGTAATATATTATCAATCTCGCTTATCGCGCTGCCACGCAGATTTTGGACGAAAAAAAAAACAAATGACGAGCTCACGTTCCTCGCTGCGAGCCCAATCGTGGCATTGTGTGTGACTACTTCCTTGTTGCATCCGGCTTGCGATTCGTTGCTTCTTGCCATTAAAGCATACCGTGTACACAATATTTTGAGGCAAAACTTCTTTAGTCGACGATCCGCAACGATGGACGTGACATTCCTTCTTAACTCGCTCGTTTGACAGACACGCCAAGCTTCCGTCCCTTTTGCCGGTTACTCGAATCTGTGTTTCACCGGTCAGGCAGTCCAACATGACGGCTGGCGACGTCTTGTCAACGTATTGCGACCGTGTGCATCGTAAAAGGTAACGGATGTAGTGAATAGCGCGCAACGTTACGGAGACAAACATGGACAAAAATGATAAAGATCAAGGTTCGCAGAGTTTGCAGAGGTTGAGTATCGATATTCGTAGCGACCTCGTAACGATGTTAAGAGGTAATTAATAATAAAACGTTGATTACTTTAAAATTTCGTAAAAAACGTCTTCCTTCCTAATCGCTCGATACCGACCAATGCATTCTATGAGGAATTACACGTAAATCATCGAATGATGTTTTGCGCACGTTATTCGTAACAAAGACAATGATTAGCTGAGTACGAATACTCTGGAAGGATTGATTCTCGCTGAACTCGATTAAAACGAGAAGAAAAGGTGTGACGTGATATTTTTAGGAATTGTCCTCCGCGAGTGATCTGCCTCGTCTGTACCAATAACTTTTCCCTCAAAATACGTCAGGCACGTACCTTATCCATTAGAAATTACATCGCCATCGAAAATAATCTGCTCGCTTATCTGGCAACGTATCCGCAAACTCGCTCATCGCGTCGCACTATTTAACATCTTAACTCTTGGAGCTGATGCGAAAAAAGCGCCAAATCTTTGCCGTATCGAAGCAGGCCCCTTTCATCCACGAATTCGTTTCGCGACGTTGTCAACAAGGCTCGACAATATGAGGTAAATTCGTAAACTTGAAATAGGATGTTTCTGAGTATCGCATTCGATGCTTAACCCTTCAGGTGCAACGAATTTTCTTGTTGTGCATACTTTGATATTACGTGTGATGCTCTTATTCAATACATTCCAAATGAGAGTTTCTTCGAACAGAGATTTGACTTTTCGGAAGTTGATAAGTAATTTGCTATTATTGTATAGATCCAGCGGTGTATGCAAATTTGTTTTACAGAAAACATCGAAACAATAAAAGGGAATGCTTAAATTGTGTGACAGTTTGTCGATGTCTCACAGATTCAAGACTGTCAATAATCAATGCTGATAGCTTCGGACAGAATAAGCACCCCACGAAAACGTAAATGTACTAAAGCCAATTGACATTTGTTCCGAAGAACAATGCAACTAAAGAGTCAGAGGAAAAGCTTACTCATCAAAACACGTTTACGAATGACTGTTCGATTGCATACTAAACATGAAATTTTCGAAACTACATATACCGTCCCTACACCCCACTATCACTCCACAATATTTTGACACCGTCGCGAAATGTATCCTCGAAAGGAAACCATCACAAATGCAACTTCGTTTATAAGAAGAATGTATGTAGCGTTTTTCTGTCTCCTCAATCGAAGCATACACATACACATAAACATATGTACACATGTATATGTATGCGTTTTCTTTAATTAGCTTCTTTATATCGTGCGCAATATATGGTAATGAAAAATACTTCTAACTGTCGGTGGCTTAATGGATATGTTTCCTCAGAATGTTCAATCGTTCATTCGAAGTGTTTCGCAATGCGTTTTGTACCTTTCATTTTCTCTCTCATTCTCTCTCTCTCTCTCTCTCCCTCTTTGTCTCTCTCATTCTCTCCTTCCCTCATCGTTAACGTAGACGAAAACGCTTTCCGATGCTTATTGCCACACCGTAGATCGAATGGAGGTTGACGTTTCCATGAGATGAACTTTGTTAAGTCGGACGAGCGTAATGTCGAGAGAACGATCTTTGAACGGCAATCGTCAAAAGTCTACCGAACTGAAACCTTCTTTTTAGGCCTGACGGCAATTCTTAGAGTAGACCGACCTTCCGATCATCGTTTTTCACCGAATCTTAACAGCGACGAGCTCATTGTTCGAGCGCTTACAGTTAACCGGCTGAAAATGGGGAAATAATCGGATTTCGAACGAACCTGCGTTCCTTCGACCTCATGCTCGTCAGTCGGTTCACTCTTCGAATGGATATTAGTCACTTGTTAAATGTAAAAATCTTCTGCCCAACTCCTCGCACTCGCTTCTCTTACATGTCTATGATACGAACGAGCGAACTTAATATCTATTCGTCTAGGTCTAAGAACATTGATTTATGTTTCTTATGAAGCACATTATATAGTATTCGTCTCGGTATGTTTCACTGCTTGTGGGTTCATTTTTTTTCCTTTAGTATACTGCGTTAGCCGTAGTATTACCTGTCGCCCAAAACCTATGATATGACTAATGGTCTAGATGATCGAGAACGGGTAAGTTGCTTTGAAAATGTTGAAAAATTGCAAAAGGTTCGACGTGATATTTCAGTTGAAAATTTGGCGAAAACGACAATTGAGTTTGACAGCGCCGATACCTTGCCCATCTTGTCATTGCGAATTCTACGAATGTTCGTTACATGTCCGCTCGCAAGAGAAGTCACTGAAATATCGACGAACGTGCCTCCTTGCTACGAATCAAATATTCGGCTCATCCATCATTCCGATGCATTGATTCGTTCTGCGAAGACATTACGTGAGCATGCTGGAAAGCAAATAATAATGAGCAGTGCCCCGGATTAAGGGGCAACACTGACAGTTTTCTCAATGACAATGACAAATTGCGTTACTCAGTTAATCGCATCGTTCATTGATCGAAACACTCCTCGCCTGTCATTTCTCCCCCAAATGTCATCTACACGGTAATGCGCAATATCTTACTTCACTTCTTTTCGAAAATGTTTCTACCTCCAATCGCTTTGCAGAGATCGAAGATTTACTCGAATCACGTATTACTTGAAGGCTCACACTCACAGAGAGTCGCCTGTGGAAGCTGCGGTCGAATTCGCTTAATTGATCTGACGATTGCTGATAATTGTAATTTATGGAACTGCTAATATTTTCTTACCGACCGATCGGTTTTCGTGTTGCGAATAGTACGGATATATACATACACACTAAGTGCATTATCAGAGTTACGTTTGAGAGAATATTTGAATGACCGGAAATACGTGCTATACATCCGTCTTCTATGAATATCGTAAAAACGCTTAGCTCGCAGTCTGTGAATCGAATTGGGAAGCGTGCCCTTATTCTCACGTCGATCTGCAGGAACTTGTGATGGAGCTTTGTCGGAAAGGTAGCGGGTATGGCTGGAGGCAATTTTAAATTAATCGAATAAGGCAACAGATCGCGCTTTCTTATTCAATTTTACACGCTGCTTCAAAACATTCTCAGATATTCTTCAATTTCTAAAGTTTCTAAAAGGGTTTGTTCCGAATTTATGCAATCTTCTAAATGACCATTGACCTTAACCCATATTGTGATTAGTTAATATAATCAGTTGATAAATGGATAACTTTGGTAATTTGGATAGTTTTACGCTGCTTTCGAAATCTTCATCGTTCTACTCATCATGGCGGATTGCGCATGTCGCTTTTCTACTTTCGACATACAATCGGTATTATATAGTTTTGTTCTTCATCGCGTGCAAACAACGAGCATGTCAAGTGGTGAAATACGTGTTGCGGTTTTCAATTTTGAGCATCAATATGACATACTTCGTGCTCGTCAATCGCAATTTGTTACTGAACACTATAAAATGCAAATAATGTCTGTGTCAATGAAGACAGGGATGTTGATCTGCTGAACGGATGTTAGTCAGGTTAAGAATGTGTCGACTTTGCGTAGGTAAGGTTAGGATTTCAGTGTTAGAATGACGTTCGCCTTTCGTAATCATGAGTGATCTTTTGCTTACAATCTGCATTCCTTTTTTCCGTGTACAAATTGACAAAAATCAATGGAAACGCGCGTCTTCTTTGTACAGGGCGTCGTAAAAATCTCTTTTCCCAATGAGCGTTTCATCCTTCGCTGTTCGAAGCGAAACGAAACTTAGCCGTTGTTGGAAATGAAACGTTATAAAAGATAACGTGCTATGCTCGATGTGAAAACGCATTAGGTACATCCGATCCCCATTCGAACATTCATTACCTGTCTTACGTAAAAATGACGGCTATCAATGATCAGCTACAAAGGCGTTTTCAGTTAAACATTAGAAAAGTCTGCAACCTAATGCGATTACTTCTCACTATATAATCTATCCTTAAGATTAAATTCATCGTTATTTAAACCGCGCACTCTCTACTCCTCCAATTATACCCATTTTTGCTTACAATGCTTACTTGCAAGCACGTGCGCAATTCAAATTTCTTGGAACACAAACAAATCACACGCGTGTGCGCGCCTGCCTACCTAAACGAGGGTCTTTAAATAGTAGATTGCGCCTTTTTTGATAAACGGTGAAAGGAAGGCAGCTGGT
This sequence comes from Anoplius nigerrimus, assembly GCA_914767735.1. Classification (NCBI taxonomy): domain Eukaryota; kingdom Metazoa; phylum Arthropoda; class Insecta; order Hymenoptera; family Pompilidae; genus Anoplius; species Anoplius nigerrimus. The sequence goes on from OU612077.1 coordinate 12,077,427, forward strand.
TGGTCGATTATCTTAGGTCCTCTTTTTTTCTTGCAAATTTCATTTCCTCACACCTAATACAAAAGTCGCCGTGCTCTTGAGATGACGTAGTTACGATTCTCTCTTCCCGTCTCTCTATCTTTCTCTCACTCGCGCGCGCTCTCTCTCTTTCGTAGAAGACAATGAAAGCGATCAGAAGCTGTCTAATCAGTCTACTCGGTGCGATCGATTAAGAATCACACTTCAACGAACGATAATTTCCACTTCGACGAGAACAAAACAATTCTTCATTTTGTTTACAGTAATTGTCGCTGCGAACGTCTGCCGAGAACCATTGATAACAATCGGGTTAGACGGTTAAAAACACATACGCATGTGCGCGTCCTTCGGATCGTCCGTTCACTTGATCACACCCTGCTCTCTGAACTTAGCCGCAGAGTCATCAACATTCCCGGCAGCGGTGCGATCTTTCATTTTTGGGGCCGGGCAGAAGGTGAATGTTATCGCACCTGCGTCCTCGCCATCATTCGCAATTGGACCCGAAACCATAATACGCCAATTGTACGCGAAAGAAATCGATAATGTTACCTTACCGGCAATTTCGATATACAATGTTACATGTCAATGAGAGCGTGTTGTCTATCGACCGTGACAACTAAGAGTGACCGGATATCTCGTTTTGGTACGCGATGATGCAGGATTCTTCATCGTCATAATCATCATCATCATCATCATCATTATCATCATTATCATCATTATCATCGTTATCACCATTATCATCATCATTATCATCATTGGCGCAACACACCCACACACTCACATATACTCAAGCGCATACATACGCACACACATACGTTCTCCTGGCGGAGAGTTACGTGTCCCATTCTCACCCTCTAAATATATTTTCTCCCTGTAGCCCAACGCTACGCTCCTCGTCAGTTTGTCCGTTAGGGCCAAAGAGATTGTGCATAACCGGCATTCGTAATTAAACATATGGTTTTTGCTCTCCAAAGAAACGATTCTTGCGGCAGCGTGCGTGCACGTGTGTCGATCTGTGATCCACCTAATATGTATTCGATGAAGCGAATAGCTGGCCTTTAGACCAGACTGTGCTCGCGTGAGTCGTAGCGATGCGTGTAAAGGATGGACGAGCTCGTTCCTGGCGATGTCGATGACGATGGCGTGTTCGAGCATGGCGGCGACGAGGGTATGGCCTTCCTCGAGGCCGACAGTACCTAGGTATTGTGGCCCTGCTTGCGAATTTTGTTCTCCAGAGCGGACGTTGGCCGTCCGACGAGGTCCTCGAGCTCGTCCGGCGTCAACACCGTGAAGTCTCTGTCGAACGAGCGAGATCTTTAATTAACAAAGTTCGTTCGTTTAGCAAGTGAACACCACCGAGAAGAAAATTTCATTAGATTACTACGATCCGTGTTTGCGTGTATGATTATTTCTAAGGTTGAGTGATGCGTGAAAGTGGAATTAGAGCCGGCTGTTCTAGCGATGATGTTGAAGTGTAGATTAATAAAATGTAAGAATTGTTTAAGGATTGTATTGTGGCGCCATAAGTGGGGTTATTTCGTGGATGTATTCAATGTTTGTCTGTTTAGAAACGTAATTTTGGAATATATTGTTTAGTTATGCGACGTTATGTCAGTTGTACTGGCAGAGGAATGAATGAATTCGGTGTATGAGAATTATATGAGAACTGAATAAACAAAACAACATGGTTTGCGTTTGCTTATTGTTTTCTGTATGAGACGGGTAATTTATAAATGCATTGTTTCTGAGAGGAGTGTTTCTGTAACAAGACAGTTTCAGTGTGCGAGTTGAGAAATATTTATATTAATGTAATATCATGACGTCATTGATATTCTGTACCACAATACGTACATATACACGCGCATTCAGTTCAACGATCAGCTTTGCAGCGTGCAATCGGTTTTTAAACATTGATAGCGTCATTTTTTTTTAAGAACCGCTGTCAGTGTTAAGATATTCTTCTTATGCAACTTGGTCATATTTCAATTACAGAACAAAATGTAAAATACAGTATTGAATTATAGGATATTCTTTGTACGAATAGCGAGTTTTATTTCACACTACGAACCCGAAATTACTTTATCGTCAACCTGACACAATTCAGTATCATCTCTGATGCCATACACGAACAGTATCGGTCTTCTAGAAAAACGGATAAACTCGATAACGATGTCAGCTTTCGCGAAAATTGCCGTATCCTACCCGAGTCCTTCGTGTATACACAATCTTTGAAACGTTCGACTCGCACACACTTCCTTGAACGTTTCCGTCAACATTTCGTCTATAGGCAGCGACAATGAACTCACGCCAGGCGGAGATATTTCGTCGTTAATTCCGATGATCGCGTCCCGCTCGGCCGAGAGTGTAAATATGCTTCGTCGATATTCGAACACCTACGCGATGTCATGAGATATGCGAGGCGGTATTACGTCAAAGCCCACGGGACACTCTGTTGCGCGGTACTTTCGGAACGGGGCTCGCATAAAATGGCGCCCTGCATATGCCACGGCCCCCTTTAATGCGCGGATATAGCAGCAGGGGATGATTTCTGCAAGGTGACCGATTCGATTTTCTCTTCAGTTGCAGAGCGGAAGGAAAGAAGAGAGAGAGAGAGAGAGAGAGAGAGAGAGAGAGAGAGAGGGAGAGGGAGAAGTGGAGGCCGTTGGTACTTTGTATCTTATGATAGTGACTTACGAAGGTCGCTCGCATCTTACAGAATTCTTTCTCACCTACCATGATCACAACGAAGTGTCTTGTAAATGAAAGACGATTGATTCTTTACATCCGATCGATCAAATGTCCAATCGTGTTTCGCTGCTGGCGCGTACGTTGTTTATCAACTAATTTATAATAATAGTAACTACGTCAATGCTTCTTATTAAAGATCGACGCGGGGCTAATGAAAAGTATCGATCCGTTTAATAAATAGACACGTATCCACGCGGTACAGAATATCAAAGTTTCTGGTTGGTAATGCACGATGTTCGGGGGTTGTGTCATGAGATTTTCGTTGATGAATTATGTACCTGTGTTGAGCGAGGAGCATGTCTATGCTGGTGACGCTGCGCTGATGCGTTCCGTCCTTCTGGGCTGCCTTTTGTCTCCTGATGCAGAGCGCTCTCAAGGGTGCGAGGAACACGCCGACCACCAGGAGGCCACAGCCGGTTGCTATGAGGACGGCCGAATTTTGGGCAGCTTCCGCACCAGGTGCCAACTGTACTAAGCCCACTACGAGGACGATAGCGCCGAGGAGTAAGGAACCCACGACTACGTGCAGGGAATTCACCTGAAAAGCATGTCCTGTTCTTGTCAACCGTGCATTTTGCAGTACAAGTTTTGCATCGTTTCTTTGTTATCATTGCGCGAGCCGCTGTTGTTAAAATTAAAATGCCTATTTTTCGAAAATGTCGAGGTAACTGTTTTACGGTTCTACGTTAAAACGGCAAGCCTTAAATATTCCGGGAAAAAGGGACATTCCACTTTCAATCGACGGCTGATACCAGCGTTACGTATATGTTGACATTTCTCAATAACCTGCATATTAATAAATGGATAAGTGCATCATTGAAAGGTGAGAGATTTGATTGTCAGACTGATAGTTTTATGTTAAAAATTCGCTAGGAAATTTAAATAAATAATTAGTAAAGATTACGGTTAAAACTTCGTGGAACGACAGATCTTAGATCGAACTACGATGGGGTTTTCTGCAGAATTTATATTATATATTTTGTGTAGACGCAATAAACAACCTTTATTCGTGCTATGATATATCGTTATCACGCCAGAATCAGCATATGTATCGTGCATTGGACGAACAGAGAAAGTAGTTTACGTTTTGGATATTATCACACTCGAGTTTTATTCATCACCCAGCTTAATAGCCTCGAGCACGTTTAATGTACAAGCCGCGTTAAATTCCTGCGGAAAGCATCCACAGAATCATCGATTCGTCTTCATACATTTCCAGTGGGTAGGGAAAACACTAAAAGAAACTATCGATCTCGAGCCGACTGTCGATGAATGCACGTGTCAATTGAGTTGAATCCTACGACTTGTCAATCAGCCGTGAGAATTGTTGGCAAAGACGGTGCTGAATGCGGCTCGTTCGAGCCTGAAGCAGGAAGAAACGTTTATGGTTCTAGGGCCGTAATTTGAAATCGGCCGCTGCGGAAAACGTTTACGCTCGACGCCATTTTTCGAATACCTCTTCCACGTACTCCAATTAACGCCCTAATGACATCCCCATTCAGTTCGCGACGCCGGCGGTCGGTAAGGCCAAGGCCTTCTAATCAAAATACAAGGTTTCGGAAATGGCTGGCTAACTCGTGCGCGACCAGACGTATCGCGTGAGCGTGAAATAAAATCTAATTTTGTTCCCATACTCACGCGAGTAGTTATATCGGGCCATTCCCGTTTGATTCCGATCGATCCCTTACGCGAAGCCGTTTCCAATCGCGTGAATCATTTATCACCGAATTCTACGTATCAACGAACTTTCGCCGACCGTCGGCTCTTCACATCCATGTTCTGAGCTTCAGCATCGATAAACGCTCAATTCCAGCTGCGACGTGATTCACTCGGGGTGACTCTGCTTCCATCGTTCGACGTCTTGAGATCGACGAGCACTCCATCCTTAATGCACTCTATTCTTGTCCACCATTTTCTTCCGCGGCTCCGCGCTTTAAATAGGATCACAGTGCGCAGATGTGTGCACGAAAGGCGAAAAATTAAAAATTTACAGGAGCGATACGTCGCTTTTGTTGTTTACTCTTAAAGGTTAGTGATCCGTGTTTCTCTTTGTTATTGATAATCAATTACTAGTGATTACGGTGTCATTTAGTTAACTAAATTGAGGACGTAATTAGTTCAAGTTTTAAACGCAATTTGTAGCAGACATTTTTTCTTTCCTATTTTATTTGTGTACCACGAACAACTTGTTGTTCACTCGCTGATTATTCGATCAAAAATTCCTTTCTTTGTTAGAATCAAAATTAAAGAAAAATTGTTTAAGATGAGATTTTATACAAATACAGTTCTTTTCCGTGACAAAGTGTTAACAATTGTAGTAAGAGTAGACAAAGTAAGCAATCTAATTATTTTATAATTGGTCCACTTACAACAACACAACAAACCTCATCGAACGTACGAATACATTTTTAGACTTCTAACTGTGTAAGACTGAGACGGTTAACAGCCATGTTATTGGCAGAATGCCAAAATAGGAATTTAAATTCCGAACAAAATACGAGTTTTCACTCCGCGTTATCAAGCAGTGCCATTTTAAAAGTGAGGAAACATTATTTTTGTCTTTATTCTTCGATCACGTCGCGTTCTTTCCCTTTAATCGCCATACCGAGGGAGGTTGAAAATCCGCAAAAAACTTTAACGTTGAAGACTCTCGACGGTTATGAACGCATGTTGCACGTGACCGTCCGAAAGTCAAAAATAACGAGACAGCCAAGAAGCAAACGGCGAAAGGCTAAGCTTGGCTGGGGATCCTAATGAATTTCTTGCAATTAACACTAATTACTGCGATGTGTTCGTTATTGCGGTGTTGCCAGCACGATCAAGTGACAGTCGGGACTTTTCGGCGCCCGTTCGGAAACGAAGTCGAGAGGGTTGGATGACGTCATCAGTTCTTCTGCACTCTGTCACGAAGCATGTACGAGTGCCGTCGACGTGGCAGATGCAATTCGTGGCCTAACTGCGTAAATATACCGGGTATCACGAATATGCGAGAGGAGCGTACAGTTTTAACTGAGAAGCCAAGAATGAAGCTGTATTTGATGCACACGCGGGAATGCAATTCAGAATTTACGATTTAACTTTAATTTGTAATTGGTGGTTAGATATGAATTGCTATTTAGCGTATAAGAATGTTGCATGTATATAACCTAGGTTTTATCAAGAAACGGTATTCGTTTGAATTTCTATTTAGCACTCAATGGATTAGTACGTAGATGATTAATTTTGTTCAACCTGTTGTTATTATATACTCTTGATATGTCATTGCGGTAGCTTGAATAAAAATGTCTACAGAAATTGTCAGTAATTTTAGTCTTAAGTGGTGTCAAGTATCAAACATAATCTGTCAACGAATTAACATATTAAAGAGAACCTTACTTGACTGGACCCCAATTAATATATCAATCTTATCATACCTTCGAGTTAGATCAAAATATTCGCACCGCACATGCCGGCGTTTTACGACCCGAACAGTAAATGCGACTTCACAGTCTCAAAAGCACAGTGCATGTTTTTGTTTCACGCGCAAGGTCAATTTTTACCGTAATATTCTTCATATCCAAACTTTGCGTTGGCAAGTCTACAGTTTTTCTTCATTTCACTTATAAATATCAACGTTGTCGCATTATCTTCGAGTTAAATGACAAATGATGTCCGACGACACGTGTTTCATGACGCTGGCAGCATAAGGCCCGGTTCGGTCAATTATTTCGCAGGCAGAGGACATGTTCGTCTTTTAATGCGGCAGGCCAATGCTGGGCCGTAATATTCTGCGTTGCCAGCGACGCTGCATATGCATAACGTTTTCGTTGCTGAAGTACGTCGAGCAAAATGTTCGCTTGACGACTCGCGTTGCGCAGTAACGACAATGTTTCGCATTGAATTTTCTCGGCGCACAGGTTATTTCGCATGGTCTCACCGCAAAGTTTTCGCTCGCCTTTCGCCGCGCGGCCCGGCCTGAGAAAATAAACGGCCGCTAAAATAGGCGATGCGGATAATAAACGTTTCTACAACGTGCTTCGATCAGCGCCGTTTTTAAGCGTTCTCGGCGGATGGACCACTCTTCAGGTCGTCTTACGGGAGAACGCTGTACGAGTTGAACGCGGTTAATGCGGCTGTAGTTTAAGTTTTTAAGCCGCGTTCTTGGACCTACCTGTATGGCAACTACGCTACGCAGATGCAATGCAAATGGAATGTAGATACGATGTAGATGCAATGTAGATGCAATGTAAACATAATGCAAATGTAATGCAGCCGCGGCTCGGATACAAATTACATATAACGTGCACGTATTCAACACGGACCTAAACGAAACTGACTGTATCTGTGAATGTATTAAAATATATATAGAGGGTGCGTATTGCGGTATGGGCACGTTATATCTGCGGAGTTACGTTTACAAAATTACGATGTTAGGTAATTATCGCAGCGAAAGAAACAGATGAGGTGACGTACAAGGGGCACGAGTCGAATCTTTTGTTTCAATAACATAACGCTAAACCTCAAAGTGGACGATTATACAACGAAAGAAACCGATAAAAGTCACGTGTGTAAGCCCACAAATCCACGTGAATCGTAGTTTTTGTTTTACCATTTTTTCAAGAAAATAAGCATCCATTTACCGATTCCATTTGAAATCTCGTTAACTCGAGAAAAATGGTCCTTGTATGCACTTTGCGAATGGAAGTTTGACATTTGGAGAGAGAAACGTGAGTGACCTTTGCCATTCTTTCGCTAGGGTAGGGGGAGGTGCAGGTGGAAATGAATGAAAGTGACTTTTTTGGGGGATTCAAAGGGTGTCCTGGACGTTGTGTGATCCTCTTCAAGCGGATCGAAGACAGTAGGCTTGATCCTGGACATTCCGCGAACTGTAGTTCCTCTTCTCGCTGTTGTTCAACCTTAACCTTTTCGTGGTCTGGTAGAAAATAACGACTAACCTTCTCGCGGTAACAGCGCACTGTGACTTATTCTTAGTCAGATCCTTCCGTTTTCTTAATGAACCACATCAACGACGCATCTGTTTATAATGTTTAGCACCTCGAAGAAAGCGGATTCTTAGCGCTGAATGAAAATTAAATGTTCACTTCTCGACAGAACGTTCGCCCAATATTTTGCACGTCTGAGAGCTTCGACGATCGTGGCGTAAGGGTTTAGTTGATGGATTCGGAGGTGGGAGGAAGGTGAGAATTGCATCAGATTGCGGGAACTCTGGGTTACTGTGATTTTGTGTTCCGGCTCGTGAGTCACGGTTCAAGGAAAGTTTGCAACTTCTTACGTGCGGATTTTTGCGTTCTTCGCCGGCTTCGTAATGCGATTTGTTTTGAGTGGAAACGTCATGGAGAAAATCGTAATGTGTTGAATCGATAATATTAAACTATTTGAGAGGTCTATTTTTCAAAGAATTCGTGCAGCAATGACGCACTTACGCAACACCAGCGAGTCCTTCCCAACAATTTTATCCTTCACGCAGTAATATTATTGATTAACAACCTTAGCGGCAGATTGCATTTAAGTATAAGGTGGAACAAGTAACACCCTAAAACCTTGAGTTAATCACCCATTCGCCGGAACGATACTATCTCTCTCCTGAATCATATTCCTCATCCCTATTATTATCATTCACTCCGTTGAATGGTTGCTCATCTTTCGAAACACAATTTAGCCGCTTGTATCAAGGTACCGATGCGAGAGTACTCGTTCTATCTTTCTTCAGTCTACAAAAACATCGTACGGCTAACAAGGCGGAGATTAATTATGTAAAATGCCGTCTATCGATCCCACCGACGTTTTCGTTCAACTTGTTGGCTTCTCAAGTGTCTGTTCTATTCCAAGGCGATAACCTAAGACGATACTTATGACACTCTCGCCTTTTTCCACCAACTTACGTTGTATTCATCACCATATTACGCGGAGAGCATTCAACAATCTGCTTGACACACACACACTCACACACATACATACATACATGCGCAGAGAGGCCTGAACATTCTGTCCGCTTACAGGGCGCTATTTTAAACCTATTGCAAGGTTTACCTTCCCGTATCCGGCGGGATACCTTTTAAATTACTTCCAGCGGAATGAATCTCGTCGGACAATGTTCAAGTATCGGCTTATCGGAAATAGTGTCGATAGAATGTGACCAAGCAAGGTGAGCGATTAATAATGAACCGTTTATTGCCAAAACACTGGCGTGCATTTTACCCGCAATTGTTTTGATTCGCGTATTCGAAAGGTGAACGATATTTGTTAATTGATTCCTTGTCTTAACGCAGACAAGCTTCGTACGAAATGAATTTTGATTGCTAAGCAATAGATGCTTTCACAACTTTTTGTATTCAGTTTAAAAATGCGTTTTTAATCGATTCATCTTTTCTTACATATTGTTCATTGGTTTTTAACTATGTAGGTTAGAGTTACTGTTTGAATTCAGGGATAAATAACGCAAGTGGCAGATTAATTGTGAAAATTCGGAAGATGTTTGGTTTTGAAGAGAGCTGTTGAGAGAAGTGACTTGCTTATGAAAGTCTCACCTTTCCGCAGAAATAGTATTCTGGGGGCTCTTTGTCAACTACCGCTAGGACTGCTTCACTTTCGGCTAGTGGACTTCCAGGTTGACTGCTTCCTATTCTCGAGCCTTTCTCTTGGTAGTAAGTTTTGTGGAAGACCTTGACCGACGGTACCGGCAATGCCGTGATCATTCTGCAAAAATAAACACTGCGATTATCCATATGTATTGAATGTATTCGTTCTTAACTGTATGTTTTGCTAATGTCAATCCGTCGTTACGAGCCAGGCGTTCAACGCTGCAATATAATTTTATAACATATTCCTTTCTGCCTACTTATACACGGTGAAAATTGTTCACAATTGTTAAATTGTTGTCTAACGATTCGATTGTATTTGATATTTCTGGCGATGGAAGTGCATGTGAACGATAATTTCCTCGTCAAAGATTTCAGCAGTCTGTAAGAAATAGAACGTTTGGTGTTCATGAGATAATCGATCAAACGAGATCGACTATAGTTAGAGTAACGTAACGTGTTACGAAAACTGCGTCCATGCAACGTCTCGGTGCAACGAAACAATTGTCGGAGAAGGAACGTTACATCGAACGGATGTCGACAAACTCGTTACAATTGAGGAGCAATGCGCTCGATATAGAAAGTAGAACGGTTGGTGCAGGTGCATAAGCACGAATGGTCCCTCGAATCAGTAGCATTCCTTGGCCCTTCCGTTTGTCTTTCAGGTAGGCGATGTTAAAATTTATTCATGCGCTGTAAATTCTAAACCATCTCTCGTAACGCTCATGCCAAGTTATTGGTCATATATATGTTGGTTGTTATAAAACCGTAAGGGAAGAATTTGAGGAACTCAACAAAATTCTTATTCCGCGTGTGCTGGTACTGTAACTTAATATGTACAGAAGAAAAACAGCGTCTTTTTATCATTTTAATTGACCAACTCTGATAATGATCGGTGCGAAGGTTCCTTAAACGCAAGAAATTTTCCACGTACATAATCAGCGAGAAATATAACAGTTAGTTAAATGTCAAGTAGCAAGGAGTATCAACGGTAAACTTGTTCATGTTCGTAAGGGTAACGCATATTTCATCAGAGAACTCAATTTCTGTATGACCCCATCGTACCCAAGAATCTATGACAACTCTCTCACTATAAAGCATAGAAACTCAGCTTGACAACAATTTTCAACTTTGTACGACCAACCCTCTCACCCGAAGCAGCCAACGCAAGTCATAGGACGAAATCCTGAAATCCCATCAATCCCAGTATCCTTCCGGCACGTAAGAGTCTTCTTACAACACCGCGTCGTCCGCAATATTTTTGCGCACCCCCTAACACAGTTTCGATACCACAATTCACGCTCGCGCAACCTGCACCCGTAACAAAAGAGGCGAGGATTTTTTAATTAAGTCTCATCGGAAAAATATCCGATGTCGTTGCCAAGGTGACTGCGTAGGGCCGGTATCCAACACGTGGATCGGTCGGTCTACTGTGTCGAGGCTAAGGCACAGTCTCGATGCACGCTCACGTGCGCGCGAGTGTGTTCGACTCTGTGAGACTGTGTGCTCAAACCTGTTACTATGTAGTTTACCATGCGCGTAGTTTGTATCTGCTAGGCGCCACGCGAGTATGCTACAGCGTTCGCCGGATGCGCATGTGTGAAAAATGCATGTATGCGTGTCTAGGTGACGCGTACGTTTACGTGTGCTCTTGGAGGATGGCGGCGGCGATGGTAGGGATGGCGGTAGGTAGTAACAACGGTAGCGACGGCCGTGGTGGTGGTGGTGGTGGTGCTGGTGGCCTAGATATGTTCTCGGGGCCGGCGGCCGTTGCACCTGGGTTATCGAACAGCCAGAGCTTGCACGGGGTGCAGCTGCACTGCCAGAAAACTATCACAGACCGCTACCCCCATTTCTAGTCGTCGCCGGCTCAAAGTCGGGCACGGCTGGGGTACTGATCGAGGTCGAATCTCGCGAGACGGAAATTTAGGGAGGGAGGGGGTGGCGACCCTTTTTTCACGTTTCCTTGATATTCCATTTTTTTCCCTGTTAGTTCGGACGGTTTGGGGAGTCCGTTGAGTACAAACGATTGTTGCGTGCTAAGTAAGGATATTAAACACGACTAAGTTTTGAAGAATTAGGTTTGTCAGGTCTTTATCGATGTCCTGTACATGTCAACAGAGATTTGTTTAGCTGGTTGACGTCCTGTCAATCGAGTCAGATCGTTTCTGAGGTACATGCGTTTTTTTTTGTGCGCGCAGCAAATAGGAAACGTAAAATTCTTAATGGCTCTTCGAGAAAGAGTTTTGTCAGTGGGACGTTGAATATAAAATTTTTTTACGAAATTTCTTCCCTGCACGTCGATATGTCAACGAGCATCCACTGTTCCTGATCCTCACGAGCCACTCAGTACATCAAAGGCTGGTCGAACAAGGGAACTTGTATCCAGTTCACAGCGATGTCTGGCAGAGAATCTTAGCGAAAAATGGCCAATACGCCAGATAGAAGTTTTGACAGCGGTCACCTAGGCATCATTCTGACGGTGACCCTTGCACTTTACGACCTCCTCGGGAACGTAGTAATTAGTCGCGCAGGCGCTTTAATACGTGCTCGCCGTGAATTCGTCTTAAATCGATAGCAGGTACAACAAAACTGAGAACTCCGCATCAGGCTGGCCGGCCTGTCCGTGTCAAGGTGTCAATATCAGTCGAACGACTGTCATTAACCTATCCGCCGAGTGATCATTTTTCATGTCGATGATGAACTCCATCTGGCGCAGAGGTCGCAAACTGGCGGACGTTGCCTTCATGATTCACCCCCCACTACCGCCAAGCGCTTGCCAAACAACAAACGAACAATGTATTTCAATCATTTTTTTGACCGACGAATGATGATGAATGTATTCACATTACTAACCCGTTATAAGTTAAAAGGATTGATCGTGTATTCAAATTTTTGGCGTGACTGTTCAGTCAAAACTATACGTTGCATCAATGAAAAGCTTGTGGGTCTGGTTTTACTTTATGGTCTAGTTTGAATAATGTCAAATATGGCCTATGCCTGATAAATAATTGTGTAGTCCTTCGCTGCGTTTGAATTTGATGGTACTGATCTGACGTGTTCCCGGTCTAAATCGCAAGGGACGAAAGAGATTAACGACGCCTGGCAAGCAATTGGCACGCATCCGGTGGACTTGTCACTGAATATGTATCGTCAAACGTGGGCGATTTGCTACACTTCCGTTTTTTTAACGATACATCTCGCGATTGACGTATCTGTCGATGGGAAACGTGACGAATGCGTGGATTCGGCGGAAGAGCGTGAGCTGGAAAGAATCCGCTTTGTACAGATACGGAAAATCGTGTTACGGAAAGTGATACTCGGATAATACAGTCCAAGGGTAGTGAAGAAAGATGTCTAGTTGCTGTACTAGGATGTAGAGTAATGCGGTGAGTATACAACGTCCTCTGCGGCCGTAAATTCTTAGGACGCGCAGGGAAGAAAACATTGTCAGCCTATACGGTGGACATATCTTAATCAATAGATAATCTGCTGGATTTCATTGGTTCCTTCGAGACAATTCTACAAAGATAATCGATAATGTTATGTATACACGCATACATTCTATGATTCCGATACAGCCTAACATCGAAATCTAGCGATTACCTGACATTACAAATTCGTTCTACATCGTCATATCAGGCTCTCGTCTGTCACAAAGTGAAAGAATTTGAACGAAACCGTCGCATCCCACGTCCGCGAGCTTTCCTCTTAATTTCCCTATTTCGCCGAAGCAGCCGTGATTTTGAATTTCAATTGCGATCCCGACAAGTTCTGCAAGGAGTCGGTTACGTGCATGGCGAAGAGGTAACCTTTATTGCTCTGAAAGGCGTAAAGTAGGACAGTGGCCTGGTTCCTGGTGTCATGGCTGCAGCTGCATGTGCACCGAGGAGAGTAGGCCGACGTAGAGCACACGAATGCGAAGCCAAGTACCACTACAACCCTGACACACCACCACTCGTAGACCTACCACCCCCACCGGCTCACTTACCACTATCACTATTACCTTTCTTACCGCTGGCACGTTCACACTCTCATCGCGGCCGTCACTACAAACATCATCATCGCCGCACTCGAATTTTTTGCCAACACGAGCATCCCTGCTTCCCGTCGACTCTCTTCAACCCCCACCACCCCCTCCCTCCCAGTTTCGGTGGTTGCCAATAGAGGGACGCTTCGGCGGAGTCGGAGAGTAAGGACCGGATTATTGCACGTAGGCTGCATTATTAAAATGTCGGACAATGTCCTTCGTACTGGCGACTGGGCTCCTGCTTTGGCCGATTAACGGTCGAGAGTCTTCAGAGTGCTGCTTGCGGAGAATTGGACGGGGGCGGTCGGATCAATTTTTAAAAGCCTTTCCTGGTAGATGGAAGAGTTTGAAGTTTCTGCGGAATTTTTGAATGACGTCTCGGTTGAGTGTTGCAGAGATGGGTCGAGAAGTAGACAGGTGTTGAATCGAGAGTGGCCATTTCTTGAGATGTTAAACCGCAGACGATGCAGCTACTTTCTCCCACTTTAAATCATTGACATTCGCGAGAATGCTGAGGGTGCCGTTCGCTGCCAGGCAATTGCCAGCTACATGCCAACGATGCCACGTCCCACGCCAGACTTTCTTCTGTGTCATGCCAGCGTGCAAAATGAATATCCTCACGATTTATAGCACAGCCCAAATCGCACGATACGAACGTGGGACGTACGGAAAATTGTGAGAATTCACTGTCCCGCGCTCGGTTGAGAAAGAATCTTAATTCCTGCTTCGAGCTTAATTCGAGTGGCTGTCGGCTTAATTTAACGTCTCACCCCTATCTGGCAGGGACATCAGAAGCTATACGTTACGAGGCTCGTGACTGGAATCGTCTCAGAAGCGACTCGTTCGCTTTGTGTGCCGGCCAACGACCGGGATTTCTTTTTCGAATTTCGCCCTTTTCGTAATTGACGTACGAAGCCTTGCGAGGTGGGGGGGGGGGGGGTGGTCGATGGGGTGGGAGTTCGGTTCCGACGATAAAAGTAAATAGCTTAGGAACTATTTATGCAAATACGCGCCTTCGCATGGCGCATGCAAGTCAGGTTTATCGAAGGCGGCACGACAGCAAGGTGGTTCACCCTACCGTGGAAGGTACCAACGTACGGGGGTGTTTCGTGCAAGGTGCAAAAGGAGTCGGCCACGGGAGTCACTCGACACGCACTCGAGCACCGTCTATAGATTAAAGTCCGCCGAGCGGCCACAAATGTGTGCTCAGTGCAGCGGTACGCGGATGGAAAATTAATGTTGGTAAACTTTTATGGATGGCCACGTGCGAGGTTGCGGATTGCTGCTGCCGAAGGAAGGAATTTTTATCTGACCGATTGGGTAGGCTGATAAACGTGCCGTGACTTTATTAATGTTAAAATCAGAGAGAGGCTTGTTAGCGTTCGTACATGTAGTGACTGTTATAAAAACCTTTTGATGGCGGCAAAAAAATTTGCAGTTCACTGTTAATTAGGGGTAAAGGTGCAGTGTGCGTAGGAAAGTAATGACGAGTGACGTTTCTTGAAGTTGATCTCTGTTTTCGGAATGACATGTTTCGCGTTCGGCGAATGTTGAAAATGAGACTGCGACGGTCTGAGGTAGGCGACCAGATCTACTTATCGATCGCGTTCGGAAGGTCGACATTCTCGAAAAGGGGAACGATGACGATTTATAGAAACGTCTTTGTCCAGAACGTGGCATCCGCCCGTACGTTGACTCACGATTTTGTCAGTCCAAGTTAAATGCGGTTGCAACTTTACTTGGCCATGTTCCAGGCACGTACGTATATCGGTCGGGATAGATTCGGTAATCGAGGTCAGTGCACCCCTCGCATCGCTTCATCTCTTCATGGCTGGGCTCGACTATTTCTCAGCCGCGGATACTCTCGATTTCGCGTTTGAACGAAATAGTCAAAAATTCCGCGATCTTCGCTCACTTATTAACTATTCGCGTGCTGTTCGACACGAAGACGGTAACTCCTTCCAAGCAACGTTCGTGTAAGAAGAAACAGGAGAATGCGCTAATTGCAACGGAAAATGGCAGGCAATTCACGTTAAGCCCGGTTTAAGATTGTGTATAGGGTATTATCTATAGAATGGCTTCGTTATACGTCGCTGTAAACCGGATCACGTTTTGTCCCACTGTCGTGCGTCTTCAACTAGCCAGAAATACGTCAAACGTTGTATTAGACCGACGCAATTTCACGTGACGCGTATCTCGTGTTTTTACGTCGGCTTGCAGTTCGTGTACATTGACAAAGTACACTTTCGTTTGACTCGTGAACTGCGGAATCAAGCTTGGGCAACGTGACGGAACTCACGTTCCTGTTATCCGTATTTATGGAAAGGTTGTCCGATGCACGTGATAACAACAAATCTTGAAACGGTTAAAATCTCGAGAAATCGATAAATGGGTCACCGTAGGTCGTCCGGCGTTATCTCACGTACCCGCGATGGGCACTCGATCGTCAACTGGGTCATCCGAATGGTGCAGAGAGGTAATAAACAAAATGAAAAGCGAAAAAATGCGTACGGCATTTCCCCAGGGACAGCTATCGTTTTATTCGATTTCTCCTGATTGACCGAGCTTCGGCACCACTGCTTTTTAATCTAATAACTTTTTCTTAACGCGTCTTACCCATACCAGTACTATGACGATAGTCCTACAAAGTAGGTTCACATCGGATGTATTAATCAGGATTTTTTTGTTGCTAGTGACAGCACTGAATAATTTGATCGCTACAATAAGCCTCGTGGATTCTTGTTTGAAACTCTGCCATCGGAAGATGAATCGTACTTTTACGCACAAGGCGATCCGAACACATCTTGCCCCCCCTAAAATATAGTTCAAACAAGAACTCTTTCAAACACTTTAAACTCTTCGCAGCTCGCGACAAATAGAAGAAGATCCTTCATATCAACGTCTTTATATTCACACCAATCAGTCTTTCGACGAGCTTTCCTTCCGTCGAGTTTAAGATCGGGCGTATCTCTCAACTTTCCCAACAATCCAGTCCCGTCGTTCACCCCCATAAGACTTAAAGAAAAATTCGCAAAAGATCCCGAACTAGTGCACTTCTCCTTCGGAGACTTACTTTGATAATCCTTTTGGCTCGCTTCCGGTCGAATTCCACACGTTCTCTTCTTCCGTTAAACGCTTCTTCACTCCTCCCGACTCCTCTCGCGCATCGGATCGACAACGGCGGGGGGGAAATAAATGGGGAACACCGAAATTGTCACGTATGCGCCCGTATGCGTTACGATGTGCACTGTATATCCCGTGCGGCGAGAGATCGTTTTGACGGGGTGGTGGTCCCGCGAATACTGAGTCTCCGGAGGTTCCTGCCCCGGTCGATAAACCACCCCCTCGCCACCCACTTGGCCCCCTCCCTCCCTCCTTCTCACTCTATCTCGCGCGCGCGCTAAAGGTGGCCTCACATTGGACCTTAGCTCACCTGTGCGCGCGGTCGCCCACGCGGTTTATTCGTAAAGCTGACTTCACAACGTTCGACTCACCTGGTCGAATTCTCTGCTGGAGACTGCTCGCTGCGATGACCGGAATCTGGGCATCGGAATGTTGCGCACTGATTTCAGATGCGATGAGAATAAATTATGCTCTGAAAATGGTATGTGGTTGATTTGTTGGTTTTAAGAAAGGTTGGGGGGCAGGGGGGCGGGGTATGCGATGGTGAGACTATGAGGTTGGGTTAATAGAGTAAAGGATTGTGAACGGATTGAGACTAGTTTGGGATTTTTATTGTAATTTTTAATGTACGTAGGATCAGAAACGGTGAAATTAAGGATTTGGATTATTGAGATGCTAAACGATATGGGGGGCAGAGCTGAATGATCTTTTGGATAGATTATCAGGTATCGGAAGGAATGCCATGATTGCATGTTTATGGAATGAAAAAGGAGTTGGCTACGTCATATTTCGAAAGGTATTTAATCTGCGTTCAGCTAGTACAAGATTTGCACGTGTCTACTTTTCTCATCCTTTTCACATGACGCACGTGTCAAATATCTCATTTGGAGTTTTACTCTATGACGTCATTTCCCATCGTACTCATCTCGACCACGATCTCACGATAAACTATGGCCGCCTACTTGTTTCGCAGAGCAGGAGAGTTTTTGCAGTCGTGTATGTGGTTAAATAGCTCACGCGCACATGTAAAACTCACTCATCCATTTACCACTCTGTAGCCATTAGAACTCTATTTACCTTAACGCATCAGAACGCGTCCTGATATAACAACAAACCACGTTGGCTCATTATCCATTAATTTAGCTCGACAATCGCTGGGTGCTTGCAAATCGTAAAATGTTACATCGAACAGCGATAGGTAATACGCATTTATCAAATATGACGTAAACTAAATTGCACATTGCACAGTGTGCTTTATATTCCGGATATTGCATACCGACGACTTTCATCAATTTTATTTATTCGTCCAGTAAAAGCGTTTCACATCGCACTTTTCCTCGTCCACCTACACGCACTGTCGCTTTCGCTGTCTTTCATCCTTTATCACTCAATCATCTGCATAACTTATATCTTATTTCCGCGCCCGAACTTGATTACAATCTTGAACCGCCCACCATCTTCATTCGTAAAGGAAACCTTTGGATCGCGCCAATATTTTCTCCTCTTCTTCTTTCTCTGCTTTATCACACTTCCCTCGTCCCTTTTCATTCATGTTATCTCTCCGTCTCTCTCCTCACAGGTGCATGCGCACATTGTGTCTGACCGGCCTGTCTATAAAGAATTGCGTCTTGCGATCGCCCACTCGCATCTTCGTAAAGGTGCCCCCACACCGATGCTTCCGCATACATCACCTGCGCTCCTAAGAGCACATTACCTACCCTCGTGTAATAATCGTTTCCCCGCCCACGCGTTCCCCTCATTACAGCTCTCCCATTCAAGCTCACCTCCTCCCTCGCATACGCAAAGCTCCATAAAAACAGTGCCGGGCGTCTTTCGAAACTAGTCGAGCGAAAATCGAGAGGCACCAGCTAAATAGTTAGGAAGAATATCAAAACATTTTCGTCGACGTTAATGAGGACTTCGCACCGAGGTCGGACGAAAATAATTATAATCGCGCATACTTGTTTATAACCGTACAAATTGCACAATACGTTTCGCCGTCGAATTTTCGCCGGGTTGTCCCAAATCGCTACTCCCACTGTCCCGGACTGTTCTAGACCCTTGTCGGAGGAACGCAGGACGTAATATTTGCGCAAAGTTTTCGCGCCTACACGCGGATCTAACCGAAAGCTCCCAACTACCCACTTGGCCGTATCCGTAAACCGTACTTTATCGTACGTTCGTGTAATACAGTCCTTCAACCTGGAGGGTATCATCGGCGACCGCCCACACGAACCTTCTGCCGTCTTGGAACGCTTACCCCACCCCCCCCCCCTCACCCTCACCCTCCCCTCACCACCATTGTTGCACTTTATCGAGGGTTTTGCCGTGGCTTCCGTCCGTTTCGCAGCTGAACATAGTGCGGCGGAAGGATGAACATAACTTGATTTACATGCTCGCCAATGATCGAGAAAGTGGTTCGAGTCAAAAGTTCGACGGACCCGCATCAATAAATAGCCTGTTAAGGTGAATGATTGAACGTTTTTTTGCTTATTATGCTACACGTACGCCAGGGAGAGAGTGTGTTTTTTATTCTCACGCGAATGAAAGTTCGCTTAACATAATTATTTAGTCATTATCTGCGCTGCATTCAGTTCGTGTTGGATTTCTCGAGTAAGCAGAACTTCTCGGAATTCGCAATACGATACTTATCACATTTGAATTTGGAGCTTTCGGCTGGTCAGTTGGGGTGTCAAATCGAATGACAGTTGATTTCGCACGCTGCGACCAATAGGCGATACGGATGCAACTGCTTCCGTCTGTCACCTTTAACCTTTTCGTCAGACGCATCCGCGTGAGCCGTGTTATTGTTTACGAATCGTGCAATTAATGTATCGCAGTCGCGAGCAAATTTCATGCGACGTCGTTAAGGCCCGCTCGGATACGGGTCGCAGATGAGTCGTGTTTCCCGATCGATAGACTCGATTTTCGAAAGTTTCGGGTGTAGGCTTTCAGATAACAGACCATTATGATCAAATATAATTTATGATATACGTTACGCGAAAGTACAATGTGCTGATATAGTATACGCGTATAAGTTGTTTTTATTTAAAAAACCATGATTTAGACAGCAACTTAAGTTGCTATTGTTACATAACTTTTTGCGCATAAGCTATAACACAGATACTTATACAAACTGTAATTATGTGATTGACTGTAAAAATTAAATTTCATTTGGGTGGCACATCGTGAGATGAAAAGTGGGCAGTATTCTGAATGTAGAATTGCGTACCAGTAATGAGTTCGTGGAAAAGTGGCTGAGTAATGAGATGATCAAGGATGGAAAGAACATGAAAAAATAAGTCTGTGATAATTAATGTTTTTTTCTCTTGCTTCCATGATAATTTTATTCGAAGGAAAATTTCGGACTTAAAAGGAGAACTTGCCGTATTAAAATCAATTCCTAATGCGAAGATTGTGCAGACCTTCGAGCCGCATGGTGATTTTCCATTCTGCCTACCATTTATCTAACTCGAGCGATTTGCGCAGTCGATCGACGATCTATTTTGAGAGCAACACACCGAAGCCGAATCTCGATCGCAAGCTCATAACTGCATGCAGACCCGGTAAGCTTTGTCTTACAGCCAGGTTTTGAGTTACTGTTAACGCAACGCGCGATAGGAGAACGCGAATAATGTTCTATGAATATTAAATTTAATTTCGAATCAAAAGTTCTGGAACGATACTACTTACTAAACTCTTTCTCAGTGCGGGTCGATGGTGATACAGGCAGGTTAACAGGCAGGTGTAAATTATTTATTTTACGACATATCAAGATTAAATTGTGATTTGTGCATCGTTAAGTGGTTAAAACAAATGACTTGCTCTGCTCCCAAAAATAAGCTCATCTACTTCATCAAAGTTTGATCAGATGTCAATTCATACTCGCGTTTACTACTAGGCGTTCACTGGTCTTAAGTAGTAAATACGTGGAATTCGTCAGACAACGTAATCATATCGCATTCACTGTACGCGCAGTCGAACGAACACGACACAACTTTATGTCATCTCTGCGGGTTGTACAATCTACAAGATTCCAGTAGCTTACCAGCACAGTTTGAACCAGCGACCGCGAAAATTGTATCTCCCCCACCGTCAACAGAAGCGATACATTCAATTTTTAACGAGCTTATACGCCTGCAACTCCGTAATCCGCGATTGTGTCCAATACATCGCGCAATCGATACGGCAAACATCGATAACATTTGGCGAGCCGTCGTCCGATGGACGAAAATAAAATGCACGAAGAATGAGACGGACCTGAGCGGCGCATAATTGCATAAACACATCGGCGTAGGCGGTCAGCTTTGGCGGGATACGCTGATCATTTCGTCACTGTGTTAATTGATCGGGATGAGGTGAAAACGGAAGCGGCTCCAGTTCGGATTCAGTGTGACGTAAGCACTCGACTGTGTGGGCGATCGAACGTACAACCCATGAATACAAAGTAGCGTGCATCGCCTTCTGACAAAATGCTTTCCTCCCTCGCTTCATCGAATGCGGATAAGGTTCCGCGAAGATTGAGGAAGTTTTGCGCTTGATGACAGAATGTTGTACACGTCATGTTTCCCGAAAGAATGTAATCGGTCCGGTTAAACGAATAACGGAAGACAGAGTGACTGTACGAAAATGTAATATTCCGACTTTCAAGTTTTGGCATCTCTTGATGTCATCTGGACACCGTTCATTATATTCTCATTTGGTTGTTTGCTGTCAAAAACGTGATGGATGGATAAGATAATAATAATTAATAGCCCATAATTGGCGTTTGATGTGTGAATTATGTATCGCCAGTTTGTGTACATTGTCTCTTTAGATAGAGCGTTAGTACTTCTATGTGTGTAGCTATTAGACTCAGGTTTTTTTTTTGTCTGCTAGTTGCAATTATAACATATAAGTTAAACAAATTTTCATATTTAATGTAGGTATTTCTTAGTGGAAAAGTGAATATATTGATTATATAGTCAGACAAGCTAAACTGTTTTTATAAAACTGATATTAAGCGTAAGACGACTAACAAACAATGTTACAATGTTTGTTGGTCGCCTTGTTCTTCATATTTGTTTGTTCTTTAGAGTATCAAAACAAAGAAAAGATTGTAAATAATAAGATTTAACATGTTTTATACTGCCTATCGACTGCTGCTTCTATCGGGTTCCATTGGTAACTGGATTGACTGATAACGGTGTACAGCAGTCGGTACATTAACTGACTTTTCGTAGAATAGATAAACGCTGTTATTCTAAGGATTCGAATCAAATGTTTTGTTTATAAATATTCGGTCATTACACCGCTGAGTTTTGTAGCGCAACAATGCCACTTGGCGTGTTTGCAAATAATTTGAAAATGAATATAACAACTTTCTCAGTTGATCGATACTAACATCTTCAACTTTCAACATTGTATGGAAATGAATAATAAAAAAATGCATTTTTTCATTTAATTACACAATTAAATATGAATGTTGAAACGAAAATATCCCAGCGATTATAACTGTAATAAAAATGGGAAAAAGGGTAGGCTCCATATACAAATGGGGGTTGTCACAAATAAAAGAATATTCCACTCTACAATTGTACCGGAATTTTTAATTCCGTCATTATCATTCTTGTTCATACAAGCGGAATCTTCAAGAGAAAAATATATGTTTTGTTAGTGAAAACGTTTTATTAAACTCTGAAAGTTACAATAGCAGTAGAGTTTTCTCAGTATTCGCTGCGTTTTTTTGTGTTTAATGTAGAATCACATACAAGATTACAATGTGTATGACTTTTTGCACGCAATCGGCGATGAATATTTTGTCTTAACTCGGAACGTTGTTTTCATCCGCAGGAATCTCGGAAATAAATAAGTTAATCGACAGAACGGTCAAAGATGACTCGTCAGTCGTATTAGGCGGACGCGCTTTTTCTGTTTCTTTCCTTCGACTTTTTCTCCGGATATACCGTATGTACGCGCGATACTTATATGGGGCTCGTAAAAAATTCAACACTTCGATCCTGATTACGTGCAAAGAGTGCGATTATATAATACGCACCAGGTAAGGTAAGTTTCGAGTAGAAATGTCGCACGAACGCCTTTACAGCGATCGCACAACTTAAACGTAATGTCAAACGTGCTTACTTTATGCCATTGTGTAAATGTACAACAAATATTAGAATGGAAAGATCATGTATTGCCCTATACGCAAGAATTATTTATATATTTATGTGTGCGTATATATACATATGTATGCTATATATAGATGTATACTGTATATGTATATATATCATACATAGGTATATATACATATCCCATGGCGTTATATGCAAAGACTGGCAGGTAGCATCGTCTTTTGCTGAAGTGAATTTTTTTTCTGCTGCGGTTTGTTAATGCGTCGCTTATGAAGTTTGCTTTAACATGTGGTCGTTTATTGAATTCTTCTAGCCGATCGGGGAACGAGACTGTAAGCACCACGAGAAAAGGGACGAGCCTCTCGATTGTTTTTAGATCTGCTTTCTCGCGAACAAAAGATTTTTTCAGCGAGAACAGGCAAATAACGCTCGGATTTTTTGTATGTAATGCGTGCGATATGTGGCATTGTTTTGTGATGTCTGCGGGAGGAGAATAATTTGAAACGTTCGTACAGATAGACATAAATATGTAGAAATTTTAATGCACTAAAAAATCTTGATGGCAGGGTAAGTTTTAAAAATTGTTGTGTGTATTGCTTCCTCTGCCTTTCTTCATCATCACAGTGCCATATTCTGTAGCGTCATTAAACGCGTACGTGTTTAACTCAATTTAACGCTCACTTCTGTCAATGTTATGCCAATATCCAGTATCTGCGATTCACAATCACACCTACCAATCTTTAAACGACGAAGATGATTGAAAAAATCTTCACAATTTGTATGTTATCAATTCCTCAATTTCTATCGTATCGTCATCAACATTGCATCCAAAGCCAAGAAATATTTTCGACACGAAACTACTTAAGAATGTAGAAAATCACGAAAAGTATACATAAGGTGAATTACTTCTGCTTAAAAGCTCCTTAACGATAACCTTCCGAAAATGAAAATCGCCCCGAAATATCTGAGTGACGTATCCTGTACTACCGCACGCATTACACAATATTCACCTATACAGCTATGTACAACGTATGTAATAACGCCGTTTTAAGAGGCACACAAGCACTACAAGATCGCACAAGTATTCGCATAACGACTAAATCCGCTAAAACTCGCGCTTGACATACATTTCACATATGATACAATTCCCGGCGACTCATTTTCATCGGAAGAGTTCAGACTGGAAGTTTCTGATTGGCGCGGAAAGGTCGGATTAGGAATCGTCGCCAGAATGCGACGAGTCGTACGTAAGCGTAATGATTCGCGCAAGAAAAGAATCGTAACTCGCGGATTGCGGAACGATTTCGAGAAATTCAGCTTCTCACAATTCCGACAATAACGCTACCCGCGTCTAGGAAAGAAAGGTAATTCGCAGATTCGTAGCATGCATTGTCCTCGTCGCAGTCGACCTTTTTGTTGACAAACATCTTCTCGCATAACATTCGAATCGCATATGATTTATGTTCATGATTTCGGAATTGTTGCTTTTAGTCGCCGTGACACGGGTGCCAAATTAGGAATATTTTTTTGGATGATACTCTTTAATGCGAAAAATTGATAATAAGGATCACTAACTTTATTGGGAAGTCAGGAATTTTGTTTGGGCTCTTTCCGTTTTGTTGTATGGTGCGGTATTTTTTCATTGTACATATTTTAGTGGAGCAGCGTAAAGAACGATATGCGACGAGGATAGAATCGGAATGCCTATCTAAAATGATTTAACTACTATTTACATACACACGTATTCGCTAATCGGAAGTTTCGAGGCTCGCGTCTCGTTTACGATTTGTCTCGTTCACCTTAAAAGACATGTTTACCTGTTAACTGGAAAATGTTCTGGAGCAAACAAGTATCCGTATATGTCTATGAAAAAATCTGGTTCATACTAAATGTTTTTCATCGAAACAAAAAAAAAAGAAACAAGAATAACTTCAGATATACTGCAGTCCCGGCATCTAAAACAAAAACCGTTATGTTTCCGGTCAAATTAACTTATTTACATTATGCTGTAACGATACAAAAATGTCTCGTTCACGCTTATATTATTTTCCTCGTTTCCGCATGTACTCTATTAATCTATAACCACTTGCAAATATTTTATAAAGCAACAGATATAAAGAACAGAAACCTCAACAATAAAAATGTTTAACTGTATTGTAATGCGAATAAGTCAACGTAATAAAAGGTGTCTCAAATACATCATATTAGAAAATCGCGAATGTTACTGAAATGTATTGAATTGTACCTGAGAACCTAAACTGAAAATTTCATCAAAGTAAATCAAAGTTTTAAAATAAGATCTGTTTATAGTATATACTTAATCTCGATCTTTCACGAACAGGGACTCGTATTTAAGAAAGAAATGCCAAAGATCTTACATACTCTTTTGGACAAATGAGAATAGACTATAGACGCGCACGACTAAGCCGGGTGGCAGGTGCGAGCATTACGAGCGCAATTTATCATCGCAGGGGGATTACATCGTTACACGAGTGCTGGTAGAGTTTCATGCGAATGAACTTCTCCCGTTAACAGGCTAAACGCGCGATAAATAAAGACGCGCCGTAATATGGTCCGCCGCATGATTTAAATAGACATCCTTAACTGTTATCAATAATAAACTTCGTGCGCACCGGTTAAGTACTATCTAGTTATAGTATGTATATCATTCCCAGTTTCTTCGAGTTTCATCTGTTTACATATCACTGCGCCAGACGGTTCGAACGAGGACCGAAGCTCGAGATCGCGCATTTCCGGAAAAAAGGATCGAAGTTCTGTTATAGTATTTCGACACGCAGCGAGTCTCGTTGCCGCCTGGCACGCTTAGCTTTGTAAAGTACCTTATAACTGTTCATATATATGTAGATTGTAACTTTGTAGTAATCTTAAGTGGACCCCAACGGTAGTCGAAAGTGCGAAGTCTGCGTGTCGAGAAAACTTTACTCTTTTCTCTTCTCATCTTCCTCTCATCTCTCTCTCTCTCTCCCTCTCTCTCTCTCTCTCTCTCTCTATCCCTCTCTGCCTATTTCTCTATATATTTTGATGTGAGAGGACGTGAGCGCAAGTGAAATAAAGTTGCCCAGAGACCGTAATGCGAAATGGACATTGCTGTACGGTTAACTAAATTATGCTATTTACAAGGAGAAAAAACGATGGTCAGGGGCGTAGATTTCGGAAACAATTTTAAATGAGTGTCCTGGAATGCGAACGTAAAAAACGTACGGCTTCTTTCTTATAGGCCTTCTTGAAAAATGTTTCTTTCTGACTGCTATACAATTTTTTAATCGCTATTACTTTCATAGTTCCTGTGCATCTCGCGCTGTGTTGTTAATTTTTCGCATCTTGCACACAAGAGCTCACAGAAGAAAATATTGACACTAACTCATACGATGACATAATCACATGTATAACTTGAAAGGAAATTTGATGGAAATAAAAAACGCCCTTATCGTCGTCTCTCCTTGTCAGATTGACAACTAGACTCGTAACAATTCTTGTTCGGGCAACATTCTTTTTCCCGATGCGTGGACAGAGAAGAAAACGTCGCTCGCTTGATTCATATTTCTCGGTAACTGCTTAAGGATAAATATATCCGGTGTAAATAGATTACTCTTAATACTCGTATCAGGAAAGACACATATAATAGGTCGAACGATAGTGCAGCATCGCAGGATTATCGGAAATTGTCGGTTTTTCTCGCAGCTCGTTCTAGAAGAAATTACGTTGTGACGTGGTGCGAGTTGTAGAGTACCTAAATTGTGACCTTGCTGCCTTGCATGAACGATCCTTTCCCGCTTTTTAACATAATTCAACATTTTTGCCTGTCACGACGACGGTCACTTCGAAGAGAAACAGTTTGCACTCATAGGTGTAGAGTATGCAAACGACTCACGGTACTTTATATATCAACTCGGCATGAAAGTAATTCCGGTCCTGTAGCGGGAAATAAAACTCCCATAAAGTATCTTTATACAAATAATAAATGTGACAAATATCAATTGCCAAAATGAAAATATTTTAACACTGACACAAGTTTGTAAAAAAAAGTATTACGCTATCTATATTTGAAAACCGAGAATACTTTCTTGCCAACATAATAGTTTACAAACGGAAATATGTTCAACGCTTTTATTTGTTACCGCTTCTATTCTTGCAATGTAAGTCTCTGGTGGCCAATATATTCTTACTTGAACGTCGCATGGCGATTTTTCTTTGACAAAATGGATTTCAGTTTGTCGCTGTAAGCGTATAAATAATTTCTATAATTTGTTGGTTCCGGTGGCGACTTCAGATTTTTTTAAATCAATCTTATATGATGACATAATCGGTACGTTCGATTTATGTGTATAAAGTCATTCGAAAAGATTTGTGCTTTTTAATTAGCATTTGGGAAACTTTCGGATTCTGGATGGGATGATTTATCACTCAGATTACCATATTTTTCCGTTCTCGCAAAATTTCTCAAAGAGCATAAAATTCACTTAAAGTAATTGGAGACTTTCAAGAGTCAGTTCGACATTTTTGTTTTGAGAAGTCAAGAAGTTTGCGTGTAAAGAAAAAGTTTCCAATTATTCGAGATATAATCAAAGTTCATTAAACAGAACCCAAATATGCCCGTTTGTTAGATTTTTCTAATATTTTCACATTTTGTTCTTAAATTTGTCTCCGTGAAAGTCGCGAGATTTTCAAATGACCTAACATAACGTAGTATTAATTAATGTAATTGTACAGATATTCCTGGGCCCGTGGAGAAATTACAGATAATTGTAGGTATTATCTGTTCCTAATAGATTAAAAATCTTGAAAAGTCGCGAGTTGCACACAAATAACGTTAGAAGAACCTAAAGAGCACGAAGTAGGCACTGGCAATGTTTATTGCAACTGACCGTGTCGTAAGTGTGTCAGAATTCTCGCAAATGTTCGGTCAAAGGATTTAGAATATTTTATGATACATGTCCGTTTGTGTGCTACTTCTGACACTACAATGTTAATAAATTAATTATAAACCCTATCGTAATAAAACAATGAATACGATAGTCTATTATCTACAGTTACGTACGACAAAGTAATATGCTAGGAAAGAAAAATTCTATAAACAAATCATCCTTAATCTAGACATTCTCTTTGCTTGACTTTATCTACCACGATATAAACTATATTATTCTATAAGTTTTCATGATGTGAAACAAATACTGGGAAGCATTGATGTCAACAATGCTACGTAAAGTCAAATTCCGCCATCTTAATACAATAAACTTATATTCTAACACAGATTTCTGATTGACAAAATTATTTAAATTAGAATCATCGCAATTAGCACGTGAAAATTATACATAATACAGGCGGTTTTAATCATTTTGTAACTGCACTCTAAACATACTCGGGTTTCTTCTTTTCAGCAGATTTTGCCCGAACTTAAGAGTTTCATATGGTACCATTATTTCAACAGATTCGACACTTTACATGGTAAGTGGTTCAATAGGCTTTCTTATCTTTACCTGCTTCCATGCTTGTTTTTTTAATTGTTTTTCATCGATCCTCTGCATAATCTGCACGTGCACACGTAGATTTTCCCACATGAGAAATGTGTTTTATATAACATACGTATCACTAGTCTATGTGTATATATATATGTATATATATATATATTTAATTTTGTACAGATTTTTCTTCGACAAGTCGAACAAAACGATTCTTTGCAACTTGACGAGTATCTTACTTTTTTAACGTTGACGAACTATTTTCGCTCGTGTACAGGGTGTTCAGTTTCGAATTTATGTACGGCTTGTCTGCCATCCGAAATCTTCTCTACGATTCTTGGTAAATAGTTAAAAAGAAAAAAGGGTAATTTCATTATGCCAGTCTTTAATAAATCGCGACCTTATTTGTAGGTTTGGTCGGAACTTATCCAACAAAAATGTGTGTTGTAACATCTTTTATCGTGATGCTTTCCTCTTTTTTTTCTCTGAATTAACATAGCGTGTTGAACAGCGCACGCATGGATAATTATTGTTCGATAAATAAGTGATCGAAATTCAACCGAAATCGTGACTTTCTCGTACGAATTAATCTTGTTAAGGTGTTATTTGTTTTGTATTTTTAGTAAATCCTATTGGCTACAATGACAATATTAAATTTTGTGTCATCAATTTATGATTGAAATAAAATGATCCACCATTTAACGCATTTTCATTTTTTAATTCTATCTCTGGTAGTGTCATTCGACAAGTAGTTACAGTAAATTGTATACAAATTACTTAAATTATCACGTGTAAAAACGTACCAATATGAATACCTTGGTAATCGTAAAAGAATCTACAATTATCCGTACATTTTGGAATACGACCGCAATTTAGTCAATTAATATTTAATAGACGGAAACTTGTTACAACAAATCTTTGATGTAACGGGGTACTGTTTAATCGTTCAACAGCGTTATCATATTGAATATTCATATTTTCGAGCAATACGTCTGGCTCGAAACGTTCCAGAGATTTTTCGTCTCCCTTTCCCTTTTCTCAAGTTTTCAAAAACTTATTTTCAAAAATGTTTCACCCACGACCGTGTGAGGACATTACGTTTAAATTTATTATCGCCCCTTACAAAGTCCGTCATCTTCGAAACAACGAAGAGCTTAAGTACTTAAAGTTTCGAATGAAACCAAAAAATTAGCCGGCGGCGATCCGTAGAATGTGCGACATGTTAAAACTTGTAAAATGGCTACTTTATTAAAATATTCGTGTCGGCCAACTTCGGCCATAACGCCGGACGTAAAAAAGAGTCCCCTCTACCGTCGAATAATTAGTCATCCGAAATTCGTGTCAGGTGTGTCGAATTGTGCGAGAAACGTTGATCGACCAACGACTCGCCGACAAACTAAAATGTAACTTCCGGCAATCGCCCAAAACCGAGGATCGCCAAGCAACCTCTGGAACACCCGGTACACATTATAGAAAAAGTGCACTTCCCTCAACAGTAATTCCTGCACTGAGTATACACAGTTGACGCGCGTACACGTAGACGATAATAATATCAATGATAGCGGGAATCAAAACGCAATGACAATGATAATAATGACAACGGTAATGGCAATAATAATAATCATCGTAATAGCAATGAAATACATGTATATATATATATGTATATATCGCGTGTAGGTCCGTGCGATGAGGCGTACACGCCGAAAGCAGGCGCTGGGCAACGCACGTCCGTGCACAGAAAGTTTGACGAAAGATAAAGGAATCGAGTACGGTATAGATCGCTAGAGGCGCGTCTCTCGAACGGATTTCCTCCCATACTTTCCGAGAAGCGCAAGAGGTCCGTGGACAGAGATCGCGAGGCCGAATGTCCGCGGTGCGCTTCTCAATATGCTTTGGTCAGTGCGGCCGAAAGCTCAACACGCTCGCAGCTCGCCGGCAAACGAGTTCGCCGATTGGCCCGCTCGAGCTGCCGCCGGTCCGGCGCCATTTCCGGCCTCACTTCCGGCGCGAATCGGCGAGGACGCTGGTCGTTCGGTGAGCTTCGTTCGCAGTCCGCTGCGCGTATTAGGCCTCCTCGTTGTTCGAGCCCTGGGAGCTACGCTTCTTCTTGTGATTGCCGTGATGATGATGATTGCCGTGATGGTGATGATGATGGTGGTGATGGTGGTGGAACTGCTGATGGGGATCGGGGTGCATCAGCGAGTCGGTCTCCGGGTGATTCTGATGCGACGCCAGAAGGTCGAGCGTGCCTCTGGGCAAAGCCGATTGGTCCGCTGTCGTCGGCGGGATCGAGGGTGGGGGGATCGGAGTCGCTACCGGTGACTCCGCCGGTAATGGTGCGCAGTGTAACACGTAGCATCGGATACCCGCGAGCACTATGCCTGCGAACAGACGCCAAGCAAAGGTCAGCGGACGACCCCTACGCTTGCCTCCTCTGCAATCTTCATTCTTTCCGTGCTAAACGTCAAAGAGACCCTGTGCGAATTAGAACGATAAAGGACAATGGTAAGAGTAAGATTGAATTTAAGTATACGTTTTGGAAACCTTGATTTAAGTTATGGTCGATTGCGGACGGCGAAATGTGCAATGAAATTGTTTTCTACCCTAGAGTGATGTGGACGTTGCAGTTAATAAAGGCTTTTCATCTTTATTAAAGGATTCGATTTTTTTATTTATTGCGGTAATATATGACAAATTCAGGATTTTTTAGCGATTGCCGATGATAAATTAATCAGACCGAATTATTGGTAGCTCTCTCACGTCAATACATGGAACCTGGGAGATTAATTCTTTTAACTTTAACGGAAGAAATATGAATTATGTAATCGGAAATAATTATTTTTATTTCAAACATGAGCAAACATTCTTTAGTGTCGTTGCCGGCTTTATTTTCCACTCGACCGTGTAAATTGCGGTACACGTGGTTACATACAAAGCAATGAAAAATACTGCTACCGCGATAGTTATGCACGTCGATTGTATAGTAGGAAAATATTTTGACTAATTGCGTGGACGTCGCGATTAAGAGGTGATATGTAAAATTGTTTGGTTGTTGGAAAATCGTCACGAAGGTTGGAGTTGTTTTGAGTTATCTGTTACCTTGGGGCGAATTGAGCAAACGACTCTGAAGGTGGACTGTCGTGGATTTATGTGGAAATTTCTATCGGGGTTGTAAAAATTACCTAGTTCAGTATCTGTAGATGTGTCGAACGAAAGCGAATGAATTATTGATACAGGGTCACAGAGAATGTATACTACTGCCCACAGGGACGTCGTAGATCATTTAAACGCATATCTAAAGTTCTTAATCTTTAAGATATGCATACCGTCTACGTTACAAAAATAATGTAGGATATCTATTCAATATAATATTTGAACCATACGTATCATCCATTTTAGTAATAGTACATGCCACGTTAGTGCAAGCAATGTGTATGTCGAGGGGCGTGTTCTGTACTAAATCAATATGCATCTAAACAATGTGCAGTGATAACAGTGGTACTAGGCAGTGACAGCTGCAATAATGCACTATTTACATAAACAAGAGTTGTCTACAGGAAAATTTTAGTTTGCACGACCACATTTATATTTCGGAATACTACAACACGCCAAACAATATAGTCCCCTTTCCTTATCACTCTGTTCATCTTATTAGATGTTAAATTATCTTTCACAGACCAAAACTTCGAAGAATAAACAAAGTCGAATTGTATACCAGGATAAAATTAGCAATTTCTACTGGATTGATAACTTTCATATTGAACGATTAAGAAGCTTAAAAAATTGAAGCCATTAAATAGTGAAAGACAAAAAGGGGAATAAAGGAGCGGTCTTGAAGTTCTTCCTTATGTCTGAGTATCCATCTAAATCATACCGTCGTGCACTCATTTATGTTATGTACGCCCGCAAAAATCGATACGGCTTTAGAGTACACAGCCTGTTGCCTCGACGTAACACTTTCAGCCGGCATGATCAAGTGGGTTGTTACTAGCTGAATAGAGCTCGGGTCTTTAGAGGATGATTTTTTAAACCCGAAAGATCTCGAGTGTCACTCATACTGCCGGCAAATTCATTTCACAATCGCATGTTTCACTTCGTTATCTTCACAGTCATGTAGATTAACCCTATCCGATGCCAAGTTGGACACTTCAAACTTTGAAATTGAAGTAGGAAACGTTCTTTTTCAATGTCAGTTCAAGCTACATCGTAATGACCTAACTAGACAGGTTCTAAATTTACACATGGAGGAGTCATCGTAAGTATCCAGAGTACGTAAACGGTTTATGCGTGTAAGGTGTAAAATACGGTTTGATATTGCAAATTAAACTGCCTCACGAAGGTTGTCACGTAAGAGGTAATTAAGATTCATTATCTATAACACTGTTAAATAGTTACGAACTTTTATGATTAAGTTAACGAATTGAGTGAACAACGGTATGAGCCGTTCATCAGTGAACTTTAGGGGCGAAGGTTGAAATCCTGGAACCTTGGGACGCGCAACAGATTCACAGTTTCCTCGAAGTATTCTCTCTTAAATTAACGCGAATTAGAGTTACATTGGCATGCAAAGATCTTTGCAGCTACCAGGAAAAATATTTGCCGAAATATCCTTTTGCGGTATGTGAGACATATACTGATTAATTGTGTCGGGGCAACCCAGGATGGTATTGCAACATACTACGTCACATTTACAAGTTTCATTTTTTCGATTGACTTGTTAGTCATTTTTAATATCCGGTTTCCAAATGCCGTTACAGATGAAATGTTATTGGTCTGATCGGAAATTAATTTTAATCCTGCTATTCTGTGAAAGAAAGAACAATGTAGCGTCGACCTTGTAATGTTTACTATTGATCCATCTATACCTGGACAATAATGTAGACGGTGGTGCACTGTGTTTCGATGCTACAATATGCCCGCTATTTACAATGACGTTTAACTTCGAATGAAGAGTCTGATGTATTTATGGAGGCGATAAACATCTTTACGACTTTGTTCTTCGGCTTTGTTATATTGTTACCCGTATACGGCTACTTACAAAAGCAAATTAGACTTGCTACTATGCATGCGCAATAGAAAGATCAGTTTGTCTTGAGAACTCCGTGAATGAACTAATTAGCAAAAGTATAGTTTAATAAGAAACGATAATGGTGGTACGGATGAATATTTAATTGTGCAAAGCGCTGAATGACGAGACCTAATGCATCACGACATGTACAGTAAGTACTTAATTACTGATTCGCAAAATATTTCCAAAACCTTTTCGTCAATTACTAACTACGTAAGTATAACGTAAATCACAATGATACTTATTAACATCATCGATTACACTGTCAAACAGTATTTCTTGATAGAAAACGCCAAATGGAAACATCAACAGAGCCGTGCAAAAGACGTTTTGCACAGTTGCCGTCCTACAAAGGAATATCAACAACCCGCAACTGAGCGTGAAAATAAGAACAGGCAAGTACCATTAATAGCCCGCTCCTTTCAGCAAAGCGTAACGATTTGACTTATTCCGATATTCACAGTGACTCGGAAGTACGATTTCCAGCAAAAGGAGCGTAACGAGAATTAAGCGGGAGCGGCTGGCATTCAAAGTGGACAGGAATTGAAAATACGGACGACAGAGAATGTTCAGGGAAAGGAATCAAAGGCGGGGAAGGTATGGAAGGCATATTTTTCTTTTCTGACAACAATTAATGAATCTATTGTCACTACACGTACTTGAACTACGTATGATTGAGCAAAGTATTGACTTGCAAGGATTACTCTGTATCACGACTTGTGCAATTATCAATAATACATTCGTGAAACATTTTCAGAATCCGACTAGCGATTACAGATTTTCAGTCTATAAATACAGAACAACCATGCTTACTAATCACACAGAACACGTGAAGAATCAACATCCCGTTCCGCAAGGCATTAAATCCAAACATAAATAAGACATCGCAAAATCGTTTTGAGCGAATGCGCATTAAAATGTGCAAAGACTGATCAACAACCGTCAAGTGGGCGCTACAATGAGAGGAAATGGCATTAATAGCCTCGCTCCGTCGATGAAAGCCGACCGATTCGACTGATTTCAAGCGGAAGAGGCGTAACGAGAATGAAGCGGAAGAGGACGGCATTCGAAGTGGGCAGGAATTGAAAATATGCGCCGCCGTAAGCGTTGGCGGACGAGAAGCGACTGATCGAGGGGGGCAGGTAAGGGGAAGGGACGCAAAGGCATGGAGGGCATATTTTTCTCCTCTGCCGAGTAGTAGATTGCGCTGTAAAAATATCCTCACCCAGCAGCAGCAGAGTGACTCCGGCCACAAGTAGAGCGAGCCTGTGGTCGGTGGTCGTTGCACCCGGGGCAAGTTGTACCAGACCAACCACCAGCACCACTGCCCCCAACAATAGACACACCACCACCGCGTGCAGTCCCGATATCTGCGAACAACAATGTCCTCATTAAGCAGACCCTTTCCCTCGCCCCTTCTTAGGCCGGCGAAAGTTACCGTTCCACTGCGCGTCAGAGGAATGAGCACGCACTTTGCGACACAGCGAGCTCCACTCCCTCGAACAACATTATTGCCCGTTATGTTATCACGTGCCAAACTAACCGTAATCGAAATCACGCCATTACCGTCGTGCACCAACACTTGCATCTAATTAGGCGCGATCGTATGTCACGGTGGCTCCTATGACATGAGTGTCACGTGACAAGCTACTTGACACATAACCTAACATCTGCTATACCGTCTGACCTATCCACGGCGATAGTTAAGAACGTGGATGGTCCGAGGTAACGTTGACACTGAACGTTGCCGCATCTGACATTTTCTGGACACGGGGCCGAAGATGGGAGTGGAATAAATTTTCGCCCTCTGCGTGTTCTTTTTATTTTTGCGTCGCTCTCCTAACGGGTGCAAGTTTGCATAGTGGAGCGTCGTTAGCGGGAAAAGGACTTGATTACCTTGCCGCACAGGTAGAACTCGGGCAGGGGGTCCAGGTGGCTGTTATGGCCGTGAGGGCTGGGGGTTGGAGGCGAACCCTGTGGAGCAGGCATCCATTGTCCGCCCAGGTAAAGTTGGCTAGGTCGTTTCAGCCTCTTCTCCTGTCTCCTGCGCTCGTGGCGAACAGCCACCGCTGGCATCGCACCGATCATCCTGCAACAACGAACTGCTCAGTCTCTTTCTCCCAGACCCCTATCATTTTTTCGGAAAGAAATCGCCGGGCATCGCTTTTCATAAAAATTAGAAAAATTTTAAGGATTAGCATGACTGTTATATTGATCACATTGTTGCAGAGATGATGATTTGAGACGTTAAGTGGCATTCAAGTAATTTTTTTATGAGTTTAAAAAATTGAGCAGGTATCTCTTCCAGCACTTTCTAGCTGTCCTTTTAAGTCCATTAGTGCCTTGTCATTTGTTACTTCCCGGCGAATATTACTCGATGAATGAATGAAATTTTTCAATCAATTCGTCTTGCAACGATACTTAGGTCACTTTCTGGCGGTGGACAAATAGTTGACAAATTTGTCTTGTGTAATTTAGAACACAGTTACGACTGTTTATTTTGAAACGTATTAGGTCGTTAGATATGGAATGTCCGATTACCTAAAGCATCAAGCTTGATACCCGATGTCTACGGTACTTTACTTCGACCAACTACTTTTTTTTTGCATTGAGGATAGCTACGCTATCTGGCTGTTAGACGCACCCTTTTTTTTAAACCGCCTAACATCGTATTGTCGTTTGAAGGTTAAATGCTGTAAGCCATGGGTAAAAAGAAAATTCGCGTTATTTTTTAATATGATTACCGTCGTGGAACTAATGCAGCGCAGACAGTTCGAAATATTCACAAGGTGTTTGGCAAGGTGTGGCTAATAAACGTACAGGACGTCGATGGTTTAAAAAATCCCTATCTGAAGATTTTTGAGCTCGAAAATCAGCCGCGTGGGCGACATGAGAGTAAGGTAGATCACGACCAACTGAAAGCTGTAGTGGAAGCGAATCCGTCTGAAGTGACGCGTGCAATATCAGAAAAATTTGTAGTTACCACTCCGACAATATTAAGCCATGCGAAAGTAATTGAAAAAGTAAAGAAGCTGGATAGATGGGTTCCACACGAGTTAAGCGAGTGTCAGCAATGAAACCACTTTGAGGCTTGCTGCTCTTTAGTGTCACGACTAAAAAGCGATTCATTTTTTTACCGGATAGTTACGTGCCATGAAAAGTGCATATTCTTCGATAATCGCAAGCGTTCGGCACAATGATTGAACAGTGATAAAACTCCAAAACATATCCCAAAGCCGAATATACACCAAATGAAACTAGTGGTGTCTGTTTGGTGGCCCAGCGTGGGTATTATCCACTATAGTTTTATGAGACCTGAGCAATCGATAATGGCGGGCTACTGGAATCAGTTAGAAGAAATGATCGGGCAGCTGCAGATTAAGCAGCCGAGATTGGTGAATAGAGACAGACCAATCTTAATGCACGACAACGTTCGACCACACGTTGCAAGATCAACGTTACTGAAATTACAGGAGCTCGACCTCGAAACACTTTGTCACCCTTCGTATTCGCCAGATCTCGCGCCAACTGATTACCATTTTTTCCGAGTCTTGGACAATTTTTTGTAAGGAAAAATATTTAATTTCCGACGTGCGGTGGAAAACGCCTTTTGCGATTTTATCACCAGCTGCCCTCCAGATTTGTTCGCTAGCGGTATTAATAAGCTATCGTCAAAATGGCAACGTTGTATTGATAATTTAGGTGCATATT
Source organism: Anoplius nigerrimus (assembly GCA_914767735.1). Lineage (NCBI taxonomy): Eukaryota > Metazoa > Arthropoda > Insecta > Hymenoptera > Pompilidae > Anoplius > Anoplius nigerrimus. The sequence goes on from OU612077.1 coordinate 12,114,296, forward strand.
TTGATTAATTATATTATTTCTTGTCCGAGATATGATAAACCAAACTTTCAGTCTCAAATACGTTTCATACTTTATGACCTAATGATTTAATCGGACGATTGCATGCACGTTCTCTTTAACTCTGTCAAAAATAATCGTAAATGATTCGAGATCACGAGAAGATTAATTCTACGCGTTGTATTAACACACACGTCCGACCGCAGTGTCATCATGTATTACTGAGTAACCATTGACGTATGACATTTAATATGGCGATATTATGTTTGTTTTGTTCATATGTTGCCGAGTTGGCCCAATAATAGTGATTCAAACCGTAATATCTGAATTGCGTTTTAATTATCCGGTACGTAGCTTGCATATTTGATTCTCATGAAGTTGCATTAACGCAACATTATAGCGGCATTCCCTCTTTGCGTGTCTTTGAGTTTTGCGGCTGTCAATGTGCATGTGAAGAAGTGGCCCGAATTTCTTAGGCGCACATAGTGCAACGTTAATTCGTTACAGCACGATGGGAGGAAGACAAGCTTCACAAGCCTGACATCCCAAATCCCCACTTTAACGAGACGGTTCCGGTGGTATCATGCTCACCGATCCTGAAAGATATAGGCTGCAGCAAAGTGTCTTTAAACTTGAATACGCTAAGTTTACCTTCCAGCTTCGCGTGTGTATAAGCATCGCTTCGTTCGACAAACGTTCTTGACTGTTGTCTGGTATTAGGATTGTAATAGTACAGAACACAGTAAACGAAAATTGAGATGAAACAAGATAATACCTTTGTAATATGAACAAATGTTATATTTTATGCGAAAATCGTAGTGACAGCTGGTAAACTAGTGAACAACAACTTGATTTAGGCGAGGTTCTTCGTAATTGTCTATAAGTACCCGAAATAGTGCGAAGCTCAAAGTACTGTGCAAACTGTATCCTTTGATTCAGAGAAAATTTGATAACCGTTTGCTGTCTAATTCGATCATTAGATTAGCTATATCAGTTTTCGTGTCCTGGACTCCCTTGAATCCGTCACCATCTCAAAACGTTCACGACGTTTAATCAATAGTTCAAACATCCTACGGGGGGCAATCTAATAACGAAATGACAACAAACGACGCTCGTTGCTACAGTTGTTCTGTTATACTCGAATGTAAGCATGTAAGCTTTTTCTACGGACGTCCAATTATATCTATCCTTAATACAAATAAAGCAACTTCTCAACTTACGTGCTTTGTAATAATTGCAAAAGGGTATACTCTGCAAATTAAGTGAAATCATATAACGTTTGTTTTGTTTTGATTATAAATCCTGACTATAATAACTGAATGCGAACTTAAGGATACTTATGTGTAAAGATGTAAGTTAAAAAAGTGAAACTGTAGATTAGATAACGCAAAAAGGTGTCTTTACATCCAACGACTAGTTAGACAGATAATCTGTAAGTACACTGTTGTACGCTTTGAACCTCTTTAATTACCCGCAGTTACACAACGTAGGATCATGTAATTTCTGTAGCACGAGAAAGTTTGATCGAATCGACAAAAAGATTCCGCTGTTAACGCATGCGATTACATTTATATGAACCTTTTCGTTTAGAAGGAAGGAGTTTACTCTTGGTGATGTCAATTGAACTATGCACTTCTTCAAAACCATTTATTCGAACATCAAACGTACTACAATGTTGATAATTGTATTACGATGAAAATTGTAAGCAACGAACCGTTTAACAAGCAAATTACAACCAACGATAACGTTCAAATATAGCTGTGAACGAAATGCCTCCAATTAGTTCCAGGTACACAAATCAGTAATTTCTGTAACGCCAATAAACACTGCTTTCAACACAAGCGACCGTATCCGTTCCGATGTAATACTTAGACAAGAATAGAAAGTGTACAATTAATTATCCTAATTTCCGCGAAACTTAACACCAACTTAACGTGATATTAAAAAAAGTAAACAACCAATTGTCGAATTTGTATACAGTTGATACGTATAAACTTTGCTTCGTGTCATAAAACATTTGTAACAAAACATTGCGTTCGAATTCTAATTGCCTTGAAGTGAAAAATATACGCCAATTAACAATCTGACGACCAAATACCGGCCGATGACGGTCTTCGAAAATCAGAACAAAGAATAAAAATTATCCTTGTCCATTCCTGGCAAAATTCTCAATGTACGTCGACTAGAGGGTGTCCGATGTAAATACCTCGCAGTGGAAACCGACAAAATGAGCCAGCCCGATGTATATACGACCACTTCTTTCGGCAAGTATCATCGTCAAGAGACCACTACTTTCGTCCAAAGCCCTTCAGGCCATCCTCTCGATATAAGACGATCTGTTGCTACGTCCGCCAAAGCGGTGAACAACGAAATAAAAGTTCAAAAAACACAAACGCGTTACGTAATGTTCATTTAACGGCGTTCTGCAAATCGCACGGAAGCATATTCAGCATAAAATGAGTGAGGGGGAGGGAGGGAGAGAGAGAGAGAGAGAGAGAGAGAGAGAGAGAGAGAGAGAGAGAGAGAGAGAGAGAGAGAGAGAGAGAGAGAGAGAGAGAGAGAGAGAGAGAGAAACAGGAGCAGGGGGCTCGTGAACTACGAGACGGTATGAACTTTGGTGACCCCGAATGACCTCGTCGGTCGATACGTCACTATATCTACCCCTCCAGAGTTCGCTCCCATGAGCGCCCGAACGTGTGCCGAGCTGTTCCGTGGACTCGCGATTCCAGGATAAAAGGAGATCCGCACGCTATAATGGCCTGCCCCGCACGAGAATCTAGAGTCGAGGTATGTAGGTTGACCGATAGTCGAGACCTTCCAATGGAAGAATTGCACCGGTGTCGGCGGAGAACGCGAACGGGGCAAGGCTGAATTTCGTGCGTTTTGTTGATTTTCCGGTGGCGACTGCTTCTTCCTTTCGACGAAGATGAAACGTTCCGAAGGCTGCTGGGGTTGATATAAAGGAGGAATGGCCGAAGAATGGAGTTAAGGTACAAAGGAAAGGCCTTTTATTTGACGGTTTAAGCATTCATTTGGTGGGTTGAATGGAGAAGATGATATTGCGGACGAGTGAGCGCGAGTAGGGACTGTTAGAGCATCCTTAAGATGGGGAGAGGTTGAGGTGGATTGCATTAAAAGATGAGTGTCCACTTTTACTGAGTAATGTGACTATACGTGCCGCTGCATAATGTACGCTTCATTACGCGCGCCAAATTAGAAATGTTCATCGTTCGCAAACTCCCTCGTGAATTATTTGAACGGTTGCGGCCGTCGGTTGAATTTTCGTTAGAGTAGGACTTACCTCGACATGTCGCGTTGAAAGCCGCGGGCTTTCGAGTGTGTGACGAGGATTTGTAAGGTTGATTTATCGAAATTTCGGCGAGCAAGTGGCTTTGATAGTCGGCCATCGATATGCGCAGAACGCAGATCCGAGATACGACGATGAAAGACAGGGTAGAAATACTGCTCCTTGTCAACGTTTACACATACACTGGCCGTACTCTGGGCTTGCCGTTGTTTATCTATCGTATTTTGAAAACGCGGCAGTTTGTTTCGACGAGGTTCATTGGGCGCGATCGTATCGATATCATCCCTCCAGCAAATTGTTCGTTGCGATATCGTTTTACGCAGCGCGAGGCATTCAACAGGCTCGCGGCAAAACTTTTGTCCTCCGTGTCCGACTTCTAACGAATAAAATTCCGAGCAATATACGCAAATTGCGAATTGTAATCTGGGAAAATAGATAGGTTGTAATTTCAAAATGGTACACGTATTTTGGTCTATCGAAGTAATTAATAATTGCCACGCAGCCGTTTATATTAATTCGCACGTGCCGATCAAAATCTACTAGTTTGTAATTTCAAATTTGTATTCGAAGAAATGGAAACGATATACGTAACCGTATTTTAATGTGCTACATCGTCGTGAAACTTCAGCCTCGTTCATATTCTTCGATCCGCCGCGAAGAAGGCATCCCAGTTTTTAATTAGCGCCTTCATCTTGACATAATAAAAGCTGCAAACTACTTCAAAATGCAAATAGCAACCGCCGAGGAGTATAATGCAGTACTTAATCTCGTGTGACGTGACGCGTTGTAAATCAGGAGTGCTACGAGTAGCTAGGACACTTTTTCCCTAAGATATACGCTTCTTCCGAGGATAAGATCGAATCTTTGGAAAAAATCAGTGTAACGTTTCCGACGAGCGCAGGTGCAAATTGGTTCACAACTGCCGAAGTACATTAATAATGCATGTCCATGGCTGCTTAACTCTAATGGTGGCATCGGTGCAGCAATCTTTGGAGGATACAAACGAAAGTAGCCCGCTATAGGAGGTCGTGGTGTATCGATTCGACGAATTCTATGAGCGGCTACACGAACAGGATGCATGTAGGTCCTTTTCGGTAAAAACAGGGCTTCAAAGCAGAACCTACTGCAATTTGGATCCTATAGATTTTCCATCAAAAACAGAGTTGCAAATGGAGCCGTCCTCGGAATGTTACATTCGTTGTTCTAAGTTAAATGACACTTGCCTTGATTGCGACTCACGAGAGTTTTGCCAAGTTTCGAGCTCGAAAATTCGAAGAGAATTCTCGCCAGGATGTAAGGGTAGCGTGTTGAAAAATGTAATTGTACATGTTAATGGTAGAATAAAGTGCGGTGTTGAGTTTTGTAATTTCAACTTATTGATAAACGTTGTTCATTTAATACTGTGTGAAGGTGGAGACCTATTATGCGAGGTAATAGTGTTCGTTAAAACTTAGGACTTTCTTAAAAGCTTGTTAGAAGAGCCTGACAGCGTAATGTGAGAGGAAAGTTGAGACGAAAAAGATAAGGGGATAGATTTAGTCTTCTCGAACTTATGCGTAAACAGCAATTACGCCACCATTACGTTATTTTAACAGGTGTTTGCTGTATTGGTGCGAAAATATATTGAATAACACTATGCAACAATAAATTTGCTACTGATTGAAATTAATGTGAGTCTTATGTAATAGGGTGCGCTGATTCCAATTTCGCATTCAGAATTGTCGTAGCACCTCTGGATTTAAAGTTATAGCTGAAAATCATAAGATATGACTTTAATAATAAGCCCATAAGATTATTAGAACCATGTACATGCGTTATTATGTAGCTGCATCAACGAGCCGTACTATTTGATATGATGTACGAATGTGTGTGTGTATTTTCAAGGATACTCTGCTTTATGCGTCTGCAAAAAGAAAAGCGTGCAGTCGTAAAAACAAATAGGCAGAAGTTCTATCTTGCGCTCGAGGTAGAGCATGCGGGCAGGATTCATCATGTTTTATAAAATTAGTGTGGGATCTTATATGGAAAATAAACGAAGGTCTTAATAAACGTAAAGATGGTTTATTTAAGGAGTGATGATTTGAATAAGCAGGTACGACTGTTGTCAAAGAAATGCCCATCGAGTCTCGTGAGGCGACGCCGCAGTCCCACTTCCAACTCGGAAAAACAAAACGCTTTCATGTTCCTTCTCCATCGACACGTATCTCGCCTTAAACCCTACATTAGTTCAGTGCAACAGTCGCAATAACACGTATTTAATTGATTTCATATAAGAAGATTCGGTAATTCGGTATATGGTGATTCAGTAAACGAAAGATGAATAGGCGCATTTTTAAACGAAGGTATTGCCAATGTTGGTGTAACTAAGGGCCTCTGACTCATTTCAGAGGCAAATAAACATTTATAATTAATTTCTTAATTATAATATTTAGTGTTTTCATCCCAAAGTACGCACATTCATTTCCCCAAATTGTCTCACATTCGCAATTCAACGTAGTTAATAGCATTATCCTCGAAAGATTTATACATACATAACTTTTTTTCCTGACATGCCAGAGAAAATCCGATTGCAGTTCTGTATTCAGCGCATATGAATATAAGGAACCTATTTTCAACCCAATAGCAGAGAAAAAAATTTATTTTGTTGTGTTGTGTAATTGGCTTTTGCCAAAGAATATGCTCGTAATAAAATACCAGATATGATCTTTACGTGCGACACGATCGCATATTTTAGGTGTTTGGTGATGAGATTTTCAAAAGATTGCGAGGGTGAAAGATGAGAGGATGATATTATAATTAGCCGCATCCATCATGGATGTAATTATCAGTCCATCTCCTATGTTTAGCTCTAAATATCTGCAAAAGTATGAGGTTCAAGAGCTATGGATTAGCAAATAATCTGAGATCAGTCTGGAATATCCACACTTCAGCATAAAAATTGTCCACAATAAGTGTCAGTCGTTTTCCTGTCCCACTAAAAACATATGAAATACTATAAGATATTTTTCGAAAAGGTTGTTTATATCTTATAGAAGGTAAAAATATGCAAAAAATCCTTACAAATGCATATATCTTATATGTATACCACTTCACAACGTGTGTATGTAACCAAGATATTTTAGTATTCAGTATTGATGGGTAACATTTCAAATCCGCACAAAAATAATTGAACAGTTTCTGATCTATCAATTATGTCGTTTAACATTTAGCTCATTGCCCGGAGAATGTTTAGAGGATGGCAAAGTAATAGTCTGTAATGCTCATCTCATTTAATTTATTTATCCTCCACGCATTATCATGATTGAAGTCCTATTTTACTCCACCTTATTCAATTTTCATACCTTGACAAAAAATCAGCGTTACGGTCTAGCTTCCTAATGAAATGGTAAATCAGAGCAGATGCTTTCACGTAATTCAGATTTCCAGTATTTTTCTTCCTTCCCAGAATTCGTCAGTTCTGCTCTGAGCAGTTTTTTAATGAAATGACATATTAAATACCAGAGTTGAATTATGTCCTACTAATTAGACGACATACTGCAAAAATCTTTTTCACGACAAGTTCAATTTAATTTTACCTCGATCAAATAAAGAACAAGTAAGAACGTTTATACTTTCAATTATTATTTTAAGCCATCCAGTCCGTAATATCAATTCGACGTCTCCTCCTCTTTCCGTAATTCTTTTATCATTACTTGCTTTCGAATTATTGGCGAAGTAAAATCACTACTTTGTTTATTTACACGTAAGGATATGGTGCATTCTTCGCTGCTCATTAGGAAATTGTTCCATCCGTCCTGTTAGCGCATGACTTCAACGATCATTCAAAAGCGAATAACGACTACCGAATTACGGAAAGAGGAGCAGTCTGGTAAAGAATAAACCAAGTTCCTGCGTACGGACGAAGGTTATGGAACGTGAGGAGAGAATTGCTGGACGTAGAAAGAAACTCGATATCCGATCACGAAACGTATCACCCTTCCATTAGCAGGCGCTGAGAAACACTCGATAGCTGATACGCGAGTTAGCGATCAAATTAACGCGGCACTTCGTCTCCGAGAAACTTGGAAATCCGTTCGATCGGAGGCACCTAAACTCGTAAACTGTCGGAAGGAAGAAAGAAAATGCCCGATGTAAGAGCTGAGCACGTACTCTACGGAATAAAATAAAGACTTTCATGATTTTGGCTGTATAGCGCCTGTTAAGGAATATCAGCTGGATGGGGTGGAAGGTTGGGCTGTACGAGAAGTTTAGGTCAATACTTACGTCGTGTTTGACATTTGAAAGTTCCTTGACTTCGAAATAGTTGAAAAACTAACGTTGAACTACTTGCACGGTGAGCGGGTTTTTCAGTAGAATGACTCGGTAAACGAAATGGAAACTCTGATAGGAATGATGTATGACGTTAGATGCGGAAATGGACCGTAAACGCGTATTTCATTGGCTGCAGCTGAAAAGTATAAATTTTGAGAGAAATCCCAGTACGAGAATATAATTGCATACGGCGCTTCGGCCACGATTTATTTGCTCAAAACCGGTAATTCAATGACGAAATGTTTGCCGTGTTGTAGGCAAATATGAAGGGAGAGCCTGCAGAGAACGAGACCAAATTACAAATGATGGAGCGTTTCATAAAGATTTATTTTCGAAAAGTCGTGCGTCAAGTGTATATAAGTGGTACAATAGAGAAATGGCATAAGAAAGCTTATTAACCGCTAGTCATATCATAATAATTAACTGTATTAGCGATAGGTAGGGTGTCGTACAATAGTAATAATAGTAATAATCGTAACGAATCGATGCACCCACTGCTTTTTCGCCCTCCGACTCATTCGCACCAACAGCGGTACCTTAAGTACTATTCGCTTGTAGGATTACGTTAATTTACGTGTACGGGAAGTTGACTATCTCTAACCTTCTCATCGAACGCCGCGCTTTCCATCGTCTGACATCCAAACACTTTGCGCACATTAAATAAGAGACGGGAGATATTCCGTCGTTCGCTCGGTTGACGAATGCTGGCATTCTGTTTTTTTTTATTGTAAAAGCACCGAAAATCCTTTGGCGCTCTGCACCCTTTTTGAATAAAATTTACGTTTTCCATTTGCTGCAGCGCCGGAAGGCAATGTACCGACAATGCTTTTTGACATTGTCCGGATTGAAACGGTTTGAACGCGGTTAAATTTTCATTGATATTCTCACTGGGTACTGTGTGTTGAAAACTAATCAATGACAAAAACTATTATTATTCAATGAGTGCCTAATTAGTTCAAATATTGTCATATATCTTATATTCACATTGTGAACGTCGGTGTACCGTTGAAGTGCTGTGTACAGAATTTTGAAATAAAAAAATGAATGTAATGCGAGAATTTAGGTACGAAGCGAACCAAAAAGGTGTATTTTAAAACGTTAAATGTAAAATTGTGTTCGTAACTTTCGTAGGGAGGTCACCAGATATATTTCGTATTGATTCATTTTTATCGCAAATCGACGTCACTAGGTTCTCGCTTTGATACGCGTCTGCGCCGATTGCTTATTCTTCATCCTCGGAGATGAATACGACCAATCAGCCTAAAGCTTCAAAAGAAACAGTAAATGTGATACGTAAAACCTTTAATATAGTTTTTCTGAGAAAGTGTAATTTAAGGGCGTTACATATTGTTCCGTATCGTTCTGGTCCCGCAACAGAAATCAGATTCAAATTAATTGTAATATATTCACCGGACCGTGTTCAGTGTATAGGTACGTGTACTTGCACATACACTACAAGCAAATTAGTAAATGCTGTGTACCATGGCTACGGAAAGTAAATATTGGATACTGGAATAATGTGAAAAATCAAATGTACATGTAGAATTGTAACTGATTTTTCTTCTTATCTAGGAATACGTGTCAGATACTTCAGAGTAGTTCATTACACGGGAGAGTGCCAACTTAATTTTTACCGCGACGCCCCGTATCTCAAAATCGAAGGCATTAAAACTCAACTACGTTGAACACAGATCAATCCACGTTTACAATTCGTCCACGGAATGTGCGCCAGCCGTTTGTCAAATGGCGAGTGCGTATCGATAAAAGTTCGCGCGTGACGCGAATCGCACTCAATGTTCGACTCCTATCTTAACAATTCAAGCTTTAACAACCCAACCTTATCGCCCGAACGAAATCTCTTTCGAGTTGGCACGTAGATTTGCCCAAAGCAGTGCTCCTCAAATCGTTTAAATCAGCGACCCTATTCCCCATATCACAGCGTATCGTTCCCAACATACTTTTTACTAAACCTAAAATGAGCCCGGCGGCAAGAACATTTTCACATTAGCAATCAAAGGCGATAATCACAGTCTGCCCTAAGAACAGGTCCTCCATCCCAAAAACAGAAACTCAAACCTATCCTTACGTATGTTCCATTAAAACACTAATTGTCAATAGCAATCCATTGTTTTACTACCTAACAGACGATTAATAAACATCGATCGCTTCTAACATATCTCTCCACCGAGAAACGGAAGAAAAATCTGCGAGAAGAACTTGCCCCAATATTTTTGGAAAACGTCAAGTATTAAATTCGCCGAATTGGACTGTGGACCGAAATAGCCCGCGAAGAGCAGGGCTATGCTAGGCGCGGTTAGGGTAGTAGGATGCCAGACTAGGAAAGCGCATAAAATCTTAATGCCGTGCCCTAGCCCCCGGTGACGCGAGAGTGGACAGTTTCCTTTTTTTGTCCCTCAGCTCCCAACCCCTACCCCTACACCCCGCCCCCACCCTTCTGTCGACGATGCGCGGGCCAATTTGACCCTCCGATTTTCTCGGATCCGCCGGCGTTAATCGCGTGGAAACAAGCCAGTGCTCGATCAGATCTAGCATCCGTTTCCGTAAGCCTCTTAGCGGTGCGACTCGTGATTGGCTGGCCCGTCGGACAAGCCGAAAACTCGATTTGGGAGGGCAATTTTTCGACCGAAGTCGTCCTGCGGCGTCAACTTTTATTTCTGCCGAGCGTCGGACATGAAATGAAACTGCGCAGGGGGCGTTGAATAATTTGCGACACACGCCGACGGCTATGGGAGTGGTCCAAGGATTCGTGCTGCCTTCCGATGGGACGAATGAGCGGAATAGTTCCCAAGTCGTCCTGATTCTGGCCACCGTCATAATCGTCGGCGCGATGTTCACGATCGATACTGTAGGCTTGAAAGTAAAAAAGTGCTATTCTCGCGCGTCGAACGACATTCCTGCAAGCCGCCCCTCAGGATTTGATTGTTTTCTTAACATTCTCAAAGAATAGAATAGGCAGGAACGGACTTATTTAGCTTTATTACGATATCGTTAAACGCCGGTTGCAATTCTGTGGGGATAGAGGTTAATTTGTTGTTAACGCAAGAAGTTTGTAGATGTCTGTCGCAGTAGCGGATGATTGTAAATCGGTCGGTACGGAAATATATTTTTATTTTGGATAACGTAGGTAATGTATGTTCCAATGATTATGTTAGATTTGATTTTTTTTTTATATTACGTTAAGATTAAGAAGAGTGTTAACGAACGTTACTTAAAAATCGAACGTCAGCTATAGGTGATAAACAACTGCGCAACATTAATTAAGATTTTCTATTCGGTGACTGACCGCGACGTTATCTGTTATGACTTTTCCGATTCAATCCCTACGTCAGACCGAAGCTTTAAGCTTTACACACTCTAACAACGCATATGAGATAGAAATAGTACTGTTACAAGTGTAAAATAATTGTACCACTTATTCGGAAACGTGTCTGTACTTCAAGTCAATATAAACATTTTATTTATATATAGTTGTATACGCATATATATATATTACATATGCTTTTGGAATGTATCATTGGCTATTTTATTGACTTGACGCTACAGACTCGCACATTTCATCAGAATCAATTATTGTGCATTGAAAAATCTAGTGTAATATACAGCAATAAAAAAGTTTCCAACTAGCGTAGAGTAGAATAGACGTATGGGTGGAAGATATATGTATAATATACTCGTGAAACCAATGCTAACGTGGTATAACCGTCATACCGAAGTATATAGAGTTAGTTTGCAAAATCAGCCTTTCGGTTGAGGGTACAAAAGACAAACAAGGCAAATAATGTATATAACATACGCGAGAACGTCGTAAATTGTAATTCAAGTAAGAATATCGTCAAAGATATTGATTCGAAGTTACGGATAATAAAATGTCGTCGATACAACTACCGATTGTGTTCAAGATCGACAGTAAAAAGTATAAAAAATGAAAAGATATAAGTATAAAGATTGTGCAACATGTTTAAAAGTAAACATCGTTCCGACCCTGCCAGGTTTCCGACAAAATTCTAAAATCCATACCGGCCTTCCGAAAGATTCGGAAGAAAGTTACGAATCGAGTGCAAGATCAAGTTCTCGGTTAAACTGCGAGATCTCGAGCGGAAAGAAATCGATCGGCAGCGATTTGCACGGGCGCAGAAATATTCGAAATAGGACGGAAGTCATTACAGCAATTAAACGTATCGCACAATCGTCGTAATTCCACTCAGGCTGTCTGAGCAAAAATAACATTTGCTACCACCGTTCGACAATCTATCGTTGAGCCGCGCGGCGCATTAAACAATGATTCGCCCCGATACAATATACAAAGCATGCGAAAAAAAATGGCGAGTAATCACAGAAGAAACATATGCATAATAAATATTCAGCCTCGTTCGGTTCCCGGTGCGTACATAGGACTTTACTTGTGTTCGCCCAGCGGTATGTGTTTCGCAACCGTCGATGAGAGATTCTTCCCTCCCGTCGGCAAAGTTCTCGATTCGCAGACACTTATTAGAAAATAAACGCTTTCCCTCGACACCGAAACGCCATGCAGAATGCCGAAAAACATTGCAAAAGGCACTTTCACTCAGCTTTCAATCGAAACGCACTGATGCACTCTCTCATCCTCTCTTTCAATCTTATCCTCCTCCCGCGTCATCTTCTTTTTCTCTCACCTCATTCAATCTTACCCGACCGTCCTCTCAACCGTATCTTTCGCTGATTTTCGTGCCTCTTTCGTGGGACGACGCAATTCCATTTCTCGTCCACTTGCTCTCTTTCTCTCGAACTCATGCGCGCGCACACATTCTCACTTTCTCGCTCTTCATACTTTCTCGTCACTTCCCATGCAGGAGCGTACAAAAATTGGAATGCGCGCAAAATGCGAAAGTTTGAGGCACGGCGTGTTGCTTGCGACAGATCTATAATAAACACGCGCACCCCAATTAAAAAGATCAGAGATACACAGTAGTAATGCGTACACGATGTTTCCGAACATATGGGCATAACTTTTTGGATAGATTCGGTGCGTCGATATAAGTAAATGTTAAAACTGCTTCTACTACTAATTCTTGCAACATTGCTGTCTCGTTCCTTTATTTACAAGTATCGCTTCTTATAAACCAGGACGATCGCCTGATCCGTTGTATTTTTATTCATTGGTATTCAAGAGTATTGTCGACGAATTCAAACAACCCTTGTCACTTTGAAACGAGCGCAAAGGTCTATGACGTAACAATTGAAAATCAAGGGTGGCCACTTCACACAATTTCTATGAAAATCATCAAACAACACGTTTCACACACTTCCATAACTCGCTAACAAAGTCAAATCAATCACTCTTCACAGGAACTTTCTTATTTTGGCATATTCCATCCCGAAAGTTATGCCACATTTTCGGGAACACCCTGTACATATGTACAGATTAAGATTCCTCGAAAGAGCGTCTTATCCCCCCACTTGTTTCTCTCCATCCATCCCTGACGGATTCGCACCAGCAATTTCCACTTTGCCCGAGCTTTCGCGCGAACTTTCATCGCCCCCTCCCTTATTTTCCATGGATCACAGAATTGTAGCGCCCGAGCGTGGCAAATTTTCTCGTTGAAGATGCTCGAAAACGACCGACCCGAAGAACGTATAACAGGATAGCAGGGAATGGGTGAAAAATCGATAATCCCGCAAAACTCTGAACAGTTACGACGCGAACAAACGCTTTTGGAACGAGAGTGTCGTCTCGCAAGGTCCCACGAACAATGTATCCTCCGTTTCTAAACAGCGGAACGTCATCGAAGCGGAGTAGGGACAGTTGTTAACCTCTAACCGGAAACACGGAAACTCGGAATGCGCAGACAGACGTCGGGATCGTTTTCGAAAATCTTGCCGACTAAAGCTAGCGTACGTAGGTAAATACTCGAAGTATTATAAAATGGAATATAGCAATATATTAAAATTACTCGTTAACGCTTAAGATTATTGTTTGTTATAACGGCGGCGTCGGTCGTTGAACATCGGCTGTCGGAACATTTTGCTAGAATTTGGCGCGCATTTCTTCCCGTGCGCGCTTACGATTGTACAATCGCAATTTCATGTGCCATTCGCGGAAAGTGGTTCGACTGTTCGTCGGCCATTTTCCGTACTTAGCGGTCGACCGCGGATATGTGCTCAACGGGATTGTTTTCACTGAAATTTACAGAAACCCGATGACTATCTTTCGTGCTGCGAGTATGGGACTTTTGTCGTTTGCCGGTGTTAAATCATTTAAACTCTGCTGTAACATCATTCTTTCTCAAGTTACAAGGTGTCGTTCGTGACATCGGGTCAAAATACTGAGTGATTTAGACTGAGTGTACGGTGTTCCACGCGCAATACTAAAATGCTACTAAAAACAAATAATTTTCTTAGTAACAAAATTGTGTTTTAATTAATATTGAATTAGTCGGTATCGTATTAAAAATTAAGTTTAAGAAAGGGAAGCGTTTCACAATCCCCAAAATCAGTAAATTGAACGTATGTAATCGAATTAATAAACAAAATAATTACAATGAGTAAGAGAAGTAGAATAGAAGCCGATTACGATAAACCTATACCGTAACACTTAACTAGAACCTATTTGTTGAGCAATACAGTGGATTTATTAATTAAATACGTTCGTTGAGTATAATCTTTGTACTTGTCTCGTTATTGTGTTGTATTTTTCGTCAAACATGTACACGCAGCAATGTGTAACGCAACAAAGGCGAGCGCAATTGTATTTTGAATGGAATGATCATTCGACTCGAGATTATGAAGATTGTCAGCACAGCTGTTCGTGATGTTATAACTTATGGATGTGCATTGCCCGAGTTTCACTGCGGATTAAGTAACCATATCTCACGTTCGACGTGTGCGACCGAGCATCATATTTCAGTGTCATCCAAAATTAATTAATCATCGATTCAGATAAGGTAGCAAAATTGAAATATCACAACCCCGCGCGCACAATGGGTCGCAAAAATATTGGCAGACCTTAACAAATGGGATAACTTCTTTAATGCCGGAATAAACCGATTTGAATTATCTCGAAAAGTTAAGAGGCTTTATTTACAAGTTGACTTCTTACAAACAAATGAGCAAAACTATGATTTACGCAACTTTTTTATCTAAGCGGCAAAGATGTATGCGTGATTCATGTTCATGTTACTTACATACACGCTGAACAAAATGATCCAACGCGATTAAGATTGCTAGGAGCGATAAGCGTCCAAAAATTACAATTATCACAGCTTTCAACAACCATCTACCGATAACTCAACAAAAAGATTCGTTCGCATTTCGATGCAGCTGCTCCTCACATCAACCAATTCCAATTCAATTTTCAGCGCCATCCGTTCCAAAACAACATAAATCTATACAGCTTAGTTCATACCGTCCAAAACAAATGGACTCCAAAAGCGTGCCATGTACTGCACAGATCGTTCTACCACCTCAGAATTTGTCACCCGTTTTTTTTTTTCAAAAGACCTCACACTTTTGCGGCGCACGATAGACACGCACGTCATGCTGCCGGATCGAATCAATTATCTCAACAAATCTTCCATGTCAACCCAAAGGTATGCTCCTCTCGACATATGCATCCGCTTAAACGAGGGCCGTCCAAAGAATCAGACCCTATTGACGGTCCGCACGGACATATTCCGCAGCTGGACGTTAATTACGCCGCGATAACGATTTTACCCGATTAGCGAAATTACGAAAGTGGAATGTACCGTGAGCGTGCCGAGCAACGAAAGGGCAGAGTCGAGTCAACACACACATACTATTGGCATCAGTTCACAATTAGCTCCGCTCTTCACGGAACGAAACGGACAAAGGAATATCTATCACGCACGTCGTAATTAATACACTTGGAGAACGACGAAGGAGGGTGGAGGAGGAGGAGGAGGAGGAGAACAAAGGAGGAAAGCGAAAAAAAAATAATTTGAAGAGGAAAAAGCGCAGGAATGTTTACCGGCGGCGCTCCGTAATTAGTTCCAGCGAGTCCGATCGGGAGTTTCGAGGAATTGGTGGAAAATGTCAAAAGTTCACCGCGGGAGGAGTGACGGAATTGAGATTGGCCGTTGCGTGAGAATGATCGAAGCGACGGCTCGTTCGAGGATACATAGCCGGTGGCTGTAGTGCATGCTGGGACATGATGTGCAGTGCATCAATTTCATCTGCCAGCCATGGGTGGCCTCTGCTCGTTTCCCTCGAAATCGCGGCTAATGCAGCGAAGCTGCATTCACGTCGCGAAGAATGAGATGATTAAGGGCAAGGGTTCTACGCGATTCCTTTGTTCGGCCGGGTCAATCTCGTTCCTGGGTATTGTGCGCGGTTGCCTCGAGTTGATCGAAAATTAATTTTTTCTGCCGCCAGAGGACGAGTAGCAATTATGGCTGCTCTCGTTTCGCCCTCATGGGCTATTCTGCAAGGTGTTAGACAAATTTGTCCGGTTGTTTAAACTTAATTTGTCTCACGTGAAGCTCCATAAGTTACTCATATTAGACGATATTGAACACGTGACGTAAAAATTTGTTCACGGAGCCTGGCGCATGAGTTTAGTTGATGCTATATTTTACTTGTGACGGAAGAACTATAAGTACCCGGTACTTCATGTTAGTTTACAGATGTTCTTTGCCTTTAAATTTCAATTAAATAAATGCAAATGAAACAAAACTGCACAAATGAGACTTCTTTCATTTAAAAACGGTCCTTAAAATAATTAAAGATTTTGCCACTTTTCCGCGTATAACAAATTTACCTGTGCACAACTAATTACTTTGCCTTCTTTTATCATTCAAGTACCTAAACTTATATGATAACCGACTATACGAACATACACGACACCTTCGGCGACGTTTATCCCAACTCGCTTAGACAGCCGAGCAAAAGGAGAGGTACGATTCTTTGTATGTCCGCTGTGTTCCTATGAAAGTGTCAGCTTACCGGATTATTGATTTCCGCCATACTACTTCGTGATTATCAGCTGCCCGACATGCAACGACCGACGATCCACCCGAAACGTCAGGACCAACATTTTCCTTTTGCAGGGTTCCCTTTCGCAAAGGATACCACTGCTACTAACGACACTTCGCACACTCGATTTTGAACGAGAAAAATGGATCGCACGCAGTTGTCATTTCTTTCGGCCAAACTTCGCCAATTAGTCGTAATCGTTCGTTAATTCGAGCAACGTTGAGCCCAGAGAAAGAAAGAGACAGAGTGAGAGAGGGAGAAAGAAAGAGAGAGAATTGGAGCGAATTTTTTTGCTAGCAAAGGCTGCTCTCGTTGAAAAATAGTTAGTCCTGACGACGTTCGTCCCTCATCGCCTTATCAACTAAAGATAATGAGTACGCTCGACGCTGGGAATCTCGTTCCCGTCGAGAGATTGCCTTAAGAGCTAATAATCGATTTTATAAGATACGAATGGTTTTAATCGATGAATCTTTACTTTAACAGATTACTGATATATCGCGATGCGTTTATCTAACATTCCCCTTTCTTTTCGCGACTCTCTGCTATCATCCCGTCGGGAGCTCAGGGACTGCCGACTATCTTTTTCTTCAGTTCAGTTTTTATTCCATTCCTTCTCCCGAATTCCGCTTTTCTAATCGTCGCCATCGTACTAATAAATCTTGGTCCTTAAAGTCATTTTTGTTGTTGTTGTTGCAACTGTTTCGCCTAAACTCAATTCTAATCGATTCGCCATGCGGTGCTCTCGACACTCGAACCTCACCCTCTCGAGGTCCACGTAAAATTAGATTTATACGCTGAAATCGAGCGTCTCTGTGTGCTTGCCTGACATTTCAATCGCTGGAGTTCCATGCGAAGTTTCGTGTCAGGCGGACGCTGTCGAGTCATTTCGTTTCTTTTGTTCACCCCTGAACGTCCATCGGCCATGCCACGGATCAATTCCTTACGAGTATATCTTACACACATAACATATGTATAGTTACCTTTACACAGAGCACACATACCGACCATCGTGTACAATAATACACGCGACAGGCCGGTACAATAAGAAAACGTGTACATCGAACTCGTCTTCGTACGATAACTTGTCCTAAAGGTTTCATCTGGAATCTAACTTTCTTAAACGTTTCCCCGCTTCGATTGGACGAAAATTGTTAGTCGCTTCACGGCGTTCGACTATACGTCGAAGTAAATGACGGTAAATTCTCTTTCCTTCTCCTCGTTTTGTTTACATCTAGAAGGTCGTTGACGTGTCCCGCCGCGATCACGCATTTCGAACAGCGACTTCATCGGTTCTGAGCCGTGAAGACTCATTTGCAGAAAGATCTCGGTCGTTACAAAACATTGAGTAAGAAGTTATTGGATTATCGGTCGGAGCTTTTACACTTTCTTCTCACGCATATCGATATTGTTAACATTTATCCATCGCACTACTTCGACTTGCCTAAAGCAGTACCTTCCGTTTATCCGTTCAAGGACAAATACATGCGCGCACGCTTGGTTGGCTAGGTATATGCTTCGTTAGAGTGGACGATTTTCGTCTATGCAAGCAGCCTGCGTTAGAAGAATTCGAGAGAGAGAGACAGTTACGTTCCTGAAGGAGCAAGGTTTTCACGGCGAGCGATCTGTCCGAATCGTGGACCAATTATTATTATCATCGGCCGATCAGCGTCAAGGTATCGGCCAGCGTAACGAAAGCCGAACCTGGCGGCACTCTCGTCTCTTCGGGAAGCGAAGCTATCTGGCAGGAAATTGCCCGGCTGCAGAATTGCATCCGACACGAAGAACGTCGTTACCTATCGAGATACGAGTACTTCGAGTTTCTCTGCTGCTCGTACGATCCTCAATACTGGCTTCCTTCTCTCGACCCTGCCGGGCCCCTTCTCGCGCAAAGTTTCTCATTGAATATCGATAGGGTGTCTCTTCGGGACATCCGGTGAACAATTCGTGTCGCCCTCTATCGCCGCGTTTCCTGTCATTTTTTTTCGCCTTCGGAAACATGGTGGCGGATGTCATAAATGTTGCACGTTGTGAGAGGATTACCTCTGGCGATATCTCGTTAACCATGGTGCGGTTGAATCAACCGCGAACGTATTGTAAATACTGCGGAATATGCGATGCAATGGAGTTTGTTTCGAATTTTTCTTCGCAGACCCGTTTCGATGTTCTGACTTCGAAGAGAGTTGTAGAAATGTCGGAATGATTTGAAATTACAATTTTGGTCGTTAAGAGACTTTCGAATGAACTTGCGCTACAAATTTCAAGCATGACTAACTGTTCAGCTGTCGAACAGCAACGGAGTTAAACTGGGTAATGGAAAATTGCTTCAATTATAGAATTGCATTTGATGCATTGAGCCGTTGTTATTTCAAGGAACGTGGACATTTCGAACTCGATACCTGCGAAACGTATCAATCTTGTGCCCCGGTACAAGCGAATTAATTATACGACAACTCCCGAAAACTTCCGCTCAGGATTCTCCCGATTGACGACAAAATGTCTCTTGCAAAGGCTGGTAGAAAATTAGTTGTCTCGACAAGACCTGCCGTTTCCGCGTTCTGCGAACGTTTACTGACGTTAATGGCCTACGCCCTTAATCGATGTGCTTATAACGTAGAAATACCGTGTTTCTTAGGTCTTCCGTGATCATTAAAGGAGCCCTTCGTTTCCCGTCGAGTGCCACGAGAGCATAATTTGGCACAGAACTCGAAATGTCTCGTCTTGTAAAAAGTGAACGCCAGGTAACAGACTGTAAGCAGATTGTTAGCTGCTCGCGGTATCGCAATGAAGATGATTGGCTAAGTGGCACGAAATCTGTGAGAGATAATGGTAAGGATGTTGAATAGGAATATTGAAAACATTGCCGGACAACCAGCCCCCGTATGAAATTCAGCTCGCAACGTTCCTGTCGACAGGATTATGTTCCGGAACGTTGAGCAACTCGGAATGTATTCACGCTGAGCCTGTCCAACGTTTAACGTCATTACTCCGAACACGCCCGGACGGTGATACTTCGAACATTGTTCGCCATCCGAACCACGTCTCGCCATCTACGTCCGGAAACGAGCGATCAGATTCCATGCTCGATCGTCATCCGCCCGGCAAGTCGATTCATTGGCAAGTGCCTGTCGATATCAAAAGTATCGCCTCTATCGAGCCCGATTGGTCACGATCCATTGATGCGCGACGCCGGACGCTTCCAATGGCGGCTCATCCGAAAAATCTCATCATTAGTCAGAATGCGCAGGCCCCGCTGCCTTTCGTTCGGCTATTTCGCGACTGCAGCATCGTCGAGGCTTCTTCGCAAACGTCCCGTAACACTCGATTCAGAAGATATCTACGATGTCACGTTGAGGAAGATCGAGCAAAAGCGGTAGATACGGTAGATACAGAGTGGTCGAGAGTGATCGTTGAGGATTCAGCCGTTCGCCGCGACCTCTGCGGGATGGAGCGGGAACTGGCGGGTGAAAGAAGGGAGTGATCTGATTGGTCGTCGCCGTCGCTGTCGCCGTCGCTGTCGCCGTCACTTGCGCCCAGTGAGCGCGCGAGCTCGTTTCTTCTCCCCTGATTGGCGGCTCGTGGCCGATTCAGGCGCGAGTCTGCTCCACGAGGATCGGCGGTTCTTAGATTCGCGACACGTAGAGCGGCCGATGCGACTGCTGCGGGTTGCCGTTCTGCTTCGAGTATCGAGGATTCTGCAGCAGCTCCCTCGTCTCGCTCGGCGAGCCCGGACTGAGGCTGTTCGTCGTCGACGTCTCGACGCGGTCGCTGATGATCTCCTCCTCGGTGATCTGCTCGAGGTAGAGAGTGGACTGGACCTGCTGATGATCCTCGTTCGCTGGCGGCGAGTACGCCGGCGGTGGACTTCGCGGCGGCGAGCCGGAATCCTTCTCGTTCTGCGTCTGAATCGAGTTTGTCGAGCCGGCCTGCTTCATCTGCTTCGCCCTCCTGGCCTGTCTCGTGGTCAGGCCGCCAGTCTCCACGTCCCTCTCGAGCTGATGCCCTGACCTCGAACGCGTCAGCTGTCGCTGGACGTACTCTTCGAGGTCGTTCTCCTCCTTCCTGGCGATGACGCGGTTCAGAATGATGAGGAAGACGCCGAAGACGATGGCGAAGAGACCGATGGCGACAAGCTCGTTCCACCAGCCGCCGGAGGCCTTGGTGCCCCACTGGGCAAGGTCACCCGGGAGGAGGCCGCTCATCAGAAGGAATGCGCCCAGGACGAGAAATACTACGCCTATGTGGAGCATGCCGATCGACGTGACGACCTTCGTGTCCAGCATGCCTTGGCCGGCGGCGCGACTCGAGTGGGCCGCCTTATGATGCCTCGGATGATGGTCCAGGGAGCCGGTAGAGGCCCTCGGCGACGTCAGTCCACTCTCGCCGGATTGAGCGCTATACCGACGCTCTCGAGCGCGACGCTGCTCGTCCCGGCGCTTTCTCTGACGCTTGATGGCCAGCGCCGAGTGCAATCCGACCGCGTGCATCCTGCAACACCGGAAAGACAACCCTTGCTCAGTCAGAACTTCTACTGCATTGGCCTCGCTTCTTCCCGCCCTTTCACCGCGTTCTCACCCTCTCTCGCTCACACATACACATCGTTAAACTCTTCTACTCTCATTCGTGCACGCGCGCACCCGTTCTCTCTGCTTCGACAAAATCTACCATTATCGTAGCTTCTACGCACGCTAATGTTCTACCTGACTCTCCCTAATGTACTCGATGTCGCTATCGTTGACTACTCGGCAACGGTCAGTGACGTACGGACATGTCGATGACAGCACTCCGAAATGGATTCTAACGAGCGATCAAGAGTAGTGTGCGAAGTTAACGCGATCGATCAGTGTAATGTACGTGTTCTCTGTTCCTCCCCCTGTCCACGTGCATATGCATATGTATGTGTGGTATGTCGTGAGAGAGAGCTCGTTTTTCATGGGAGACGTGTATGAAACACTGTCGGCTGAGGCTGCCTTGGGTGCCTATTTCACGCGCACTCGTGCATATCTACGACAAACTTCGCACAACTGCCACATCACTCACTGACACGCTCTACCTCATCGAAAGCCGATCGAGAAGAGAACATTCGCAAGCCTACGAGGACTACAGGGTTCGTTCACGGGGTTACAGGATGCACTGCGATGGAGTCAACGCAATTGGTAATTTTGGTTGGTTGGACGTTGGATCGGTCGCCATGATAGTGGTCGATCGAACGATGGCGTCGTACCTGTGAAAATCTCGTTAACGCATACGTTACACACACACGTCCGCGTGCACGTGCGGCTGAACACGTGTACGTGCGTACGGACGGTCAAGTGTATCGAAAGAATGTCTTTTTCCGGCGAGAAGAGTAGGTCGAGCCTTCTCCCCTTCCTTCGCTTCCGGAATGAAAGGCTGTCTTCTGCGGCTCGGGTCTTCGTTTCCGGCCTCCTTCCCGTGCTTCCTCTTTGTCACGGAGTCCGACGAAATTCGACGAGACCGAAACGGCCTCGCAGTGGCTACATTTATTCCGCATAGAGCTTTAATTCAGCCGATCTCGCGTGCTATTAACCTGTAATCCGTCAGCCACTCTCATTTCCCACGACAAAACGAGCTAAGTTGCGGTGCTATACCGAACGATTAGGACTAACTTTGCACTCTGCTAAACGGATAGACTCATCGGTGGCTTACGTTCGATGTACTTTGCGTAAAGCCATTTTGCGTAAAGCTGCCTAACGAGTTCGCCGACGTTTCGCGTTGTTGGCTTTAGCTGCATCCGACGTATTTAAGTTCTGTTCACTATGATGTGTCCCAGCACCGGTTGAAATTGTACGTGAAACTAGTAACAGTGGATGGTTGTCACCGAACGTATTTTCGGTTGGTACAGGCACAAATTTATTCGCGAAACTTTGACTATGTCATCAACATATTCCGATTTAAAGCTGCGTTGCAAGTATAAAATCAAGAGAAATATTGACGGAACGTTGGAATTTCCATAGAAGTGGAAGCTTCTGAACAATCATAGCGGACGATAATAAAGATATGCACAGCGACCTTTGAATAGTCTATACTCCATCGACTATCGCGACAGTCGTACACCGAACTTAAATGTTCGCGCGTACGAGCGCTAGGCCAAGATCGATCGCGATACGATTTTCTTATTCCCAACCCAGTTTCTATTAATAACATCCTTCCATGCCGTTGGTCTCGTAAACCCCACATCGCAGTGGGAAGCAGCAATTTATTAGGTCATTTATCGACTTTGACGCGAACAGGTTCCGAGAATGTCATGAATTACAATGGCCCCGTTGTGGCAAATCGACTTCTGCGTTCGTTAAACCACCTGCTCGTCATTAACATCAATTACTTGGTGTACGTTTCGAACTGAAGCCGAAAGAAAGGCAAAAGTTTGCAACGAGCGCATCAGCTCATCGACCCCGAACGTGTTCTCTTACCGAAACTCAATGTGGAACAATATGAACTGTGACGTGAGGTGTGCAGTCCGTGTGTGTGTGTTTCGTTTGCCATCCTCGCGGGGCAAAAGGCAAACAGCGGTGAAAAGTGCAAAGGTTAAGAGCTTCATCTTCCAGGACTCGTCTTGGGACGAAGCATCGGCCTTACTCGGTTAATGTCTGTATCGGTAACCGAGTTAGCCAACGGCGGCCTGCGAGTTATAAGTTTCGCTCGAGATCACTTCCGAGGAGCCTGCCACTGGGCTGATCGATATATGCATGTGTACCCGAAGCTAGGGAAGCGAAATATAGGTAGCCGGAGAAAGAGAAACAGCGAGAAGAAATTACTGGCGTAGGGAGAGAATAATGTGCGAATGACGGCGCAAGAGAAGTGCCGCAGAAAGAAGTGCGTTCAAGAGGGTTAAAGTCAGCGGGGGCGGTGGGTGAGTTGGGGAGGAGGGGGTCGAGGAGGGCCACTAGCAGTGGATTGGATGTGGCTGATCCTATATGCCGGAATGCGGCGCACTTTGCTAGCTGCCCGATCGCTATCGCAAAAGTAATATCGCGAATGTTCATTCGTTCACCCTCGAATTCCTGTCATATTTCTTTCGAGGAAGGACCTTTCTGAAGGACCTCCTTTCTCTCTTGAGCCGGTCGAAGCCTGCGTGCGGAAAGTCTTCCGGTGAGGAACGTGACTGGAAGTTCGAGTATTGTCTGCGATTTGAGCTTGGGCGTCCGTTCTCTAGCCGATGATTTGGGGGGAGGGGATCTCGAACTTATAGCGTTCCAGGACATACACGCCTTTGAACAAATTGTTTAAGTTATTCAAAGCTGAGCTATGTATGAAAAAGGTATTTTTACTTGGTTTTGTGTAGAAACTATCTTTTAATTTGTTACGAACAAGCTTTTGGCAGTAGCACTTTTTCAAAACTAATTCGAATATTTTGGTCAAAAGCAGGCTTAACGCAAGCATGATCTCATATGAATACGGATTTGATAAAAGAATATTAGTTTTTATGCTTTAATCCGATGACATTTAAAATCTCTATATTCGCGTGTACAGTAAAGACGTTAACCGTGCATTTATCTAGCATCACACCCTACTCTATGTACGAAAATTGATACTTTTACTCGATTAACCCGAATGTAACGCTTTTTAAGCCATTAACCTCGTGATGAAGGTCGATCGTAGGAAAAAAAATGTAACCAACTTAGAAGATTTTCCGTCCAGCTTCCTCGTTAATCTGCAGTTTCTAGAAAGACGCACTAAACTGATTTCAGCTCCGCGCCCTACATTCAGAAGATAATGGAATACAATTTATCCTCTTACTCGTAGTAAAATTTTACCTGCTCTTATAGAAGGCAACTGGTGACTTTCACACTAACAAATTATTCGCCGTTTAAATCGAAAAATTCGTAACGTATTAATAGGTATTGCGTATTAAAGTTCTTGGAAGTGCCAATTTTTTAGCAGCAATGGTCCACAACTGGTTTGAATGCGGTAAAAAAAAACTTTTCAATTTAGGAATTTGGTTAGTGAGTATTGATTTTGAAAGGCAAAAAGAATATCACAGGTTCGCTTGTTTATTTAGTTCGGTTAAAGTATTAAACTCTGCGTCTTAATATTTGTTTGATTTGCGGATTAAAACGTAGGGTGCTCAAATTTGTTAATTTCTTTCTATTAGCGTAGTAACAATCCATGGATCAATACGGTCTTTGATTAAAGTTTTCTCTCCATTGTACGGCGGTATATGGACAAAAATGTGGAACAGAGCTGGCCATTATTCAAACTCTGGCTTTGTGATGGTTAGTTCGTTGTTCTCAATACTAAACTATCAAAGCCCTTGTCCAAACTGTTCCCTCATATGCCACTTAATCGACACTAAGAGCCCCCCTTGTTTTTATACCGCCAATAAACAGTTCATCAATGACAACATTATTCAAGTAACGTTATCAATCCAAATGAGTTTGCGCATAGAAAAGAAATTTGTACTATAGAAATGTAAAGATGGATATTAAAAACATATAAGTTAGTCAACTGGGACTACTGAAGGGTATAATCAAAGTAATGTTCTTATTTTTATTACTTTTCACATTCTTTTTGTGTTTCTGTTTGTCAAGTAAGTCCTTATCCAAACTTTTTTCTACACGACGCAATTTGTTAACGCCGCCATTCCCAACTAAATTAAAAGCTTGGTACTACCTGAAATTGCAGTGCCATTTTTTGTGCAAAGTACAGAAATTGTAAAACGAATAAATTCGTAATACATACAAAAATGTAAATAAAAAGACAGTACAGTGTAATGTGACACTGTTCTATAAAGTGCAGCAAATCTAATAATTGGAAAATTAAAATTGTTTTTTGAAATCTTTGACTTAGTAATTTTGTAGGCTTTGCATTTTTATAATATTTTACACGCTCAGTTTTGACACGAGAATATGAGTACTGGTTACAAACTATTATCCGACGACAAAAGTCAACAAGGTGTCAATAGGTCTATCAACATTACAAATGTGTTTTTTTGGCTTTGTTTCATTACATACATACACACAACGAGTTCATCAAGTTATGATTTCTCTTGAGTTTATAGAAAAGAAGGAAATTTAATTCACAAATACAGGGTGAGCCAATATTCGAGGGAAAAAAATTGAGGGGTGGTAGAGCACATGAATACAAGCACTTTTTGTCAAATAATATATGGGTCGGAACTCAACGGATAATAAGTTACAAGGTATTTTTGCACCGTCACATTTAACGCGCAGACTGCTACGCGAATTTATGAGGAATCAACCGTCAACTACGCGCGCCGCTCATAAATCAATAATATTAGTGTTATTAAAGTGTTTTGTGAAATATCTGCTCTCATTTCTGTAATAATTCTTTAACACGTTCGCCGCCAGGTCAATCATTGACGACGCGCGCGGCAATCAGCACGTTAAATGTGACGGTGGAAAAATGCCCTGTAACTTTTTATCCGTTGAGTTGCGACCCATACATTATTTGACAAAAAGTGCTTGTATTCATGTGTTCTACCACCCCTCAATTTTTTTCCCTCGAATTCTGGCTCACCCTGTATAGGTATGTTATATGCACTTTCCATTAAGTTAATATCACACAGAAACTGTCCAAATCAGCAAACATGAAGAATAAAAAGTAACATGACAGCAATCAATATTAACACGCCATTTTTGGATTATTTATCTTAAAACATAAGTCTTGTTATAGAACTATATGTGTATATATACAGAGTGGTTTCTATCCGGTGGTGCAACCGAAAAGGAGGTGAATCTACATGCAAAAATAAGTAAAGCAGAACGTATGAAAATTTTTTTTTAAACGCTCCGTTTTCGAGAAAATCGACTTTGAATTTTCGGAAAGTGCAAGCGCACTCGAGCGCAGCGCGATATACCGGGTGGGCTGTAGGAATCTTGGTCGCGGCGCGATGGCTTATCTCATTGCGTGGCATCGAAGCAGGTCCGGCAGGGACATCCGGTATACGCGACAGTGGGACCGAAGCGGCCTTTCGTGACGTCATAGCTGCTCAAACGTACTCGCAGCCGACGCAAAGCGATAGATACAGATATACAATGCCATGTTTCAGGGCGCTTGCACCTGACAAAAATTCAAAGTCGATTTTATCGAAATCGGAGCATTTAAAAGAAAAATTGTATACGTTCTGTTTTACTTATTTTTGCATGTAGATTCACCTCCTTTTCGGTTGTACCACCGGATCGAAACCATCCTGTATAATTGAATCAACCAAAAGCGCTATGCCATTAAAGCAACTATATTCTCCTTATCTTCCTTTTCTTTTTCGTGCTCTTCCGAGGATGAATTCAAATACAGTACAAAAGAAAACTGAACAAAAACACCTAGCCGATCGAAAATGAGTGGAGCCTATCGGCCATTGAAAGACGCGGAGGATTAAAATGCACGCCATCAGCTGGAATTTACTCGTCATTTTCCGTGTCAATGAAAAACTCCCAGAAAGAAGGAGTCCGACTTTTCCCTCGACGATCGTAACATTCTGTCGTGGAAAAACGTACAGTTCACTCGAACACGAGCTAGTTTCTGGCCGACGGCAAGCTCGAAAACTTTCTTTATACCGTGGCCAACGACTGTCGAGCACGATATATGGACGAGTCGCATGTATGATCGTCGTAGAAGCCGTGCACGCGTTCCGGAAATGTAGGCCGTCATATGTCGCCAAACGAGGGCGGGGGGAGGGTAAGTTTCGCATCTTCCAATCTGTGCCCGGATGTATGGCTTTGGTCAAGACGGCCATTTGCAATGCGGCCTCATATATCATGGATTAGGCTAGAAAGTTTTGTGCGTCTCTCAACCGTTTGAGATGAACACAGCATCATAGTACAGTTCAGCTTCCAAGCTGAAAGGACTCACTATATTTGACCTGTACAACTGACAGTATACTACTCTTTTGCCGAAATAGGCACTATCGTCCCTAACGCATTCCTACTTTTTTCATATAGACCGAATATTTCTGAGCACCATTTTTCTTATCATTTTTGGTCAATAAAATTGAGAACCTTCATAAATGTAAGTTGAGAATACTACTTTCAGAAACAAACAGTATTTCAAAAGAAATGATAACATATGACATGGCTTCTTGATATGAACTGAAGCAAGCGTTTTCTACTTGTCGTTTCTGATGTTACAAAAGTGGAGCGTTATAGCTTCGTTTCTTCCCGGCATAGTTTTTTTATTCAGCCTCAAAATTCAAACCGTCAATAACCGCTTCCTGTACGGAGACTGGTTGTCGAAGAATATTCGACTCCAGTGGAAGTCTGAATTTCATTTCAACGTTTTCGGCCTTTACGATTCTTTGAGTAGTTAACTCGCGAAGCGGAGAAATCAAGCGGATGCTGGCAAACTTTCATGATTCATGGCAAAACTTCACGCAGCTAGTATTGTCTGTTATGGTCGGTAATTGGATGAAAAAGTTCAAACGATGAGTAAGTAATCTGATGCGAAATGTTTTGCGGGTGTTCGGTTACGCGTGTGGACCGATTTTATGAGAGAGAACACGAGTGACCCGGTAATGATTTTAACTTTGATGATGAAACGAAAGAAGACTAGCAGCATGTTTATTCGTGTACTGTTTCATGTGCGAGGGCGGACAGGAGCGAAATTTTGATCTTTTCCACGAGAGAGCTGCGGGATCAATACGTGAGAGGCGATTGAGGAAACAAACTGTGACAAAAATGTACCTCAAGCAGAGATAAAGTTGAAGATGTTTGGTATCGGTTTTGCGAATGTTGTGAGTCATGTTTTATTCCTCGCTTATCGTTTATTTATTCACACTGAATCGCTGGAATTTTTATGTGCCCTTGCTATCCACTTTCTACAATGGTAAAGTCTTGTGCAACGAAAGTATCGTGTCGGGAATTGAATTCATGCAACATGAACAAGTGTTTCTGTAACCTATCAATGATCGGAAATTATCATTGAATAATTGTAAGTATCTATTATATATTTCGGTACGGTAAAATCTAAACAACGCATTCCACTTGCTTGCAAAAATGATAGTTAAAATGTGTTAACAAGTCCACCGAAAAAATAAGATAACAATGATGCTTTTTAAACAATATCACTCCTTCCACAGACCGACCCCAAGAAGAAACTCGCAAATATCGGGAAGCCAATACCTATTACCTTGTCTTACTTTTACAGCTTTCTCAATTCCCTCATCCTCAATCTTCCGTTACGTAAGAATCCCAGATAACAAATAGCCTGTTCCACATTTCCAATCTCCTTATTCATTAAAGCCATTACTTTCACACTAAATTCAAAATTACGCAGTACTACAAATATAAATCCACTATACAATACCATAGAAAGTCAAAGCCCATATCACCCTCAATTTCTTTAGCAACTCCAGCCCAGGAAAAATATCTCTGCAAAGATTCATTTACCGTCCCGTCTCAAAGATGCAATTCGCAGCAGTGTATTCGTGCGAGAAAGCTACGAAGGTGCACGGAAAATGAAGTGGCTGTAATCGAGGAAAATGCCAGGTCGGATTACGAACGACGTTGTCTGTTCGTCGTAATGCATCGCATTACGAGGCATGACGGCAGTCGCGTCTGTTAAACCCTGTTACGCATGAATTACAGTCGGTGCCGACCTTTTCGACGTGTACACCAGCCGTACGCAGACTAGGGCCACTTCTGGTGCCGAGTACTTAGACTGAAATTGCTTTGAGAGAAGATCGCAGAATTCACGGCGGCTGGGACGCACGGCAAATTAAACATCGAAGATTCAAACAGCTAATCTTGAGCGGTAGGCAGCGATAAAGTGTCGGGATGCTTGCCCCAGTATTAGTGGGTCTGATTTGAGAGGCTTGAATGGCGAAAGTCGTTTGATAAGTTCTAAATATATCGAATTGCACATAGAGAGTTTATTGTCTTATTTACATTGGACCTTTACTGGTATCGGTGAGAACGTTTTGCTTGGCGATATTTTGTCGGCAAGTGTTTGACGGTGATAATGATAGAAAGTAGTAAAAAACTATTTCTGCCTTTAGGTGAATGCGTTGCGTAACCTGGGTTGCGCTAGGTTGATCGGCGGAAAGAGGTTATGTTGACGCGTAAGTCAGTGTAAGCCAGTGTAAGCAAAGTGTCTGTCTATATCAACTACTCTACTACTGGCTTCATAGCATTGCCTCTATTTCTTATAAAAGCATATTGGTGCTAATAATAAGCGATGTTGCAAAGTTAAACATTTAATCTATCACAAGTAATTTTTGAAATAATTGACGAGAGACGTCATACGTTAGGAAATTAGGAAGAATGAGTAGAGGCCGGCCCATATTCACAGTGTTACTACTGATGGGAGACGTTCGAATTACTTTTTTTTCCACAGAAGAGCAAATCGACATTTACAACCCGTTAGTAATTAAAATAGGTTATTTGATGCACTTGAACATTACAGTAATCTATAGGTATTAACAAGTTTATTAATTTTTCCACATATCTTGCAATATGTTTAATGTCTTACTATGCAGCAGAAAATTCATATGCAAAAAATTGAGAAAACAGATGACGTACTTTGGTTCTTCCAATGCTTTAATAATAAAATATACCTCCAGAGGTGTTCAGAAATGTATCACCTTTCACAATTAATTTTCAATTACCATTAATAAGGTCTGGCTTATCGTAATTACATTTGAATAATCGAGTGTCATCCAATATTCCATCTACCCTATTCCTATAAACGTACTGGATTTATTATTTCATAATTTGACATTCATTTACATCTGTGTTCCAGATAAATGAAACCGCTCCATCCTATTTACGAACAAATCTGAATATAAATCTGGAATAAGCATCATCTTTCTTTTAATTCGAAAGTTTATTAGTTCATTTGTATATCAACCA
Organism: Anoplius nigerrimus; assembly: GCA_914767735.1. Classification (NCBI taxonomy): domain Eukaryota; kingdom Metazoa; phylum Arthropoda; class Insecta; order Hymenoptera; family Pompilidae; genus Anoplius; species Anoplius nigerrimus. The sequence continues at coordinate 12,144,719 of OU612077.1, forward strand.
AAATCCGGGATCAACCGCTTTTGTAGCACAACGGTAAAGTCCCGAACTCAATTTAACAAGAACAATCAAACGTGAAGCTTGATACGAATTAACAATCCATCCGAGCCAGAAAAGACCCTGGCATCGGACCCACGTCAACCGCACGTATTAAGTGGGTCATCGGGTTTAATGGCGTATATAAACACCTTGCAGCTTTCATGAAACAGTGTCGAAATAACATGTAGTATACCATTGTACGCGTATTGACATCCAAACCTTGAATATTAACATGCGGTTAAAAATCTAAAGACCTCCATCTAGTAATCTCAGTAACATCTCAAGCTCAATTGAGCGATAACATCGAAATCTCAACTTCGCCCAGAGCTATGAAATCGCCTGGGTCAGAAAAGACCCTGGCACCGAAACTATCAAAATTTTCAGAATTATGTCGGTCACCGGGTTTCGTGACGCATGAAAACGCATGTTCCAGCTTCGACTAAACTAAGTACATAAGCGGTATATAGGATTCCCAAGCGTATTAAGATCGAAACGCACAATATATTCGGCGAAAAGTGGAATAAAGGAATTTGATATCCGGCAAAAAATCTCTATGCCGAGCTCCGCCGAGGAGTCCCAGCCTTTTGCGATGACAATGCACGGTACGCAAAACCGTTTGCTCTCCATGCCGATCAATAAACCATCCCCTCATCCCTCGGTTTGCGGAACGCAAACGCGAAGTGCATGGGGCGGATAGTTGCGGCGATGCATCGACGCACGTCGTGTGTGCACACGCTCGAGAATGCGTGCGGGACACGCGTGCGTGAGCGTGTGCAAGTCCCACGCGAGTGTGTGCCCTGCGCCGGACGTCGCAGGACTTTAACTGTGTGCGTGTGAGCGAACGTGTGCCAGTGAGTGCAAGGAGTGTCGCGCAATTCCTAAACGGGCGTGTCGAATGTTTGCATCGCAAGAGGATGAGTGAGCATCATTTCTCAACGATTCAATGTTTCCCTTTTGCGAAGGGAAGAGAATGATTCGAACTCTAATTCAGGATCAAAATATATTATAAAATTTCTGTAGCGAGTGTCGAGAGGACAACTTCCTTTGCGATCTGTACTATGTTCGTAAAGTGTCATAGTAATGAATAAATAATTATTGACTTTAACTCGGCTTTGACCATTTACGCTTGTGCGTGAAATATGTATACAACGTTTGCTCGGACTTATAGAAAAATGAAATGTAAAGCAGTACGCGGATATTGTATAATGTATCCTTGAATAAAAACGAAACGGAACCTTAGCATCTCAAACACCCGATTTACAACTTGCACAAATGACAATTCATCCCATTATCAAGCTACGAATCTTTTCAGCCGCAAATTGTCCCTTGACACTGATCAATCCCAGTGAGTCAAGAATGGTCTACACTCCCATCACATTAAAACGATTACGCTTCCAACCCCGTCTTCACCCCACACTATCCAACGTAATTTCGTACGCACCTCGTTATACCTAAAAATAATCGCTCGCACGACAATCTTGATAACCTAAGAACACGATGAAAATAGGGCTGAACAATTATTCACGTAACACTTCATTTTTATACCTACGTACTGTATATACGTGGGCAGCACTTCGGAAAAAGCCTCCGGCACCCCCTACGCGCGCACACTTCGAGCAGCGCGTGCACACACGCTGGACGGGCAAGATATGCGCATGTGTGGGGGAGGAAGGCGCCGAGACCGACGGTACGTCGTGGCTAGAAGAGGATATTAACGGCGAGGTCGACGGAAAACGACCCTCTGCGTCGAGAACGAAACGTTTCATCCTCGACGAGATGTCGTCCGTGAGACGTTCGATATAATGAATTGTCCCTGCGAGAGCCTGTATAATCCCGGCGGCGGGGATTCGTCTTTATTAGCTAGAGAAGAAAGGGGGAGGGGGGATGGTGGGCTGAGCAAGTGCTGCACATTGGGAAGAAACGATCTGCGAAGTCGAAGACAAAGCCGCGAACGGAGTAGCTTGATGAATTGATCGGTTCTTCCTATCGCTGATCTGACGTTTCGAGGAACTATCTTCGAGCGTACTCTGTCGGAAGTACGGAGGGGAGATGCGACATTGTGTTTGAGTGGATCCTCTTTATGGCTGACTGATTAAGCTAGAGTGAGTGGGAAAGTCCTGCGTTGAGAATGAGTAATTGGTAGAGATATGTTTTGACGCTCTTGATTTGTGAGCGAATGGAATTTTATGATTTTGACGCAGAGATAATGTGGAAGGATTGTACGGAGAGGGGGGGGGGGGGGATATGTTTATGCGAGCTGAAGCAAGGGTAAGGTTAGGCTATACATGATAGGTTATAGTGGCAAGAAGTTGCATCAGAGATTGCGCATGAATTTATTATCAGTGGATGACATTATTTATACTAAATAGTTTCTCTTTGTTAAAGATAAATATTTGGAGTATTTCGATAGCAGTATTGTAATTATCTGAGTGGTCTCTCTAAAAACATTTTCTTACTCTGTAATCGACGTTTACTTTAATTACACAAATTTGCAGAGAGAAAAATATCTAGAATAGTCAATAATGAATTGGCTACACCAATGTAACAAAATGTTTTATTACAACAAATGAATACTACAGAACTTATGTAAGTTACTTTACCGTTGAAGTTAACGCATCAAGTCCAAATTTTCGAAAAGGAATTCTTAAGAAGAACCGATGAAACATTACATTTTACTTAATAATCAAACGTTACCACTATCAACTATACAGATGAGAACGTCTGCTCGGAAGTTGAATTCAGTGCCGAGAATAAAAAATTGAAGTACAGATGTTGCATAAGTGGCTTCACATGGCGAGCCGGTCGACAAGTGGTAATCATCGAACGAAACACAGAGCCGAGGGCTTATCGGTTGCGTTGACCGTTAAAATCTCATTCGCGAATAAGCACTTGTGAGGTGCTAACACGGATTTCGTGTTACACGCCGCGAGATTAACGAGCGGCGAAAGTTGTGTAGCAATGTACATATTGAATAATTCCATAATCGCGGAGAAAGGTGTACAAGAGTTGCGTCGAATGATCGTCGAGTATCACTTCATCCTCACGGAGCTATCTAATCAATAAAGCCAAATTTTGTTAAATACCAGCCACCTACAACGAGCAACATCTGTTTTATATCTCCTTCGGCTATGATGAATGGGACGTTTTGTTACGAAAGTGACAAAGCATGTGAAACAATATTGATGAATGGTCCAAGATGATGCAATAATATTAGCAGTCAAAAATGATTTAGGCTATTATAGATGTACGAGTAACAGCAAATTCGAAAAATAATCAAAAAGCTATTTGCTGATAATACTGGCACTACTAAAATTAAGAGACTGTTATAGATACACTATTAACAATGGATTCGAATAATAATCAAAGAACCGTTTGCTGGTAATATCGGCAGTAAAAAATGTATCTACGGCTATGCACTTAACAATGAGTTCCAGTGATAAGCAAAAAACTATTTCCATTTTACTATTACACTAACCACCGAAAAGATAACATTGCGTATAATTGTTTCGACTCAGGAGCATAGCGAATTTAGAACAATTCTCGCTGAAAAATAACTTTACTATATTCCGTCGTATTAGCTTTGCATTCAAAACCTCTCGCTGGCATGACACTCATGTGTAATTACTCTTCAGTTTAGCAGACATACGGAAACACCAGCCATTCTATCCGTACAAAAATAAAAATCTATAAACGCAACTGCTGCGCCGACCAAAGTAAAATAACTCTGAGCAGTTAATATTAGCGGAATGACATTCCAGGTTACTTATCCGGGTTCAAAAACACGTATCGATTTAGAACGCCCAATAAAGTCTGCAAACGTTCTATATGGTGCCCTATTGCATAGAATTGATGTCATAGAGACTTTTCGAGGTGAGTGACGTGAATCGCGGGTCGGTTGCAAATGTGAAGATTTTCGAAGCCGTTCGGGCATAAAATTCCATTCCCAGTTCAGAAGAAGGATCCATTCGTCAGACAGTAAGAAGCGTGAAGATTCTCTTAGAAGTGCAGAGCGAAAAAAAGAACTGGCACTGGCTGCTTTCTGATAGTTTGGCAAGGATTTCCTATCGTACTCGTTCGCGTTCTGCCATTATATTTCATGTCCCACTGCGCTAGCGTTTGGCAGAAAAAAATGAAAGGATTACACTGAATCTGTGGGATCGGTAATATTTCGCACGGAAAACACGAAAACGGATTTTAATGATACTCAATGCTCTTTGTAATGATAGTGACAAAGGATGTTTCAAGGACGCTAGTTTATGAACACACAAAATGTGTTCTTATTTGACAGACTTAATGTGTTTTTTAATACATCAAGATAAGTAATGCGTTTCCCCTAACATTTTTTTGAGTCTTTAAGTAATTATTTGAACTGTTTTTTATATGTTCTTTGATTAAAAATTAAGGGAAATTAAATTCCATTAGAACTAAGTTTATGTAAATAGTTTTCAAAAAACTCGTCATTGAGTTAAGCACCTCAAATAAAATGTCAGGAAAAATCTAACATGAGGGACTGCAATGAGATTACCTGTCCTTCTTCAGAAGACTTGAATAATAAGCGTCCATGTTTCTAGGAATGATACACCCTGAGGAAATCTATATTCCGTCCGCATTTGAGGACGTTAACACAACAGTATCAGAAAATATCTGAAAGACGACCTAACATTTATCGAAGTACGCGCAATGAACTCAACTCAAACATTACTTTATACCTGTGTCAGGTAATGACAATTAAAATAAAAATGATTTGACTATTCAAATATACTAACGCATAATTATTGCAATCCAAGATCTTTCTAAGGGAAATAATACGTGAACAAAACATTTATTATATTCCTATTGAATAATGGTATAACCACGTAACCAACGGTATAACCATAAATGCAGTCTAATACAGATATCAAATGTAATATCCATATTTTATCGAATTCATGAATCCATCAAATTCTAAGATACACTGACTGACATTGAATCCGCATAATTAGAAACTCAAATTGCGATGTAATCCAAATATCAATGAAAACTTCAAGACAAAGATAACAGTCACATGCATTTGCCGAGCTTTTTCACACGTATCATTAGAACATAAACCTCGTGCCTGTGTTTCACGATGGTATAAATGAATCTCATCCTTTTTAATCTTATTTGCTGTGCACGCTATATAATAGAACACTCTCTCCCCGCAGGTTGACTCTACTGACCTACAAAATTCGACGTGCCATCGACTAAAACCACCTGGTGCTGAAACTGGATCCAACTTTTTTTCCTTCGGCAAGGCATGCTTCCCTAGATCGAACTTAACAACGACGACATATGCCAAAGCCTCGACCGCTCTCGGTGTTACGAGTGAACACAAGTAGGGAACAAATGGAAATCTGGATGCCACGCCTACTTCCATCCCGCGGTCCGAAACAATGAATGTTAACGAAGTGGGAAGCCCGATTCAGTCCTCCAGACTGAGAGAAAGGTCTGTCTGTCGCGAGGTAACAACGCCGATTCTAAGTAATCGCTCGGAACTTTTATCGACGACAATTACCGATTGTTTGTGATGCGACGACAATATGCGACATGGGTCGTTCGTATTCCGCGGCAAATTTTTTTTCGAAACTCATTAATGTAAGAAACGGCGCGCCTTTTTTAACAAAGGTTAGTCGAGGTAAAACTGCTGTTTTTTTCTGCGGCGAGGTGGGGGAGGGGGGTCGTAAACGTGATATGGGTAATCCATTTTGCATGATAAGGCTAATCCAAATACATTTTTGTCCGGTTCACATACGATAACTTTAGAATATTGGGAGGGAGGATAATAAGTACCTAATTGAAAATGACTGACATTTTGTTTTATACGGTGAACTTGGAATTTGTTACTCTCAGATCATCTTGAAGATTGTTTTCGTTTCTTTATGGATCTATACTTATGCTGATTTCAATTTCAGAGTATGCTCTCATTATCTGTTACATTATATTACTTACATTCTTTTCTACTTTACACATTTTTTTTACTTTTGTCTAGTTTATTACATCAACGTGTACAATGCGGAAATCAGCGATACTCCCAGTTTTCAGTAATCATCGTTGATTCCGATTAACTACATTCTCATTTAAAAATGTCAGGTAAACAGTTGTGGTAGAATAAGAATTCTAATACGTACAAACACAACGTGTCGATCGATTCAAATTCAATAACTGCTCCAACAAAGTTTTGAATCACGCTAAGCAGCCGAACGATCGTCGCTCGTCCAACTGAACTACGCCATTCCTCGGTCTTAAACTTTTGACAGTGCATAAGTGGAAGACGACTGAGCGTCCGTCAGAGAACGGCAGTAACCTCTACACGCTCTCACAATTCGTGATTCAAAGCGCAACAAGCGGTGGCCTTTCAATTTATCCCGATCGTTCCTCAAGAATGGCGCTTTACCCGTACATTCTGGCAGCGCAAAAAAGAGCGGCGCGGACAAAGGCCGAGGAGGCGAAAGCAACGATGTAAAATGGAATGCGGGCACGAAAGAGGCAAAAGGCGGGAAAATGGAGGAAAAGCTGGCGAACAATGGTAAACAATCGGAAGCAGGAGAGACGAAACGTGACTTGGCCGTTGCTCGCGAGACATGACGGAAGGTAGGCAGCGGCGGGGAGGGGTAGAAGGGGAGGGGTTCGAATTGAGTTACCGGGCGGAAAAACGGGCAAAACAATTGGAAACTGTTGCTTCGCCGCGAGTAAGGCGGCTTCGGCGGACGAGAATATTTCGCTTAATGCCGTAAAATCCTGTCAGCGACGGACGCTCATCCCTTTGACGTTAATTGCGCCGTCTATTATCCGATTTGTCATCGACGCCATCGACCGAGCTTACCAACACTAGACGTCTGACGACTCGCACGCCGTACGTCACGATTTACACGCATGGCCGTGTACGGTCGTGTACGTGCTTGTATAACAGCCAAGGGGTGTCCACAAAGCGATCTGTTGTCGAAAGTGATAAGAATCGATTCTCGCACCGATACGCATCAATTGCGTGCGTAACGAGACATCATGTTCGTTATTAGCGAATTTCGGTTCTAGTCACATAATGTATAAGGGTGTGTGTGTGTGTGTGTAAAATTGGGAGAATAAATGATTTATAATAATGAGTATAAAATTATTGCTACGCTATGTACGAGCTTATATTTTAGTTAGATGAAATAGTTTTCTCTGTTCGTTTCAGTACAAGACGATAAATTGTATATGAAGACAACGTCATGTTTTTGCGTTTGATGGAGTATGAAGGTTTATGGGTATTTTCTGCTCGGATTAACTTGCGGCTGATACAATGAAAGATCGGCGGTTACCTTCGGGGCAACCACCCTGTATACACGCCCGCTGCGAGGGTGTCAGGTGTGACGAGAACATGAAATTACTGGGAGAGCATAAGCGCGGCCTTTCTGTCATCCGTGTATAGAACACACACATTCGCATTACTACACCCACCCATTACGGGTATTTAATGGAACGATTCGAATCGATTAATGGACAGAACGCGTAAAATTCGTAACTTTCCGCCATTTTGTCGCACATTCAACTAGACGCTCTCAACCGTCACGCAGTAAAAACTTTCATTTCACGATATTATTAAGCGGTCTAACGAACATTACTCCCTTTCGCGAGTCGTAGAAATTTTTATGAAAGACGTACGTGTAGGTTGGATGAATGAACGGAAGAGTTTGAAGTGTGATCGGAATGTCATGCTTTGTACATGGAATAAAAAAAAACCGGGAGGAAAGCGACGGTACCCTGCGTTTAATAATAGTGCGTTGCAATGGTAGTACGAATAACTCGGAAAAATAAACAAGATAATTCAAGCAGCGTTCGAACGCCTTTGCACGTGCAAAAATATAATCGCTACGAGACGTATTATATCGTACACTCGCTTAATAAAGTAAAATGAAGAATTGAAGGTGTCATTCAAAAGTCTTTAAAGACGAGAAAACAAATCACAGGAAGATAAATTAAATACCTAATATACCCAAGTATGAACAGAAATAGACACTGATAATTATTAATTAAACCAACGCAAATAGTAATAATAACGTGGGTATGAGTGTGAATGTGAGAGAGTGTGCGTTGAGTATAGTGTGAATGTTGCACGCGCTAGTTTTATTTCTTAGACACTAACTTCGGTTATAGTAAGAATCTGGTGAGTGGATGAGTGGATCAGTCCGTGTGAGACGAGCGAATGTACGGGTCAAAAAATAGAGACATTACGAGAAATTATTCTGCTCTTCTAACCATCCCCCTCGATTATGAAACAACAGTAAAATCTTCCTAAAATGATAATAATACTTCATGTAAACCGAAGAATGGCACAGAGCTTGAAGTGTTTGATGATTTCGCAGGAGAGGAGAAAAAAAGAGAGTGGCGGAAATCAGCGACTGAAATACGCCGGCATATCGATGTCGGCGCGAAAAACGGCTTTTACGGAGAATTGCCGATACCTTTATTTCGCCAGTCGTAATTGTATAATGGTGCATTTGCTGTAAACGTGCTTCTCAGAACGTTACGTGCGCGGGAGCGAGCCGGTCAAAGCGTATCGATTTGCCGGTCGAAGGTGGAACACTGTCAATATCGTTTCATTAACGTTCCGACGGAATGCGAATTCGCACACGCCATTTCCATTCCTGGCAAGCACGCGCGTCTCGGCATTTTTTTATTAACACTCAGCCATCGATCGGCAGAACGTTCAGTTTTCCACTGCGATCCTTTGCTTTTTCCCATGGAGTATAAATTAATTAGCGTCGCCGGTATCCTAATCGCGCTTTTCGCGCGCATCCGTTCGATTCGCAGGTTCAAAGTATCTATGCGCGATTGCCTCACAAAGCTTTGCTGTCAATTTAAATCGCGCGCGCAATTATCCTGAGCGTCATACGGCGAAAAATTAATCAACGTACGTTTGAAACTTGCGTTGCGTGCTAGCTCGTTTACGTTGCATTCACGCGGGTGATTGGGAATTGTTTTAAACGTTGTTAGCAATTGTTTATCGCTTTATTGAATTTTCCAAATATGGGGTATAATCACTTCAAGCCTTATTCGCAAATTTATAATACGGGCCACTTTCTACATTTCATGTCAATGAAAGGAATATTTCTTAATCTCACAATCAGTCACCTGATTTTAGGGGCAATGAGTTGTACTGTTTCTGAATATGCATTGCTTAAAATAATTGTGTAAATATAGAATCTTACTATTGTAGCTTGCCAGCTAATTTCAGTATGAATACTTCAAAATTTACTATCCGATGTCATATAAGCTTAGCGTTACCAATAATCTCGATAATAAAATTGAACACTCATTTTGCTGGTTGGATCTCAGATAAATTGCCAGAAGTCAAAGGCTGCAACTTATCGACATATTTTGCTGACGTAGAATTTCCTGTATACTGTACGAAAAAAATAAGTGTGCACAACAAGCTTTTCGCGTTATCAAGAAAACAACATTATAACATAGAATTAGCTCATCGTGTTCGAAACTTTGCCAGTTTTTGTATAAAGATTAAATAAAAGAAACGAATAATAATAACAATTTACTGTAAACAATACAGAATATGAGTATACAAATAAGATTTATTAACACATCGGAACAAAATTACCTAAATTAAGAAAAGTTTCCCCTTTTCTTTCCTTTACAGTCGACATAAAGAACCTTTTTTAGCGGCAGTGTACATTGAAAGGAAAGGATCCTTTTCACGTTTCTAAGCTCAGCACTCCAAACTGGGCGTTGATGTGTCTACAACCTACAATTTTAGATATACACATTCCCTATTGAAAAACCTCCAGACATCCGTCAACCAAAATTTATCGATTTTAAAAACATGAATCTAAGACTTGTATGCATTTGATTCATATAATATCGCGCTTCAGAGATATAAAGGAACTTTCGGCTAATTGCCTGCTGATATTGTGTTCGGGGAATAAATTTTTCCAAGAAGAGTTGAGTATATCAGTGTTTGTTTAGAATAGATGTAAATTATCAGTCGCTGAGGACTTCGTACATGACCTATAAAATCTATGTTTCTGATATCTTACAGAGAATGAATGTGAACACTACACTTTTTCCTTCTACAAATCTTACGATTTGCTTCATAAAATTATATTAAATACGTCGCACTCTTTTAATGCAAATGTAATACTACTCTGCGCTTTGAGTTTACGATCCTTGCCTCGAAGCAACACAACAAACTCAACAGAACAAATGAATAACACAAATAATGCAGACCAGATAACTAAAAAGATCCCTAGTAACAAGAAAAATACAATTCTAAACCCTAACATCAGGTTTAGTCTTCAAGTTTAAGAGTACCAAAATATCACCATATTCCTCTTTAGCCCTTATTAACACTCATGAGTAACCTTAGCAACAAAGCAACCTTAGCAACGAGACCACGTAAAGAGCAATTAAACTCCACGTTAAAGTCAAAGGATATTATTCCTGTCCCACTCGACCGTAGCTCACATCCGAAGAATCAGAGATCACCCAGCCTCGTTCCTCAACAATTTTTTGGCCAGAACTCAGAACGAATAGTGACCCTTATTCGATCGCATTTCAGCCGCGAAATATATTTCGGTCCGATCGGCGAGAATAAATAGAGCGGGCCTGGTCAAAGTACCGTCAGGTATTCTGCCTTTCAGTGTCGGGGAAATTGCGGCAATTTCTCGCATGGCATGTTTATCTTTCTTCGCGGCGGACAGGGAGGGCGAGCGACAAGGACCCCGTCGCTGAACCGTAAAAGCCGATAAATAACGTCAAGTCGATAATCGCGCGTTACAAGCGGTGGCCGACGCGTGAATAAAAAAGATTCCATTAGCCTGTCGGAGCCACGAAGAGACGCGCCTTCTCGGTCGACACGAAAAAACGGGAGCGGCTAATTGTTGTTACGTTACATGACCGGGCGTAATGTGCGTCGGGGACAGTCGGATGGACTCGGATAAGACCGTGTAGTCCGGAGAAAGCACTGGCAAAAGTTGGGACAGTCGATGCTCGCTAATTATCTCGCGAGCTTCTGCGGAGGTTTTATTTCCGTCGATGAGTAAGTAGTCGGTGTAATGTAAGTGCTTCTGAGTGATTGCACTTATCTCGAAGCGACCGTCGAATGTAATATGTAATATGATGTAACGTGACGATGTTGGGGACAAGTAAGGACTTCTGGGTTCATTTGTAGAGTACAGGAATTTTTGGCCGCTTCTATGGAGTCGATAACTGTTTACAGGTGAACTGAGAAAATTTTTTTTTGGATGGTGAAAGATTTAGATTAATGTTGTGTAGAATGGAAAGATGGTAAAGATCGGTCTCTACAGTTTCTGCTCCATGCCTGAATTTAAATGTGTGCCAGTTACACACTGAAAGCGTTATCGAAGCTGGGAAATCATCAGATGCAATACATAGGTAGGTAGCTTCAGTCCGAAATCGTGAAAGGTATCTATTTTCATATGAAATTTATAAGTGATATTAATAAATATATACGGCTGACACAGCTTTTCGAAAATTCAGATTCAGAGAGAAATGTCGTAAAATGCCCTTATTATTTCTTTTACAATTTCAACCGGTCTTAATTTCTATGAACTTTGCGTTACTCGTTAAAGAACCACCGTTCAAAAAATATGTGATTAATTTTAGTAAAGTCACAGTCCGCATCTGCGGATCTCTAATGCGAGCACGCTTGCCTCGACAAATTCCGTTCATCGTCCGCAAAGCTTGTACAATATATTCGATCAGCGGAATCTCGAACGCGACAGAAGATTATCAAGATGTACAGCCTCGAAGCCACAGATCTGGGAACACATTTCGCAGCTGCCGATAAACAACAACCGGGCTCTCACGTCAATCTCAACAATTTACGCGACCGACGCGCGAAATAATCCGTTCTCAATGTAGGACAACAAACAAGCGTTCTTCCTTCGCGCCCGTTGTTCCTTATTTGTTTTCGCAGACGCTCGTTACGATTCGAACTGCATCGTTCGCTATTTCTGCGCCGGGCATTTATTAATTTTTAAAACCACCTCATCACGTGTCAAGCATGTGAAAAAGTTGCCAGCGCTCGTTTCCGGCTGATTTCAACGGTACACGTAAAGGACTTCAATACGGACAGTTATGAACGACAAAGATAGGAACTCAGATTGACACGAGTCTATTAAACAGAGAGTTCGAATCGAAATTCATGGACTATCGGCAAAAGCGGTCGGTGGTCGAGTCAAAAGCGTGCAAAATTGGGCCAGACCGAATGATAAGGATAGCCTGTCGCCCCTGTCTCGTTCCAGCTTTTTTCTTTACTGAAGCTACCAGCTGCAAAAATCCACACTATTGACCGTTGAAAATTTCCAGGAACGTAACGACTTCGAATTAATGGGCCCATTTCAACGCCTTTGCATTTCACAGAAAAGGAAGCCGTAAATTTTGCAAAAAAAAAAAACGTGCAACGCCCGCTCGAGATATGGCGCCGACATCTCTATGCATTGCCTTCTCATAAATTAGTTGCCCTCGCATTATTCAGCCAATGAAACCGAAACCTAGCGTCGACCGCATACGCGGTTGGCTCATAATTCGACTGATCTATCGGCGGACCGACACGGCTCGAATATAATTGAGTTTAAGTTTTAAACCGATATCTTGCTAGACCGTACAATATTGCCAGAGCGGATATGGAATGAGCTTACACGATAGTGACGTATGATGTTGCGAGCGGGTTGGTATTATAATATTAGTGCGAGCATTCGATATTGCTCAAGAATAGTGGCAATGATTTAGCGTTTACGTGTTATGAGTTTGGAATAGGAAGCTACATGATAATACAATTTATATGAATTCATTGTTACACTAATGTCATATTAATCATTAAGGTATCGTTACTTTTGCGGACAAAATGAATGTCTCACGTTATTGTTACTGTGGCTTCATTTGTCAGTCTGATTGTCCGAAGCTCTGTTTGATATATAGAGATTTATTGACTTTCATCTGATGGATGTACAGATCATTAGGTTTGGATTATTCTGATAATTCATGTATGAATTTATGCATTAACAATTGATAGTTCTACTATTACAGCTCGTTTTCTCACATAAAAATGATAACAAAATCTGTGCAATATAAGCGCTTTGAAACGATTATATGAACATCACAAAAACATTTCCGTCTATAATATAACTGAAAAAGGCCTGCATAACAATACAGTTGTTTCCCCAGCGAAAATTCCACTTAAACCCAGCAACACAATTCTGTTAAAGCTCGCACAATGTAGCCGCTTTGCAACAGTTCCGTCTATAATAAAAATTAAAAATGTCCACGTCCCACGACGTACGCAGCACACCAAAACGAACGACGGAACAGTTTCACGAACGGAAAATCCGCTTAAATCCAGCGACATTCCCAACTGATGAAAAATCGAAGAGGCTGATACGGTAAGAGGAAATAGTCTTTGGAAGAATCCGATCAGTCTCAACTGTTATACACGCAACGTTAATTGACGGTCAATGCGGCGCGTTATGGAAAATTATGCCACTGCTTGTTTTCCGTTATTTCAAGTTTGGCGTATCGCCAGGTTCCCTCAGCTTTGCCTTTATGCCAGCGTGCAACGAAAGGAACGCGGACTGCTCGTCTCACGTTCTCTGCATCCGGAGCATGCGTCGGTTGCCTTCGTTAGAACGTAATTCCGGAAGGCGTCGATTGAAAGGCTCTCATGCTCCGAAACCTAATTTTCACGGCTATTTCGTCTGATTAGGTTCTGCAGTGATAACGCGCGACTTAATGGAAATGTGTTTTGTCACTGATGACGCTGGTGCATCTATGATAGGTTATGTTCGATGAACGTGTACAATAAATCGAAGGTATACTCGGCCGAAATCGGAGCAGAGATGAAGTGGTGCTATTGCGAACGTGACACGCTGATGAAATCGTGAAAAGATGCAAGAATGTGGGGCAGTTGATGTATGCTTATGTTTTTCGTTGAGGCAGAAGGTACAGTAAGGACGGCAATGGTATTTGTTAATAAGTGTGCAGCATGTTAATATGACTGTGATAGGCTAAGTTCGGAAAATACATATGTAGACAATAGTCCGTACACATGTTCGAATCGAAATCCGATTAGAAGGGATTGCGGCGGAATTATCCAACATAGATTATAACGCATATGGCCGATTTAGTTTCAATTGCAATTGAGCGTAAGAAGACATAAAAATGCAGGGCAATGTATAACTGTTTATGAATTTTATTTATTAGTCGATCGCCAATGGTGCTTCGCATAAGGTAATGACAAAGTCGAGTGCGTCGTTTAAGACATATTCAATCTCGTTTTGCGTTATGAGCGAAGAATGAAAGAAATGCAGATGAAGAGTTTGCCGCGATGCATAGGAGCAAATGCATTAAAGAACTCGAATGCCAGGTTGGAAGGTTGCAACGATATCATTTTGTCGCATATTCATCTGTACCGTAACGTTCTCCAATTCTCGTCTCACAGATAAATCTGCGAATGTAGGAGACGTATCAGAAAAATTATTATTCGACACGAAAACTCCATCACGGACGAATATTGAAACGGGCCGCACAGGAGACACCTTTCCGAACGTGAGCGAATATAATCGAGAGCCAGGAAAATCGATTACACTCTCCATTAAATATGCTTTGCACGCTCATTATGTCCGTCAATGTTCAAAATGCCTCGGCGCGAATAATAACCGAAGGCTGCCAATTAGCGGAAAACTGGCGTTACATCCTTGAGAATAACTTAAATTGCGTACGACGAACCGACGGTCTGTTAATAAGTATAAGTAACGTTCGGCTATGAAACGTATCAAACAACGATGTTGATCGAGTAATATTGACGTTTCGGCACATCTTGAAATAACGGAAAGTTTCAAATGACATGTTTTGACGAATGCCTTTTCCAAATATCTAACAGAACAGTATTGAATACAAATATCCCACAGATGTCAAACATACTAGAAAAAAGTAGTCTTTAACCCCGTAACGTGCACGCTCGAGTATATTCGAGCAAGCTGAACAAGCCAAACTGTACACGCTCGAGTATATTCGAGCGGCGTTGTATTTGATGCTGCTAAAATTAAAATTAAAATTTTGATTAATTTTTTATTTTTTTATTTTTTGGCCAAGACAATGCTCTAAAGTGTGCTTTTCATAAAAAAAAACATGATTTCTTTTGACCGGTTTATTTCAATGAAACCATACGTTAAGGGGTTAAACGATGCACGTTCACGTACCTTCTCATATCGATTGAGAAATTCAGAAATCACAATTTGATTAATCTAATAGAAATAAACGTGCGGGTAATTAGGAGAGTGGCCCAAGCGAAAAAATTAAAAGAACCTGAAACAATAGTTTAACAGCAACAATCAACAACTTTCATCATTATTTTGATGTAGATCCCACAAAATGAGGTAATTTCGTGTTTCAACCTGCATTGGCCGCTTGAAAAATTCAAACGGCACCCTTCGATGGGTCACCCTTCAATATGCATAACAAAACGTTTGTCTCGAACGACGGGGGCTTGACTGCGAACCGAACAAAATTAACAATGCTGGGGTTCCTCGCTCGGTACATTATCTGCCATTATCCGACGTAACTAGAGCTCATTCTTTTTTATTGCCGGACCACGCGCTGCTCTCATACGTTCGCCAACAGGGCTCCCGCAGAGAAAGCGTGTTCCATTTTTGAAGAGGTTCATTTACTGGGCATTAAATCCTTTTTTTCACGACCCTTCATCCGACCAAGCTTTTTCTTTCAGAGACGCTCATCGTACCACCGTCAATGGTCAGCTAATGTCATTATGACACCGAAAGCGGCAACTCTGGTTGCGAAGGCGCTCAAAGTCGCATGCACGGATTTACATTTTTTTCGCTAATGCGGTTTATCACACCGAACAAACGAAGGCATTTACTCTTAATTGAACCAATACTGGTTCATCGTCGTTCGAGCGTAAGTTTCGCTCAGCGCTTATACATTATTCGTGCGACTGACTAAAAGGATGTTATTCACAGAATTGACACGTACATGTGAACGAAAGCTATTGAAAAATATTTCGCTACAGCTTCATTGAAGCTCCGATTACCTGCAGACAAAACTTGCGATTTTTAGACGTTCATCTTTTGCGAGTAAGAATAACTGACGATCTCCAACCTTGTATCTGACTTTCACTCTGCAAGATCCGGCAAAACTTGTCATCGACTATTGCAACCATTGAACACAGCAACGTGTCGATTGGATTCCCGCGAAGTCTGACAAAGTTCGCAGACGAGCGAACACATTTCGGTCGTTCGGCTGGCGCATTTTTCGAAGCGAATCCGGACGAAGCTCTCGGTTAACAAAAGCGCACGCCGCCAAGTCAAACACGGCCGAAAGCCAGGCACACTCTGTCGCTAAAAGCTCTGCGCTACGTCATCGAAATGCTCAGCCCGCTGCCGAGAGAACATGTGTGCTAAACGCACGGCCTTCGATTCTCTCTCGCGCGCGCGAAGGCTCAACGTACGATTTAACGTTCAAAGCGTATCGAGGATCGATCAATCGACGCGAATCGCGGCCTGAGTCGATAACTATCGTGAATCGATCGAAAACCTACGCAGAGACGAGAAGTTGGCTTCTGCGTATTAGCAATTATTTACCCACGGGTATAATGCTCATTGTCCTCCATCGTGTTTCGGAAGGAAGGATTCCTGGCTGATTGTCAAATTTCACGTCTCGGAGCTAAGTTTTTCTAAATATGCGGTTGCCGATAGGTAGCGTATTGATTTTGCGTCGTAACGCGTTAGCAAGGGAAAGACATAAAATGGAACGATCACGATGGGGGCGAAGACTTATGGGCGGGGCAAGGTGGGGTATTTGATTCGCTTTATTTACGCTGGTATTCTTAATCGTGAGGCTTTTTCGCGAATTCATTTTGAGAGCTTTTTCGAGGACGCTCCGAGGCTTACTAATGATGATTTAAGTAAGATTCTCAACTGTGAGCGTCGTGGTGGCGGTGTATGCGTTTTATTTGATTGAAAGTAAGATACTTTTGTAGAGCTCGAACAGTTTTTGTGTTTATTTTCACGTTATTAATCTACATTTTCAATAAGTATATAAACAAAAATAATTTTGAAGAGAACTATCCTCTTCTATCGTTACTTATAGATTCGTCAGCACAGGAATAAAAATTAGTATTTAAGTAGTTCTACCTACATAATTTTCTGTAACAAATCTACACACTATCCACACAAAATATTTACGAATAAATATAACATATAATAAGTAGCAGTTGCTTCCCCGTTACAGCTAACGGTGAGCACCAATAGGATATTATCGGTTTGTTGATGGGTTATGTTAGGATTGTATGATTAGCAGACCTGAGGGGTGGTTTCTCTTTATATAGCAGTAGCAGCAATTTGTTCGTGGCTTGGGATCTCTCCCGATTCTATTTTTATGTTTTTTTGAGGATCGTGCTATTTCTTCCTGCACTGTAGGGATGTCGAATATTTTCCGAATATCGTAAAATTGGATGTACCAGGGTGCATCAAGGATTGTTCTGAGGACTTTTGCTTATAGGCTTTCCATTTTTTGAATGTGTGATTTGACTGCCATTCCACAAAGTTAGATACTATGGCTCCATATGGGTTTAACTACGCATTTGTGTATTAAGATGTCGTTGTGCTGGGTAAATATGGACTTCCTAGCCAGTACATAGTTTGTTTTATAATTTTCTTGTTTAATTTTTTGCTGTAGCGTTTCCTTGTTAGCCTGCTGTCTAAATACAGACCTAGAGACTTAACCGTTGTTGTTCTTGTATAATGCTATCCTCTAGTCTTAGATTTGTCTTGTACGTAATATTACGATATTTAAACACCACGTGAGCACATTTTGCGACGTTTATTGAATCCAATTATTCAAAACATTTATATAGTAGTTTGACCTAGGTCACTTTGATAGTATAGATTCAAATGTTAGAAAAACAGAAAATACATCACCATGTGTCATTCATATTTCATCGCGTCCTATACCACAATGTTGTTATCGAACATCTGTTGCTAAAATGAAATTACTATTCTCCACCTTTTTCCCCTACCCTTTCCAGCCCCCCACCGTTCCATGGTACAAGTACTCTCGACCTTAAAGCTTCTCATCGAACACACCCCGCGCACGTTCTGTCTCGAGGTCAACCAGAGAACAAATCTAAACTTCCCGAAATTCGAGGATGCCAATAACTCTTCCATCGACCGCAGAAGATGACAAAATGCACCTGCTGCAACGACAACTTTTCCCGCCCGTCTGAACCGACTATTAGCTCCGCGAGGTGAGCAGAATGAAGCTGAAGAATGGAGAAAAAGTGCGGCGCAGGAAATCGATCGTCGTGGAATGCGAATGCGGACAATGGATGTGAACTTCGATGCAGGCGCCTAGTAAATGTTGCCTTCCTGGAGTAAACCTGACCGACGCGTGACGTGCCAGTCATCGACCGATTCGGTGTTTACGTTTTCTGCGAAGAGGAGACGTAGTGGTCGAGCATCGGAGGATCGACCGCGCAGTTAACCCTGCCAGCTTTTGGCTAACCTAACCTCAAAAAATTGCGCGCCCGGGGGCGGCTGGGCGGATGATATTTGTCAATAATCTCATCTACTTCGACGTCCGCTCTTGTGTTTTCATCTATCGAGGGAGTGAATGGAATGACGAGATTGGTCGACCAATAACGTTCACCGACTCGCGAAAGTACCTAATTTAACACTTACTATACAAAACCTACCACTGCGATAGTGTTACAACTGAGTGGTGTTGACTTTCTCGTTTTATATTCGGATTGTCAGTTCGGAGATTGAAGCTAAGTGAGAGGATAGTCAACTATACGTACAGTGACTCGCAAAAGTTGTTACAATGCATTGTTTTGCACGAAATATAGGAAATGCTGTATCATAAGGGGGCGTGGTCACTATAGACGTGAAACAAGGTTTTTATTAGCTGTTAAAGTTGCAAAACTAGTACAAACCTATATACACTTTGTGGAAGTGGCTAGAGTATGTAACATCTTCATTAAACGTATGTTAATAACGTTTTGTATTGTGATACCAACGCTAGTTCAGAACTTATAGGGAACTGTATTCGACCTGTTTTGCAGATTCTGCGATATGAACTTTTGTAGTAAATATTTCATAACTCTTGTAAATGTTTTTGAATACGTTGCCAACTGTGCTTAGTTATACCTGGTAGCCAGATTTAATTGTAACACTAATAATATCTTGTTAAGTTTAGAGCGACAGTCGTACAGTCCTCATAAAAGTTGCGTATCACAATCGTTCAAATACTTTTGTGAGTCACCCTTACGACCGGAATGGCAAATTATGTCGTTGATCGTCATAAGTTTCCAAGCAATTCCGACCCTCAAAGAGTTGCGCTACGTTTAAAGGGTCGTGATTTAAACATGGGATCGAGTGGGTCTATCTTAATATCATATAAACGGTCATTATTGAAACTAAAATTATCAACCGATTGAATATTCGCAATATTAGTCCCAGAAAATTATTGACAACGAAAAAAAATGAACGAAAGCCATGAATAATAATTTACGTACTTAAAGTCCTAATGGGTCACTTGATCAAGTTCAACAAAGGTTTGGTTTTGATTGATCGGAGCTCAAAGCCAGGTCATTAACGGTGAGTCTTTCAGAGTTTCAAACACGTACTCGCTCAAGTTGCTAAAGCTGGCTAAACTAAGAAAGTATTGCTCCTAGAGCTAAATTGGGAGTCACATGCGGCAAAAGTTTAGAAAACACGCGAGTATGAAACGTGATATTTCTTCGGCTTCGTTGATCAGGGCACAAAATCGAAATAAGGAGTCCAGAAGTTCGCGATATGATTCAATGATTGTAGGTCTAAGTGCCGTTGAACGTGGGCAAGTATGACGACATTTTGGCGTTGATGACGTCACCGTCGCACGTATGACGACAGACGCGACTGTAATCCTTGCTGCACCATGACGAAACCGGAGGACTCCTGTATCGCTTTCAATGAAACACTATGACGTTACGATGTTTCCGAACCTAATCCTCAGTCGCGAACCGGTAAAACATGGGCGATGCAGGGAAACACGTAATGGGATACGCAGTTATGCACAAACGAATATGACGATGCATCAAATGTTCCACAGCAAATGTAGCTGTGAACAGGCAAAGTGTACGCTAAAAGTGAATATCAGACATAGTTATTCGTTGGCGGTGTACGAAGGAGGATCCTTACGACTCAACAGGAAGTACGAATGACACGGACAATACGTCGCTCGGAGAAAATTGTCAATCATTTTCACGAGGTCAAAACCCCTCGACAAATCACATGACCAAACCTGGTTGTGAAAGGTCGAAGCACGAAAGGCTTCAGTCAAAGTTGTGACTCGATGTACTATAGCGATGCACGGCGGAAGTGATGACGACGTTGAGTTCGAACTTGCGACGTTCAATGTACGTAGTTGCGCGCATGGAAAGCACGGCGAGGATAATGACATCAGCGTGTTCTCACCACCGAATGCGATGACGTCAAGGCCGAATACGATCATTTTTGCTTTTGAATCTTATGCAGTCTTTCGACAAAACGCTGATGAATAATATGTGAACTGTTACCAAGTAGGAACAACAACATTAAACAGAACTTTCACGCGACGAAGCGTAATAGGGCATAATTATCTACATTCAGGGCGATGCAGACATAATTTTTCTGAAATGTTACCGAAATACTATGTCCTTACGGTGTGTATTATGTATCAATACCAGATACAGATGTATTGGGTTCACAAGAATGTATTTTCAAGTTTCAAACATAGATAGAGCTGTAATTTTGTTGAAGAACTTCTGTCAGTGTTAACAAATTTTCTTTAAAAATATGTGTTTTATTTTACACTACAAAAGTGAAGTGACTTTCCTGCCAACCTGATATTGATTACAATAGCATGTGATAGAATGTGCTACGTCTAGCAGGGCGTTGAAAGCAGAATAACATGAACTGAACCGAGCACGTGACACTGAATTCATTACAATTACATGCACACATGCCAATGAGCAGTTTGCAAATCTGAGAAAAACAACAAAGTATCGATACAAGTTGCTGCAGTTACCCGAAACCCATTAAACTCGCAAAAAAATAATATCTGGCAAGATCAAAAACAATGCAGAAAGCAACGTTGCAAAATAAAAATTCCAGATCCTGACGGAACTACGCAACATACGTGACGAATATTCACACTTTAACATAGGATATAACGTCTGCTAAATGCCGGCGAAATTGTAGATACAAGGCGTTGCAATACACGAGTAAGGATAGATAGCTATTTTCGTTTACAGTATACGTTGTAAGAGTCTAAACAAATACATCGAATGATTTAGTCTATCATGATATGTTACTTCGCAATCGAAATACATGAAACGCTACATATGATCCTCTGACGCGGGTTCCAATATAACAATGCGAACGTGTATACAACGTTGTTAATACGCAAATTACAAAAACCTACTTCAAGCTTTGAGAATGAATGACAGCAATGTTGATTTAATTGGAACAATTATATGCAAAAGCGTAACGTCCGAACTATATCGAATTGGAAACGTGTAACTGCGCATAAGGCTGAAGAGGTTACAGCTTGCTAAAGTCGATGATCGACCGTAGGGATGCACTTAGCGTACATCGACTATAGCCGCTGCGTTTAGGTCAGCATAATGAACCGAGCGTCCATCAGAAGATCTATCGTCGAATCTTAACCGATTCAAGTTCAAAGTTCTCCCACCCCAAAGAATGCGAAACCTTGTAATTGCGCACAAACGAAACGGAAGGAACAAGTAAACGACGCCGAACAGCAAATTTCTTTGGTCGTTATTGGGACAAATTCGAGACCGGACGTGACTTCGTTCAAAAATGTGAGTCGTTCCCGTGACGTTTGAGGTGTAATTCGCAGACTCAAAACCTGTAAGCGTACGTTGGTGAGCGCACGTATACGCGGACTTGCTACGATTCTCGGCGATATTGGCCAGAATTTAGAGGCATCGTAAAATTTTGGCGAACAGGTATGATTGTACAGCTCACTTGGAAACGTGTGCGGGCTATGAAATTGGGTGCACATGCCACGAAGCTGGCTGCACATGGCTGTCTCGTGTGGGACAATACGTCATATTAGTGTGCCCTTTATACGCTTTTCCTTGCTTTGACGGGCGTCTGAAGGAACAGCAAGGAAGAATTCTTGTCTGTGGTCCAGTGCATAACGCGGAAAAGGACAAACGGAGAGTGGTAAGATAAAGCGGATCGAGTACAAATCCGGATTTAATTGAAATTATCGTCGCGTTTCTTGTTTGAACGCAAACACGGTTATTGTCGATTCACTCCCATCGCGCGTAAATGTTGCAACGCAAACACTGAACGTAATCACGTAATACAAAATTGCTTCTCAAATCAGGAGCGTTTTCTAACTAATGCATTTAATTAGCATTCATCTTCGTCCTGCGAATGAATTTTAAACCGCTCCCTTGCTGAACCGCCGCCGAGTTGTTGCCAGATACAAACCGCTGTCAAACTTTTATGAAGCGGCGCTTATCGAAAGATTCTCGACGCTTCTGCAGAAGCGAAGTTCTAAGATCCCGTCGTAAACTTCGCCTATATTGCAGAAAAAACAACAACTGATAGACACCTACGTTTCGCTCAAAGTTTCCGCAAAGTCTTACAATAATACTTCGCTTCGCAACAGTCGGCAATCACATTACAGCAGTTCGTTCTCGGTTGTTGCTATCCACTGTAACTGACCCCCGTACGCACGAAACGATCATTTGAGTCCCCTCCCCCCCATTCAATTAAACATCCATTCGAAAATGAAACCCGAATTACTCTCGACGTATCGATAATGAAAGGCTAACAACGAAATCGAATAAATTCAACTATCTAAAATGACTTCCGATAGTATAATAGCAATCGACCCAACTAAATGAATGTGCTAATACAGATCCTTCCTTTCCCATTGTTTAAAATCCAACGATAGTGAAGAAAAACTCTGATATTAGAACAAAAATTGTATCGAATACAGAAAAATTCAAAATTTCTGTTTATGAGGCGCTTATCCTGACAAATGGGAACTGACAGAAATCGCGACCGAAAAATCAAATGGCCGGCATGTACTTTGATGCCGATGTCCGCCACTTCCCGGACATCGTCGGCATATGCACCTTCGCATACGAATGAATCGCACCTGAACCTGTTGCGAGTGGCCTTCTGGTAAGCGAAAAAAAGAACGGGCTGTCGCCGGTCGCTGAGTCCCGGTAAAAAATCGCGGACTGGGCGGACATCGTGCTTTTTCGTCCAGGACGACGAGTCCTTTGCAGTCCGGTGCATCAAAACTGACCTTCGCCATTCGTGTTCCGGGGAAAGCTATAAGCCGACGTGTATCGACGAACCGCACAATCGTATGTGTGCAACTGAGAGATGAGAGAAGAGTGGGTGTGTGAATGCGAGAGAGAAAGAGAGAGAGAGAAGGGGGGGGGTAGTCAGAGGGTGACTCGGAGAGAGGGAGAGAAAGAGAGAGAAAGAGCTTTGGAAGCATCAGCAAGAGAGCTTGCGATCGTTCATTTTCGGCTGGTCAACTGTTTATTATTCTTGTCTGCGAATACTTCGAAGCGCCGTTTTGAAGTCATTTCAATTTCGGATCGTTTTCTGCCACCAACAATTTTTATGATTTTGGCATATATTTTTTTCGATCCGTGTTGCGGTGGAACATGGAAATGGGACGTCTCGTTGAGTTGTATTTTTATCTTTGCTATCGATTGCCACGACTGTCACATGTGGAATTTTCGTACCGAAATGTGGAAGAGAGCCGAACTAAATGATGCATAATTTGGGTCACTCGTAATTGTCAAGCTTTTATTATGACGCGCCGGGGGTGGATTTGTCGGTCAGTGCGGCTTTGTCGGTTTATGGACTGTAAACAAAACGAAAGTAAAAATCCGTTTGCTTCTTAGACATCCGGTATTGCATCTTAAGAATATCACTGATATTAACAAAGTATAAAAAATGGTTTGGAATGTTGTAATGTTATTGATCTGTACTGGGTAAAAGATGCTTCCTTACTGGCATAATTGAACGAAAACGGGGGAATATACGAAATACGTCTCATATGTGTACACTTCACACGTATTTAAAATATCAATATTACACAATACACATTGGAGATTATTTCTTCGCCGCGAATATCGACCAAGTAAAAAAAGCTACACTGTATTTTCGATAAGAACTCATCAACAGCTGAAAGTTGACTATCCCTGCTTTATTTCTGCAAGATAAATTATACGCTGAATATCTTGCGCCATACCGAGCGACAAAGAAGCCGAAGAGCAGCACGATAGGGGAAACTACCGGGACCACATCGAAAGGTCAGAATACCGGCGTCCATTCCGAAAGCAGAAGAAACGCGAGTATGATGCAGGCAAGCTGGAGAGGACGCTTTTAAACTTGTTCCACTCCTCTGGCGCATGGTTAAGCCAATCTTGAATAAGCCGATGTACACACGGACGCCCAACGTTACTTTAATCAAACATTCACGAGTAGTAGGTAGTTCACGGATCGGCGAAAAACATTCCAGAGTGCAAGTACCGCAGTAGCTTCGGCAATAGTGGTACACACTTTCACATATCGCCTGAACCGTCTTCCTCGTACCCGCCCTACATCGTACTATAAACAAAGGAAACGACGCGCCGTTCGCATGACATCGACTCGGACAAATGGCTGAAAGTTCATCGGCGATGGCAGAAAGTGCGGATCCCGATCGCAAGCTCCGATCGCAAAAGCTTTGCCCCCCGCGCTTTCCACGAAGCACAGATCAAAGTGAGGCCAGCATCGACCTAAGTAGTACGAGTCTAGTTGCAAGAGGACGCATTCCACGGGTCGTTACCTGGCGGTTTCGTTCCTGGCTCCTGGTCACTGGAAAGGCCAACTCCTCCGAAAATTCCCCCGTACGGCGAGCTGCGACTTTCCGCGAGAACTTCCTCACGCCATCAGCCCGATCTCGCGTCCGTGCGCGCGTGTGCGTACGTGCGTGTGCCTGTGTCGTCTGGTCGCCTCTCCTCGGCTCCGCGTCGCGCGTCTCTCACTTGTTTCTCGCGACGAAACCGCGAAAAAGGGGGAACACGTCCGTCTACCTTCCCCTCCTTCTCCTGCCTCGTTCACCGCGAGCGAACGCGACGTCCGTGCGCGTTCTTCTCTGCTTTGCACCCTTGTCCTTTCTGGGTCTGGTCGCGCGGCTTTCTCGATCGTTACATCTTCGCGGACGGAGACGGTCTCCTACCTGCTGCACCGACAAGCTTAATACGCCCCCACTATCCTCCTCCGTGTCTGCGTCGCTCTCCGCCAGTCGTTCCTTCCCTCTCGCGGCGTATCTCACCCCACCCCCTCCCCTCCTGCCCCTCTCGCGGGCGAAGTCGCGCGAGAGTGCGCTCGGGTGCGCGCGCCGTCCAGTTTGCCGTCGCGCGCGTTTTCGCCCCTTTACCCCCTCCATACCTCCCTCTCCGAGGCACCGCCACCCTCTCTCCTCTGCCGCACCACCCCGTGACCCGCGACGCTTTTGCGTACGTCTCGCGCGTGTGCTTGCACGGAGTGTACGCCCGAAAGGCGGCGGAGACGCTTTTTTTTCCCACTGTAAGAGAATGTCGGGCCAAGAGCTGCGCAGTCTCCGTTCGGAAGTGCGAAGATGGTTGGACGAGGGAAACAGCTTGCTATCTTCGCTTACGTATAATGTATCACCGAAACTTCCTCTTTTATTTTTCGAACTCTCATCACGCACGATGAATCCGATCAGCGTTCTATTTCCGCGGAGTAGTCATCTTTGGCATTTCTCTTGTTTCTCGATGGGGAGTGTGTTTGAGGATTAATTATGGATGTTTGTTCGGGGTTTATTGAATACAGATGTTTGTTTACCGGCACTGTTCTGTATCGTTCATGCTGTGTTTGATGCATATATTTCAGCTGGTTGAAACACTATTTTTTATGCATGTATATCATTGCATAGACTTACATATATATTTTAATGGAATTCAAATACATTTTACAATGTAATGAAAATTGACAAAATCGTAAACTGAAAAATATAGCTACTCTTCGCAAATACAGGATATGGGCATCATAAATAGTTCAAATATATATCGAAATTGGATCGAACGGCCGGTATCGATAGTGCAATGATTTTGATAACTGTCGATTTCTGTCATATCGAAATTCGATAGTTTTGCCGCCACTTAGAGTGTATTTACTACTCGCGTCCGATTCAAGTAGAGAATGTCAAAGAATCCATTACTTAAAATATGATAACTGTGCTGTAACATTTATCACATCATTCACACAACTTTACCGTTGTCAACAATGGCTGAGACCGACAACGCACAAATTGTTGTAAGTGATGATTCTATGAACATGCTTGATGACACATTGCGTTTAACCTAGATTCGAACGTGTCTACCGCTAACTGCAAGACATGCGCTATGAATAACGGATACACAATTTTAATTTGTTTTATCACCAAACTAGGCGTATTATAAACATATATTTTTTAGGCAATACCAGATGACATTTGTAGAAGAGCGGGGATTGCGGCCTCTTGGATTAACTCTAATAAACTTGCAGTACATGCATATAAATACGTGAATGCGTATTCACCCGGTATGTAAATAACAGCAAAATTCAATACATTGTATATGGAATAGGAAAATTTCCACATTCAAGTTTTGGCATTAATCAGACAAATGATTAAAACTTATGTTTTGTAGCACAGCTCACTTCGTCATTAGGCCAATATAAGTGACTTGTTTATTGAAAACAAGATTATAGTACATGAATATTAAAATGAATGCTCATTTCAAAGCACATGTTTGTTAAATTTACTTGACCATTAATTAATGTAAGTGTAATTGAATTATGTATCTTTTTTTCAGATGTCAAAAGTAGTTTTGCACCATGCGACTCAAAAGTACACCTGTTAAGGCCTGAAGTAATATTATTTTCAGCACCTCTGAGAAAGTTAGTGAATGAAAGTAATGGAGTGTTTTTATCCATCCAAAAAATCAAATCGGATACAGGCAATGTCAGACCAGAATTATTAAAACATAGCAAACAGTACAGATCTATCTTACGAGCTTGTGTAGAAGGCCTTCAGGATATGTCAGAGAAATCTTTGCCAGAACGAAAGGCAATGTTAGAAAACTTTCTGACAATTTTCTATAATGTTGAATGTGTGTGGCACTTAACCGAAATTCTTTACGTTGACGCTATACCAGGTAAAATAAAAGCTCAACAAGTTTGGAGTCAATTCTTGTTTCTTATGAATTCCTACAATAATGTTTAAAATTTCACAATACATTGTATCATGTTTCCTGTTATGTTCTATACCTGATACAGTGAAATGTGCATGTTAGTTCTTAAAACACGTATTGCTACATGAACATAATATTTGAGTTCAATTATTCCACGGTTTTAGGTGATGTGGTCTTACCACAGTTATTAGAATGGACCAGATTTCACTTTCCAACCAGAGAATTGATGGCTGTAAAAATATTGGCCCAAAAAAATTATACAATATCTGTAAATTATTGGGAAGCTGTCATAGGTTGCGCCTTACATGGAAAACTGGATATGGTCATTGCATTATTAGGATTGCATAATAAAGCAGATCACTCTGCCTTCACCACAGCGGAATCTATTCTCAAGTCCATGCCAGTTTACAATGTGTATGGTGGTTATTCAGTGAACGAATTTACAACTCGTTGGAAGCATTGGCAATTAGATTTATCATCCAGTCTTGAAAGTAAAGTGTTTGCCATAGACAGCAACTTAGAAATGCTGATGAAAGTAAGAATGAACAAATATATACCTATCAAATAGCAAATCAAGTACACGTAAATTGTCGATTGACACGTGCGTTTATATCTTGTGACTTATATCAATTATCACTTAATTTGTGCTGGTGTAAAATATTTGGTCGGTAATTCTGATGTCGTCCGTTTTCCTTTTTTGGCACATGTGAACTAAAAGATCACTGCCACTGAAGTAAATTCCGTTGTAACTTAAGTAATGTACTTTGTCACTATACAGTTAGTAGCAGGAGAAGAATCGACACTTTGGGAATTCTCGAAATATACCGAGGCTTGGTACGAATTATTGGCAGCCAAATTATTCTACTCCGTACCTTGTTGCAAGCAGGCAGAACTTGCACGGCACGCGAATAATATCGCCGAGAAATGGCAGGCTAGTAGACATTTGGATCATATTATCCTTGCCTTGATGGAAGGTGACTTACACCAAGTCATCAAGGAAATTCAGTATATGAATGACAACGGATGGTTTGCAGCACATTTGATCGACCTCTTATATAATTGCGGAAAGCTCAACATCATAGACAAACATCAAATCAAGTAAATACTGAAATGTAATCACTCTGTACCATGAAGAACCATAATTAACTTATTATCTTTATGATCTATCTCTTTCATTACAGTGTTACTGCAAAATTGCATGAGTCACTGTTGTTAGATTATGGCAATGTATTAATGGGGCATCATTCCCTCTGGCAATGCGGTGCTAGTTATTTACATCATTGTCCTGTTCAAGGACTAGCTAGGTTGGAAATACTGCTACAAACATTACCTATGGGTTCGACAGCTAGAATTAATAAAATTCTTGACATTGCAAGAGACAATAAATTAAACAACGTCGGTAAGTTTTGATTTTATATAATTACTACTTATTATGACTTCTGATATAATTTGTTGTAGTTACAAGTATTTGTAAAATACAAGCGATAAAGTGCAGAAAACGAGGAAGACTAGGAAATGCTCTTGCTTGGGCGTTAAAGGCTCAGGATAGTGGATTCATCACATATATAGCAGATGAATTTTTAAAACAATACGTCGAAAATGGCGAGTTAGATTGCCGCGATCTGCTTGAAAATTTGGGTCCTTGCATGTTGGCAAGCGATAGACTTACATTTTTAGGTATATATCAAAAACAGTTTAACACGAATTCGATGTCATATGCCGCAAAATAAAATGCCTATTTTTTTATTTAGGAAAATATTGTGAATTTCATCAAACTTATGGAATTGGTGAATTCAAAGAGGCAGCGAGTACACTAGTGTCTCTGTTAGTCTCAAATTTGACTCCAAAATAGTAAGTGTTGATCTCTTGTGAAAAATTAATAATGTAAAATAGTGATCAAGAATACTTGGTTATTTCGGAGTAAAATTTTGAGTTGAATTTGTTTACACGAAATCGACCAGCACAAAATTACCATAAAGTGATGATTATTATAGCTTCTGGTCCATTCTTCTTACGGATGCAATTCCCTTACTTGAAGCGGAGGATGTAATTTTATCATCAAGTGATTGTTTCGAACTGTTGCGTTGCGTTGAAGAACACGGTCACGACCCGAAATTCGAGGATAAGATTGACATTTTTCGAGTAGCCGTCGCTCGTAATTTGGCACGAGCGTTAAGTCTCGAAGGTTGCCAAGGTGAACACTGACAAATAGAATAAAACACCATTCGGTCTATGTAAAAAGGTAATAATTTTGATTACGCTTTATTCACTTACTCCGATGTTTAGCAATAAGCTGTCCACCATTTGTATAATTGAATACAACACTTTTTTGTATAAATTTACATTTATTGATCATTGTAATTTAACTGGTATCAGAAAAAAAAACATCGTAATAAAATATTATTAAACAATACATACTCGCGCTTAATTCTATGTATTGAACACCAATGATGCTTGTCCGTCATACTGTATATTTATCACGGTATCGATAATATGTCATTCGAAATTTGAGTCGTTTTATGTCTTAATGGCTGCAGTGGTAGAAGATAAAAATTCCTTGGTTTTCAACACTATTTAATACCCAGGTCATGGTCAAGCTACGCGTGCAATGCTATAAGTCACGCTGTAGGAGGAAATTCATTCAGTAGATAATGCCAGTTCATAATGTGTTTCTAATATAACTCGGTAAACGGTATTGTAAACAACTAACTGAAAATGCGCAGCGTTAATAAGATAAAATAGAGACTGTTACAAACGTATTTCTAATATTTACTATCATAAACTTCTAAAGGCACATTTATGTACCATATTTAATTATTAATTATTTACATTATAATCAATACCGCTTTTTCAATAACAGCTACTTTATTTAATTCTTATCATATACGAACATTGAATAAAACTTGAAATTTAAATTTCGAGAATTTTTTACAAATGAAACTAGAATCGTCGTATAGTTTGTGATACTGTAAACGATGCAATAATAGTATAATAACGAAGGTGCCGCGTAACACAATCCTTATATGAAACTTAATAAACCTTAGATTATGTAATGGCATTTAATTTAATCGATTCCGTGATAGCGGTGCATAAAACCGTTTGAAAGACTTTAAAGTTACGCACAGTCGATAAAGAAAACTAAGTAAAATGGCGATACTGAAATGTCATGATTTACCGCGGTGCTCGATTTCTACTCGAAAATTACACCACTCTTTGATTCGAAAGTAATAATCGCGTCGTTAGTGCAGTTCACGATTAACTGCAGTGTTGGTGAAGTGTTCGTTTTTTGGTGATCAAACAATGACCGATGGAGACAAGTTTAAAAGGCGGTATTCATCTGATCAGCAATATACGGAATTTACGATGTATTTTTTGACTCCATTCTGATAATTAATATCAATGAAGGAATATATCTTAAAGTTAGATGTCCCTAAGCGCATCGTTAATTATATTTATGCGTGCAAAAATATTTTCAATAAAATTTAAAGAACGAAAAGTGAAAGTTCTTATGTATCGCAAAATATCCATTTCGAAAATGCATAACTTAATCTAATAAATCAAATTTATTTAATTAGCACAATATTGTGTTAAATACGTAACACAAATGTTTACAAACAGTCAGAAATACTCCACTTTCACATTTGAAAGTGCAGATTTCACATCTGCGAGAACAGCAAGCATACATAATGTATGCAGTCAATATATGAATAATATGATATAAATACCCCATGAAGGGAAAATGGAGAAGGGCGTCCTGTTAAAAAATGGGATACAGTAAAACCACAATTTCATAACATAATTAGTGGCAAATACTTGGAACAACGGGTAAATGTATATCTGTAACAGATTATGAATTAGTTTTCCAATCATAATTTAAATAAATTCTAGCCGCCACTATGGAAGCTTACACACCCATCGAGGAAGATTTTCCAGGACGATTGCTACACCAAGCTGCGCTCTGGGATAATGCAGAATTATTGGAGGACTTATTACGTGGCGAGCATGCTCAGTACACCAACAGCCAAGATTCTTGGGGAAGAACACCTCTGCATGCAGCGGCAATCACTGAAAATTCTCGCTGTTTGGACGTTCTTCTCGCGGCAGGTGCCAATCCGAACATACCGTGCGGCCCAAGGGGTCATTATCGTACACCTTTGCACATATGCGCCGAGCATGGGCACAACTCTAACATTCAAAAGCTTCTGCAATACAACGTGGACCTGATGATACGCGACGATAACGGTCAGAATCCGCTTGACATCGCTGAGAAGAGTAAGCACGAGACATGCATCAATCTATTAAAATGTGCTGCAGAAAAATACGAGCTAGCAAAACTCGCGTCTCATGCAGCTTTACGCGCTGCGTGCATACAGGGTGACACCGTGGCTGCGAGAAACATTACACAGAGCTTAAGTACGGACTTGGAGTGTATCGTTAACATGGCACCGAACGGCGCAAACACTCTGCTCTTCATTGCCTGCGAAATGGGACACAGGGACATCGTCAGACTCCTCTTGGACCACGGGGCCGATTGTAGGATTCATCCAGTCACAAAGTACTGCCCGTTGTACATTGCGTGCTATAACGGTAAAGTGGAAATTGTCGAGTTGCTGCTTCGACACTTTCCCAAACAGATACAATCATTGACGGTAGAGAAATGGTTGCCAATACACGCGGCTTCGATAAACGGTCATCACTTGGTCGTTGATCTTTTGCTAAAATTTGAATACCCTCAAAGTTTGTATCAAAGGTACAAGGATTCAACGGCGGAGTATGAATACGAAATGCCGTTTGATATTAACACGCAAGACGTGACTGGTCAGAATGTTTTGTATATATCCAGTATGCTGGGAAACATTAAGATAATTGAATTACTGCTTAATTATAAGGTGAAAGCGAGGAAAATAAAGGAGGACGAGGCTGGAATGACACAGCCGATGCCGGTATCAAAGAGAAAAATATCGAGTGGTATACAAAGGTTGATGTCCACTTTAAATTTTCGAAGCAAGACATTTGACAAGCGCGACGACAATACCATATGTCCGCTTAATTTGGATTTGTACTGCAACAATAATACGGAAACGTCGTTACATGCTGCTGTTAAAGGAAGGCACACGGACGTGGTAACTGCACTTCTGCAGGCCGGTGCAAATCCAAATTTGCCAGTGAAGATAGTTTGTGATAACGACTCGGAAGCGAACAATTCTTCGGTGTTGACGATAGCTTGCCAGAATCGTGATATTAAGATAGCCGATCTTTTATTGAAACACGGCGCCGTGGACAACGAATGCAAAGCATTGAAGATAGCAGCACAAAATCAGGATGAAATTTTGACGGCAAGACTCTTGTCGACAAAAGCTCATCCCGATTCTGAATATAAAATAAACAAAAAAGCAATGACCGAGTGCACGCAAATAACGCATTTCTCTGCTCTTTCATCGTTCGGGAATGTTACGTACTCCACGCTATTCCCCAACATTCCTACTATGATAAACTGGCACGATCAGCAGTGTCATCTCTCGCAAATCCGATCGCAATGGCTGATAGACGCAGTACTTCACGTGAACAAGAAGTTGAACGCAAAGAATAACGATCTGGTCTTGTATGCGATTACGAGGGTGGACATATCTCATAATTCCATCACGTCCGTACCGCCCGTAATATTCTATCTGCAAAGCCTCAGATACCTGAATATGGCACAGAACAAGATAGACACTCTCACAGCAGAATCAAAAAACCCGAAAGATAAACTTTGCCCGGTTCTCGAGGAAATGTACCTGCAGGACAACCGTTTGGAGCAATTGCCGGAATTTATTATGAACCTGCCCGCATTGGAGATTATTGACGTCTCAAACAACAAACTTCAATGCTTGCCTGATAATCTGTGGCGAGCACCAAGTCTGAAGGAACTGAACGCATCTTTCAATCTGCTTCGCGATCTGCCCAGTCAGGTGTCGCAGAATGTCTGCAAAAAGTCAGCCCGCGAGGATTCATTGAACAACAGTCCAAGCTGTCGGAATTTAACGTCACCACAGTTAGTTGCAATGCCACGAGAAGATTCGCTGGAGTTTGAATCGTTCACGAAAATTGCGAACGCACAGATAATAGAGATGGAACGTCCGCACGTCTGGACCGGATCCGTTCAGGTATCGGAGAAAGTGTCGGATGACGTCGAGGTTGGTGCGCGTTCTGTGTTGACGTCCCTCAACTTGGCGCACAATCTGTTCAACAGCATTCCCGTTTCATTGCCCTGCTTGGCAGTAAGTCTGGTCAGACTCAATATGGCGTACAATTCACTTAGGTCGATGAGTCATATCACTTCCTACCCTGCAAGCCTAAAGCAACTGGACCTGTCTAACAATCAGATATCTCGTTGGCCCAGCTTGCCGCAGATAGACGGTGCAGATTCGATGGAGCAGGCAAGTATTGCTTGTTATTGTCCGGCAACGAATGTTCAGTCGCCAGTCGGTCCTAGTAATAGGCAAACAGCAACATCGTTGCGGGACGTAGTTCTGATGTCGGTCTGCACACACAGACGTCACCTCAGACTAGAGAACCTGAGGACGTTGGTACTGGCTAACAATCTCTTAAATAGAATTCAGCTAACCTCGTTCGACGACGGCGAAATGCCAAGCTTTGAGGAGGAAAACGTTGACAAGGACACGAAGATAACTTATTCTGGCTCGAAGTCCTATCTTCTCTTTCCGAATGTCAGCATGCTGGACGTGAGCAACAATCAACTGAAGGATATACCGCATAACATTTACGAGCTTAGCAATCTCTCTGTGCTGAACATAAGCGGAAACGGTGATATCGTCGAGCTGCCCCCGCAAATGGGACTTCTGTCTCGCCTATGGAACTTGAATACCCAAGGTTGTCGGTTGCAGGAACCGTTAAAAACGATGATCGAGTCGAAGAAGTACAAAACGATGGACGTGATCGGCTATCTGAAGTCGATTCTAGAAAACGCAAAACCGTACGCGAGAATGAAGCTGATGATCGTGGGCATTCAAGGGATAGGAAAGACGAGTCTCTTGGAACAGCTCAGGCAGGAGGGCGAGGTGCCAAATAAGAAGAAAGCGTCGGAGCATTGGGCAAAAAGGATGGGAAATAAAAACATAAACGCGAAGACTGCAAGGGGCACGACAATCTCGACGGTGGGGGTCGATATTGGAGATTGGATATACGAGAAGAAGGTGCGAGGACAGTCGTCTCACGGACCAGTCTACTTTCGAACCTGGGACTTTGGAGGTCAGAAAGAATACTACGCGACACATCAGTATTTCTTGTCAAAGCGGAGCTTGTACCTGGTCGTTTGGCGTATAACGGACGGATTCAAGGGTGTGTCGGAAATATTCCAGTGGTTGGTGAACATTCACAGCCGTGCACCGAATACGCCTGTGATTATCGTTGGTACTCACTATGACATGTCGTTCGATCATAGCGAGGCTCTTCAGCAATATATACGAGACAAGTTCATAAACGTCGTCGACGCGGAGAAATGTGGATTACCGAAGGTCATGGAGACGATCGAGGTCAGTTGCAAGACACGGCACAACATCAAAATGCTTTGCAACTTGATATACGACGTAGTATTCAGCTTGAGATCGCCAGGTAGTAAGGAACTGTTGCTGGAACAAAGAGTGCCTGCCAGTTATTTGGCTTTAGAGGATGTTGTTACGATGTTAGCGCACGACAGGAAACTGTCTGGCGCTGACCCTGTGCTCAAGGCCGATCAATACTACAACGCTGTGACAAACGAGCTTCAGAAGATACATGTCTCCTTCAGAGATCCGGCAGAGTTGCACCAGGCGACTCTGTTTCTGCACGAAAACGGCGTTATCTTGCATTACGACGACGCGACGTTGAAGGATCTTTATTTCCTTGATCCACAGTGGCTTTGCGACATGCTTGCACATGTAGTGACAATACGAGAAATCAACCCTTTCGCAAGGTCTGGTATAATGAAGCTGGACGACATTCAACATGTGTTCAAATCGTCGACAATATCATCGGTGGACACGCAAGGCTACATTGTCAGTCTTTTAAACAAGTTCGAGGTTGCTTTAACCTGGGATTATCGTACTCTGTTGATACCGTCTCTGTTGCCGACGGAGGAAGACATTCTCAGAAACAATCAGATTATCAAAATACCCGTGAAGACTCGCGGTTGGCACGTTCGATCGAAAAAAATCTCCTCTCCCATGGTATCCAATCTTAATGCGTCCACCGATAAAAGCAGTACGGAATGCATATTAACGTCGAGATCTCAGCCAGACTGTTCTGTTACGAGATTACTGCTCATGTCGTACTTCCCTAGCGGATTTTGGTCCAGGCTGATAACAAGAATTCTCGCGGACGACGCTATCGTAGAGATTGTAATGTCTTTTCTCGCGCCATTCAAGGACTTCGTTGACGACAATATCTTTGCGAGTTTACTGGACACTCAGGCGGAATGGGTCTTATGGCAAACAGGTATAGAGTTACGTTACGCTGGTATCACTCTGTTGCGTCTGAAGGAGGTGAATTATAATTTGAAGAACTCGCCTTACGACTACCGGCAATTCAAATTTAAGCTGAAGCAGGACGGTATATGGTGCACGGTTGATTTGAAAAACTCGGCGATACTAGAAATCTGGTTCCCTGTCGATACGCTAGTCATAAAACAACCAATAATGTCAGATTCCATGGATGAAGAACCCATGGGCTATCAAGCGATTGTAGTCGAGCCACGTCCAGAAAGCATGCCTCAGCTACTCGCTCTGATAGTTGACCACATTGACATTCTACTCGAAGATTGGTATCCGACTTTAGGCACACGCTTTGTGCATACGTCCGAGGGCAAGTTATTGGTGACTCGTTTGATACCGTGTCCTCGCTGTCTCTTGAATAACAGCGATGTGGAAAGTGAAGCAAATGACAGCGATCGTTTGGCGGAAGACATTCAAAAGTACTACGTGAATAAGGAACGTCAGAGTCAAGATAGTTACAAATCGGATGGCGACAGTGGTGTCGGCTACGACAGTTTAACATCTAGCAGAATGCCATCGTTGGAGGGTCATCCTGACGTGCCAAAGCAAAATTTTCATTCGGAGAGTATATTGGCTTACTCGTGGATGGTTGAGGAGTGCATACTTTCGGCGTACAGTAATAAGCCGATCAGTTGTCCGAAACACGCAGACATCCCCTTGTCTCACGTGGCACCTGACATCATATTCATGGACCTGGGCGCAAAGCATTTAATCAAATCGGAAGATATAAAGAGAGGGAAATTATTGGGCCGCGGTGCGTTCGGATTTGTGTTCAAGGGTACCTGTCGTTTACCAGGATCCTACCTCAAGGCTGACGTCGCTATAAAAATGCTTCAGCCTGTCCCACCTGGTCCGAACTCGAAACAGTCTGCTGTGTTGGCCTACAAAGCCGCACAGAGCAAGTGGGACAGGGATCCGTTGCAATACGCATGCAAAGCTTACTGCACTGCGAGGCAAGAGTTGAACATATTATTGACTCTGCGTCACGCGAACATCGTCCCTCTCATCGGTATAGTGATAAGTCCTCTTGCTTTGGTACTGGACCTAGCACCAGAGGGTGCACTTGACAATGTACTAAAAAATTATAAACGCTGTGGCGCAAAACTTGATCCTTACACCTTGCAGGCGATAATATTACAAGTAGCGAAGGCGGTGGAGTATCTTCATCAGCAACACGTCATTTATAGGGACTTGAAGTCGGAGAACGTTCTTGTGTGGCAGATGCCTCTACCGTTTCAGGATTATCCGGAACATCCGGTGCACGTGAAAGTTGCGGACTACGGTATATCCAGACTTACCTTGCCGACGGGTGCTAAAGGTTTTGGAGGAACGGAAGGATTCATGGCACCTGAAATTATAAAGTACAACGGAGAGGAGGAGTACACGGAGAAAGTCGATTCCTTCTCCTTCGGCATGTTCATTTACGAACTCATCACGTTGAGACAGCCTTTCGAAGGCCATGAGGCTGTCAAAGAGTGTATTCTCGAAGGCGGAAGGCCACCATTAACGTACAGGGAAACTTTCCATCCTTGCTACGCCCTCGACCTGATGGTCATATGTTGGGCACAAAATCCGAAGGATCGGCCAACGGCCAGTCAAATCGTATCTATTGCATCAGCGCCAGAATTCACGCATCTAATTGACGTTACCTTGCTGACGGAGAGGACTCAGGTGACGGCAGTGACGATAACTAATAGGACAATAGACGAGAATGTAAATGGCGACGAAATCTGGTTTGGGCACAACAACGGAGAAGTCGATATGCTCCTTGGCACACAAAAAGGGTGGCTACAACACGTCAGAATTGAAACCCCTGTAATACCGTACGCTATGTGCGGAGTAGACGGTTACATATGGATTGGCGACAATACTGGCCAGATTCACGTCTATCTGGGTAATAACTTTGGTTGTGTTGCCAGCTATCATTTGGAGCCGGATCACAGTAAAGAGTCGAAGGTGGTGGGTTTGGTGTATTTGGAGCAGTTGAAGCATTTCGCGGTGGCATTGTACAGTGGCAAGACGTTCCTTCTGTCGAACAGCTTCACCCAAATGAAGAAGACTGAAATTGTAGCCGACGTCCACGAGAACGTGAAGACCTATTCGCTGGCAGCTGTCTACAGGAAGAAGCGCACCGTGGAACTGTGGATTGGACAAAGTTTTGGCAAAGTGTTAATTTACGTTTTGAAGGACGGCAGCTTGATTGACACTGTTCAAATGTCGCACTTGACCGGCGAGGCAGCTATGAAGAACTTGTTCGCCACATATTTATTGAGCGCGGACAATTGCGTCTTGTCGTACACGTATCCCGGATGTATCGTGTATCAATGGGACGTGGAAACTAGGCAGATAATAAATAAGCTGGACATGTCGAAATTGGTGCCCTGTTCCGAAAGTCTGAAATCCATCTCGATCGAGGAGAACTTGACTACGGAAAAATGTCAGGTGACCGCATTCGAGACATGCATGAATCAATTATATATCGGTACTACTTGGGGATGCATCGTCGTTGCCGAATGCAACTCTCTTCGACCGATAACGGTGTTTAGGCCGTTCGAAGGTAAGGTATGCCAAATAATTTCGTTCAAGTCCACCGACAAGAAGAAGCTCGTCATGGCAACAGTCGGGCAAGGTTACAGGAGTTTAATATCGCGCTATACGGACGTTCCCATCGACAGTTTGCAGGCTGAAGATCTTAGGCACAGTATGTACACCTTACTGTGGCGATCCGAGCATTGGTCAGCGGCATGACTCTCTCGAAATGCCGTTAAGTACATCTTATTGCTGTCGATAACAATACATATTGGGTAAAGCGACAGTGCCTGCGAAGGTAAACTATACATGCCCATTGAACGTGGGACGATCGAACCGGTACCACGGTACAAACGTAACAAAGTGATATGTCTCATTGATCCTATTCGTCCATACTGCGTCATAGTTTTAGAATAAAAATTGACCGCGTTGCAGCATTTATCATAATAGATAATTCATATGTGCACCCGAGCTGACGAGATATGCAAGCTTTAATCTGTCCAAAATCTATAAGGTGCTCAATAAAAGTGACTTTTTTCTAATGATTATCGTTAAGCAGGATATCTTTATTTTGACATCGTGTAAAGCAAGCATAGTGGTTGCATGCATGTAATCTCCAACACGGAAGATCCGCAAACGTGATGCATCGAAATCCTTGATGGTTAATCAGGAAAGTTATGAGTGTGCGACTATCGTCGCAATACGCTTGCGAAGCTTCTTCCCAATGATCTCTACTAACACTTATGATATAGATTACGCCAGATATAACCGTGGATATGATATCGCGACATCGTTAATACGATAAACGTGAATGCGTGTTTTGTAATGACTAACGTTTGCAAGAACTAGCATGTAAACAACTGCGGATTGTGTATATTTAATAATAATGTTAACACTATTCCCGGAAAGGAATTTAAGGTAGCTCTTCCACAACTTTAATTTTCCGCTCGAGCAGTTCGTCCACACTTTGGTACAAAACGTATATTCTCAGTAATTTCCTTTCTAATATGAGCGGGTACCATTCTTTGTTGTCCGGCCACATTTGATGATAAGGTATATCATTATTTTCAAACCACTTAGGTTGCATTTCTAGAAAAAATACAAATCAAGTCACCGCAATATTCCTATTATCGACATTAGGTGAGTTGATTTTACTCAGAAACGGTAGAATTATTTGACAAGTAAAGACTATTTCGTAAAGGAATTCACTGCTTAATATTGACGACTCTATTAATTGACGATAAAATAACTCGCAACGCAATACTCAAATTAAAATATTCTGTATGAGGAATATAGTCTTTAGATGTTTTAATTTACAAATTATACCATGTGATATCACCTATGAATAATATTTTAACAGAATACTATACCATTTGACTCAGTGATTACTCCGTCATATTGGTATGTTTCAAAAATGTGAACCTCATGTACTTTCTCTTCCCCTACAAACTTAGCTTCTAGGATAGCTACCTTCTTTAAATCAGTAACCGACAAGCCGCACTCTTCTCTTACTTCCCTACAAAAATTATTGAGAAGCAAATTGTAATCGTCAATAATTAAACGGCTTATATTCTATAAGCAGCTTTATACTAATCTTTTTCAAATATGTAGTATGCAAAATGTGAATATTCTTTTTATGCCGATGTATAATGCAACAGTACTGCAAATGTTTTTATTTTAATAATGCCAGACTAGTAACCTATTGCAGCTCTAGGTTTTTTTAATTTTTATCTTTAAACTTATTTATTAATTTAATATCACTGTGAATCCAGCATGTCAATTTCATTTACAGTGAACGTTTTATACAGGAGGTATGCTAAAACGAACGTTTCAGATTGAAAAGATCATTATTGCTATCTAATTGCTCTAGCCTATATCAAAGTACTTGTGATTAGCAGTAATCCACCACAGATTCATAAAAATGCATATATTTTTTGTAATTCATTCTAAACTTTTGTTCATTAAATTAATCGTTAATTCATTCGTGTCGCATTCAACTATCGAGGTCGATTATATTTTTTCTGTTTACTATTGTACAAAATGTATAATTTTTAATTACACTCCGAATAAGTTAGACCACTGGTAGTAATCCGTTTGTTTATCTCTACGGGTATAAAGGAAAACAACTGAAAGGGATAGCGCAGATAATTAAAGAATTCCGCGAATGATAACAAATAGAATGATGCGTTATAATTGAAGTCGGAAATAGTAGTATCGTCTGACGTTCGATGTAGCATACCTGATCGTATTTAAGTATATCTATAACCAATCTGTACCTGTGCATGAATGTGAGTCATAGAAAAAGTTTTTTTTTTTGCTTAT
This sequence comes from Anoplius nigerrimus, assembly GCA_914767735.1. Lineage (NCBI taxonomy): Eukaryota > Metazoa > Arthropoda > Insecta > Hymenoptera > Pompilidae > Anoplius > Anoplius nigerrimus. The sequence continues at coordinate 12,185,444 of OU612077.1, forward strand.
TTTGTAAATAACACTTGCTTGTTACGTGAAGTTTAACATTTACAAAAGCTGCTGTATAATTAGAAGTATTGACACTGCGTTTTGTTACGACTATTTTCATTGTAAAATCGTAACTTGCTATCGGCAAAAAAGTTTTTAGCGAGTGACTAATAATTATTATTTTGTATACGTATTAATTAATTGATTTTACTCCAAAATAACTATTTCTATGCCTCACTGTGCATACCGAATCGCTACAAAAATAATAAAAACAAATCCTTATTGGTATTAACTGTTGTTTAATGTATGTGTTATTATAAAATATAGAATGTTGTTGAACATAAATGGATGTCGGTTATTCTCTAATATAAGTCTAAGTAATACTTCTTTGTAGATATTTGCAGATAATCAACAAACAAAGAAAAGCAAATACCGAATAGCTCCTTGTAGAATTGTTTCCTGATCCTTTATTTTCCCTCCAAAACCGTTCCATTTACCCGCGCCAAATCCAAACTTTTTCATGCCAAGTAAAACCTGCGTTCCTCTTCGGATAAAAACAAGTGAATAAAGTTTTCGTTGTTCCATCGAAGAGCTGTTTAAATTTGCGAAAATATGATCACGTTGGAGATATAACACGTAACAGATATAAATCACGATCCGCACAGCGCAACAGCTCAGGTAATACTATTGGCACGCCACCCTTCAAGTTCTATACATGAACTGCTTCGGTGTTGGCCAGTGTTGGCTCGAAATCACGGGGTTCTTATTCTTCAATAGATTGTAAAAAGTAATTATGGTTTCTTGCAAGAAGACATAATCATTTTTATTTTTCAAACAGAAATGAAAAAGAAATAGCAATAAAAACAATTTTATTCTCTAATAGCTACTTTAACAGGTAAAACAGGTTACATAAAAGTCTGAGATGATGTTTACACATGAGTATATACAAATACTGTAATGACAAGTGCAATAGTGGTTGTTGATATTGTTTATTTAGTTTACTATGCTATTATTAATGTTTATGTGACAAAATTTGCATTTACACCTACGCAGGCATCAAACAAAACAGACGTGTTACTATTTTGTACATACATGTGCTTGCGTTTAATTTCTTTTTCAATTGTTTTCCTGATCACTCTCTTTTGAAAGGGTAAACTTTGAATCATATTTTGGCAATTCTCTTAGAGCTCTAAGATATATTTGATTTTCTGGGACTTGTTCCTGCAAACAGAATTAACAATAAATGAGATGTATTTGTTATTATTATTCATCACAAAAAAATGAGTTGTTTCATAATTAAATAAACCACTATGTATAACTTATGAAACAATATTACCATCTGTAATTTTGCACATATTTGGAGGAACAACTGTGTTGTTGTGGGATTTGAATCTAACATATTTCCATCTGAATAATTAGGATATTCTTTGTGAAACCTCCTAAAAAAATAGATTACATTTTTGGATACTAATCTAAAACAAAATTATATCAAACTTTATATATAAAATATGGTATCTCTTACGATCTAAGAACGTCTTCTTTGTAAAAGATTTTCTTTATTGGTACGTAGGGAAGTTCTCTGTCAAACTTTGGTTCATACTTTGGTGGAAAACTTTCGTAGACTACATACCATAAAGGTTTTTCATCAGACTTTAGAGCACCTGATAACAGTAAGCCTTTAATTCTGAAATACGTAGAAAAGAATAAATTTCTAATAACCTGTACAAAGTAGAACAAGTTGTTTTTATACTCATGTAGCAGTATAACACCTCGAGTAGACGGTCCCAACTTTGTATACTCTAGATTGTGCCATTTCTTACGTTGACCTTATTTAAAAACTCGATATTTCAGTACATGTACACAAGTAAATTTTCATCGGCACATTACTGTAAGAATTCAGTCTTGGCTTAATCTACACCCGTGCTGTGTCGGCTGGATGTAACATAACCTTACAAAATATCAGTTGGAGGAAAGCATGGTAGTGTGAACATTTTTAACATTGACGTATGTCGTATTTCGCGGAATTGAAATTACACGCGGAAACAGTCAATGACAGATTTTTACTCCGTCGGGCAAATATCGGTATAAAATGGTAGAAATCAACGAATCCAGTATTTTGGCTATAGGAAAAATTTTGAATAATCCAGACCGACCTTTAAAAGAAAGATTTCGTGCATTGTTTACTTTAAAAAATATTGGTGGACCATTGGCTATTGAACAAATACATGAAGGTTTTAAGGATACATCAGCTTTACTAAAACATGAACTTGCATACTGTCTTGGACAAATGCAAGATGCCAGAGCAGTGTCAATATTGACAGATGTACTGAAGGATGTTACACAGGAACCAATGGTTCGACACGAAGCGGGTAATTACGTATAACATTGCAATACTTTTACGTGGATGTTTGACAACTAAACCAATATGTTTCTCAATTTTATGTTAGGTGAAGCTTTGGGAGCAATTGGGGATACTAATTCTATATCAGTATTAGAAGCCTATAGTAAGGATCCTGTAATTGAAGTTGCTGAAACTTGCCAATTGGCTCTCGATCGAATACAATGGTTGAAATCAAATAATAACACAACTCCTTTAAAAAGTCCATATATGTCAGTTGATCCAGCGCCACCATCAGAGATAACCGATGTTGACTGTTTGCAAAAAATCCTATTGGATGAAAATGCTTCTTTGTTTGATCGGTACCGTGCTATGTTTTCCTTAAGGAATTTACGGACACCTGAAAGTGTACTGGCATTAGGAAAGGGTAAGAATGCTTCAGTATTAAATACACCATTGTATTTGTAGCCTGTATTCAACTGTAGTTTTATATTCTAAAATTGTAAATTTCAGTATACAGCATAAATTTAGAACTACATAATTAAGTTTGCGTTTTGAGACCATGTTAATAAGATATTACTTTAATATTCCTAGGTTTAACAGCTGGTAGTGCTCTCTTCAAGCATGAGATTGCATTTGTACTTGGTCAGTTACAAGAAGAAATTTCTGTACCATATCTGCAGGCTTCGCTTGCAAACACAAATGAGAATGAGATGGTACGACATGAGTGTGCTGAAGCATTAGGAGCTATTGCAACTGAAGAGTGCTATGATATTTTGAATAAATTCTTAAAAGACAATAAAAGAGTTGTTCGTGAAAGTTGCGTCATTGCTTTGGACATGTGTGATTACGAAAACAGCTCAGAGTTTCAATATGCTGATGGTTTATCAAAAGTATCCACATGATTATCTTATATGTTGTCATATATTTTTCTTACATATAAAAATAAATGATCATGAAGAGTGCTTTGTTTAATTAAAGATGGCGTCATCAACAAACTGAATTTAACAATAAATGTAACTATTAGCACGAGTTCAGAATGTAAGAAATAATTAATGTTTTGTTATTATTGTACATAACAAAAAGAGCAGAATAAAACTGTACATCAATTGAATAAATAGTGTTTTCATAATTTACAATACTATCTGGTCGAAGTGTAGAGTGCGGTTTGATATACTACCTACATAAAATGTTTAATTCTCAGAGTTTGTTGCGAGCGAAATCGATCGTATACCCATTTAACCATATGATCATATTCTTTACGCTTATCCGTGAGTGGTTACAAATGGGGAACGTACTATACACTGAAATCGGCGACATGCATGATGACCGCGAAGTTATTTATCGTTTATCACCAAAAGATGCAGCAGCGATGAAGAATATTTGGAAAGTAATTGACGGCAACATGCAATACTACAGTTCCGCATTTTCGACAACGTAACAATTATACTTCATCGTCTGCTTAAACTTTTGCACTATACGTCCATGACTTCAAATAAATGTGTAATTGATCCTTTCCCTTAGCTTGTTCACGCGGCACCCTGAGTACAGAAAATTCTTCGCAGAAGAATACGTGCCGCAATTCATTCAAGAGTCCAAAGTTCAAAAAAAGTTCACCTCAGTCTGTAGTGTTATAAGTGTATTATTTTCACACTACTACCATAAACCGCTTCAAAGAGAATATCTTCTGGGTTACATCGCCATGGTTCACAAAGACATGGGTCTAAGCCATTCCGATCTTGATGTGTGTCTGCCGTTTTTGTTTCCTCGTTGACAAATTTGCAATGTTTGACGCAAATGTTTATGCCAAATGCTTTCAGAACTTTATTTGCAGTCTCGTAGATACGCTGCTGCAGGAGCTACCAACCGAAATGACACCAGGATGCACTGTGGCTCAAATCAGATGTCTGAAGACCATGATTAGAAGACTAGACACCCTTATGCAGGAGCAGAGAGAAAACATGCTGAAATTTCCAGCGACAAACGGAATGTCAACAAATGTTCATATCTCTCCATATTATTAGACTATTTCATACCTTTGAGTCGGCACATGGAACGTAAAGATTTGTCGTAGATATGTCGTAAGATTTTCAAGTGTGATATTGACTCAGTGTACGGTCGACCGATGCATTATTGGATGTCTCAAAAAGAGTATTGGGAATACCGGAAATCAATGTGGTCGATGATAGGCGTCGAAACATCGACTGTTTACATGCCTGATACTGGCGTAATTACAAAAAGTCTCACTGAGGGTAAATTAATTCGTACAGTTCAACGGCGAAGCAGCGCAAGAAGTCGGTCGCTAGACAGCAGAAAGTATAGTTTAGAGAGTGATACTATAACGAAAAAGCACGGTAAATCATACTGGTTATTACACGTAAATGTGATACACTCTTGTATGCAACTATTCTCTGTGTACATATTTTCGGTAGTCACATTTTTTTCACGAGCAAGTGTGAAGAAAAAGTACGTTAATAAGGTGCAGACCGAGGTCAATACCCTTCAAGACCCACTTTGAAGGATTCTAGATACAGGAAATTCTTGCAAGACAGAACACGTCTACGTCAAAACACCAGGAGTTTTTCGCGATATTCGTATATGGATCCCATTCCAGAGGTTTATCAACATTTTCAGACAGTTAATAAAGTACTATGCAATTTAAACAAGTCGCACAATACGTTCGTATTTTAGCAACCAGACGGTGCAACGTCGGGTAGTAGCATGACACCACGAGCGACTGAAAGTAGACAAGCCTTTTTAGAGGCAGTTAAAGCTTTAAAAGCGATAGCGAGTACAGATTCAAACCTTTGTAAGTAGATGGATACCCTGTTCTAATGATTAAGGTGTAAAGTGTAATTTATGTACTGCGTATAACTTATTTACAGATTCCCACGCTACTAATGGTGATACGACCGAAAAGAAAGAGAGTGACGAAGGTCTGAGAAATGGAAAGGTAGGTAACTGTGGAGATGCATAGATTATTAGAACAATAAACGTATGATTGAGGTTTATGACAGTTGTAGTTGACGTACATTTTAACTCTATATGTTGCCTTTTGATGTTTTCGTTACTCTATCGTATTGTGTACACACAAAGGAGCATAGAGTCAATTTATAACATCGCTATTTGATGACGCACCTTGTATTAATTATGTGGTTTTTTGTAGGACAAAAAGAGAAAGGCCTTTAACGCTGCAAAACCGCCAACGTTAGTTATCTATTGTTACTAGCTGAAATAAAGATGGAATATCATTGGTGGTGTTAGGTTGTAAAATTATTTTTTATTTCTTCCAGCAACGTTTGATGAATATTTCTTTACATAATTATACTGCCGCTGGGATCAACATACAGCTTACCTTACTTCGCGGGATGAAATGCACCAGTACATGCAAGGGTTATGAAACTTATTAGTTTTGTTTATCGTGTGATCATGCAAAAAGATGATTAAGTGTCTTGGCATCTCAATTATTATATGCGTGTGTGAAAATTCCACATAGTGTAACGTATTGTCATATTACGCGTTTCATTGTATTTAAAGTGTAATAATATATAATAAACGCATATGAAATATAAATAACATCCTATTAGGAACTAAATGTATTGTACTCAATCTTGGAATGCTTATCTATACATTTTACAACATTTGTTTAGAATAATGTTCTTTATATTTCTATCGGTGGCTATCGACATAGCTGCACTTTATTTTTTTCATAGGTGATGAGCTGTTTTTGATTTAGTTGTCATGATTTCCATATGAAATTTGCTCTACAAGGTGACATTAATGACGGAAAAACTGTAAGTGTTCCAGACATAATCAACCACATTTGTAGATAATTTAATCTAAAACCATATTATAATACAAATTAATCTACACAATATATATTTGTTTAATTCGCTATATTTGTACATAACTGACTCGGTTCATACGATGTGCCAAGGTCATAGAAAAAGCGACATGACTTTAGCGAACTTCCGTTTCCGATTTAGCAGCATCGCCCTTCATTAATTTTTGAATCTCCGCAAGTGACTTTCCTTTCGTTTCGGGCAGCAGGAAGATTACAAAAACCACTATTATTGCCTCGCATATTCCGAAAACGTAGAAGATGGCATGCTGACCCCACGCATCGACCGTTATTTGATAGATTTTAGAAACTATAGTGCCGAGTATGGAACCGTAGATCGAGGCAACTGTTGCGGCCCATGCCTTGATGCTGGTTGGCATTATTTCCGCTAAGACCGTGTACGGAATCGGTCCTATTCCCAGTGAAAAGAACACGTAGAAGGATATGATCGTTATTATGGGCAGCCAGAAGATCGAACTGATGTCGACTTTTGCACTCATCAGGTGAAAATAGATACCGATTGTGAAAAGGCAGGCCGCGGTGCCAATCGCGGACATCAACATCAGAGGTTTCCTGCCGAGTCTATCGACGATGCAGGTCGCGACTATGTTCGCGAGGAATGCAATTGCGCCCGTTATGATGACAGCTATGCTCCCGTCGATCTTCGCCGAAGCGTTCTCAAATATTATACCGACGTAGGAGGAGAATGCAGCAAATCCGCTTGCTTGTTGTCCGGCCAAGAGGATGAGCACGATTAACAACCCCTTTCTGTTCGTCGATACGGTTATTAGTTCGTAAATACGGCCACGTTGCTGTTTCTCGGTTGCCAGGAAATCTGCGATTTCTTTCAGCTCCTCGCTGACAGACTCTGTTCCTCGCAGCCAGGACAAAGACTTTTCTGCCTTCTCTAAGGAATTTGTATTGACTAGGAAGTACGGCGACTCAGGCATCCACGGGAATATTAAGAGAAATAATATTGTTGGTATGGAGCTGATGGCACCAAGAATCTGAAACGTATCGGTGACGTTAATAATGTTTTGAAGTCATGTCCGATTTCTTACGTAGCCGTTAAAGTAGCGTTAAAATAATGACATACAATTTGTCACGTTGATGTGTTATATTTTATATCTTATATAATATATACCGGTTGGAACTGATATATTTGCTGTAGCCATTGCAAAAGCAATTTTTAAGTTATTCGGATTCTCAGCATAGAAATTATCTTAGTAAAGTATAGAAGATCAGAAATACATCATTTATCGACAATACTTTTTTCTACCCCACACGTTTTCCTTATTTGACACAAAACTTTCGCACGCCATCAGAAAATGATGCGAACAGTAGCTACTTATGCATATCAACACTGCGGACACTTTCTGACTCATCCCACTTTACAAATCGACAATGTATCGATTATCTCAACGTTACAATCTTATGATTAGAGTCGTCTACTTGTTAACCACTTCTTACCCTCGTTTTATACATGTCGTTAAAACGTATTTAAAGACTCTCTCGATTAAGACTACTTTCATAATCGCCGATAGAATTTGTACTTTCTAAGCGGATAATTTACCTTCCATGAGATAAACGGCCCGATGCAATAGGTTATGAGCATCCCAAATGAAAGAAGCAGGTAAGACATTGTGCCGAGAGCGCCTCTGATCCTCGTCTCGGCAATTTCGGCCAAATACACCGGCAGGGCACTAAATACGGCACCGGTTCCTAATCCGCATATGAATCTGCCCGCGAATAACATTTCGAACGATTGCGCTGTATACGTCATCGCCCAGCATATGATAAAGGGTACCCCCGTTGAGTATAGAAACCATTTCCTTCCGACGACGTTTATCAGAAGAGCGGAAACAATTGGTCCGAAGCAGGCTCCTATCATCAGAGCACTGGCGATCCAGGATGCTTCATCGGGTGACAAATATAGCTCGGACGATTTCTTCGTCAAGCTTAAGAGAGCGGGAGCAGTCCAACTAAATGCCATGCCATTGCTTAGCATCGTTAAATTCGCTGCAATTCGAGAGATTTAAGTTAAATTGCCGGAAAAATTGGGCACGACAAATTTTCATACGTGGCTTCGCCTTATGACGTAGGGCAATAACGAAAAGTGAGCGGGTGATTCTGAGTGTGGTGGTAGGTGAAAACTAAATAGTACAAAATATTGTTTATTTATTATTTTTCTTCAATTTCTTTGATCGACAGCGGTAATCATCGGTCAAGTCGAAAAAGTGATTAATGAAGCAAGCCAAATAATCGTTTTGAACTGTTAGTCGATTCTACTTTTAAAATGGTTAGCTTTGTTTTCTGCCCGTTTTTTAGCAGTTATGTATTTTGACTGCATCGATGAATGAATGCAAATCTTTCGCTTGAATTTGATCGAGGCTAAATTGTCTGGGTAGAATGGGCTATCTATTTGTATAGGTACGTTACCTGAAAAACCTGCTAGTATCTGCCTGCTGATCTTATTCTTGCTCACTTCGCTGTGCTCCAATCTTGTTTGGCTCCCGCCATCTTCTATACTGTCTTCCATTTTCCTCGGAAACCTGTTAATCCATGACATAGTATCTATAAAATATGTCTTTCAATCGAATGCGTTCGACACTATCCTTAAATTCGTGTGATTCCCTCACTCTCTAAACATCATCAAAGTAAATATTTTACAGGATAGTCGATCTTTAAAATATTAAACACACCTGCCGAGAAGATTATTTTCACAAACTTCGGGGTTGATCAGGCATGCGATTCGCATTTAAAGTTCCAGGGACAAAACGTGATCCACGTATCAAATTTTCTGAATTAATTTCGTAAGTTCACACCTGACAGATGCACCTGTCATATGCGTCGTACATCGCGGACGCGTGGCGTCACTCGTGCAGCAGGTTGCACGGTGTATTATGTCGCAATGGATGATAAGGACTGGGGTGGGATCATTTCTGAACGCTGATCAATGCTTTGTTGCGGATATTAATTATCCGCGAGCAATTCGCATCGAGGCCAACGAACGAATATTAGCGCAGACGGCCGCATTTTAATACATTATTAATGCAGTTGCGACGTTATCACGTGCAGTCAGTGTAGTCGAGCTGAATCAATTACGCCGTTAAAGTATGAGCTGTTAGGTATCGAATGCTGATACGTGAACAGAGTGAAGAAACTTGTGCAAGACGTTGTCACTGAGATGAATAACAATCGGCAGCGGAAGTGTCATAATATGTACGAATGAGGAGATCGATAGGGCTGATTGTAACTTTACAAGACGATGTATGAATGAAATCCATCGAGTTTATGATGAAAGAATCATGCTGTTTCGCAGCGGTGTTTAGATAATATATTTACCATATGCATTATGTCAAATAATGGTGTTAATTGTACCAAGTGACATAACTTTACAATTTTCGTACTAGCGCGAGGATTTAGTATCTGAATTGGGTGGATGCTGTATATTCATAATGATTTTACATCAAAATAAGTTCGCACCTTGCATTGTGTTAACGTCTAGATATTGTTCTAGTACACTATATTATACTAATACGCATTGGGTCAATTTAGATATAAAGCGTTATATAGATACAGCGTTATGCTTTTTGTGGGACGAATGGAATCGAAGTTCGTTGTTTAAGCGATTCAGCTGCAGTAACAGTGCTTTCCCTTTAAATGGAACGCACTCTATCGATGCTTTAGGCTGGTTAATATTCTCTTATATATTTTCAACACTCACGTATTTCAGAATTTTCAACCCGCGTTACAGGATCGTTTTTCAACATTCCGAAATTACAATCGCGCAACTGTGGCAAACTATTCCGACCATCGACGTTTGTTTAGCGAATGCTCGATTACCATTTTAGTTATTTAAACATGAATCGATGCCGTAGTAACACTGCTTCAATTTACATTTGCCAAAACTGTTGCGCGATGACAATAAAGGTACAATGATTGCACGTTAATCGTTAAACGCAACATACCGTGCGTTTAATTGACTAATTGATCCAAGATAATCCCCAAACAGTTATTAACGGCAAAGTGTACAGTAAATAATTTAAAACATCGATGTCAAAATGGCACACTTCGACTATTCAGTATCACGGATCAGATACCCGTATATGGATAGAACAGAAAATAGGAGAACGCACGATTGCCCGAGCGGTCGTAAATCAAAAGCTGCAATCTCTTATATGAAATCTATTTGGGAAAGCGCGCGCGAGCGCGGGCGTGATCCGGATGTATGAACGTTTCTACACCTCCTACTCCCAAGGGACGGCAGAAAGTAGCCCCGCATTATTCGATAATACCGGCAATAAAAAAGGTCGACCGTAAAGAAGAGGAAAATGTATGAAAAAAAGGAAAAGCTCTCTGATCGAGAAACGGAGCACGGAAAGGACGAAAAGAAGGAATAACAGGGTGAAAGGGCAGAAAGGGCCAAAAAGCGAGAAGCCATAAGACGAACGCTTACATAAGACAGAGACAGATACACGGGATAAGAGGCAGGAAGGAGGCACGGGGAGATATAAAGAACACGCGGAAACGAGAACACGGGAGAAAAGAGAGAAACGTAAGGTTTGTAAAGGGCGGGGGGAGGAGAAGGGCTAATCTCCGGATAGACGTCCTACACTCGAGGCAGCGGCATTTCTTATTCGTGTCACAAATCCATCCCCACCGCGCTCGTGACTTTAACGCGGAGGGGATGGATTTAAAATAGACAGCATTAGACGGGCAGTGCCGCCTCCTGAGAGACCGAATGAACACATACACGCTCGCGTCCCCTTATCGCGCAAACGTATACGCACACCAGTGGCGCATACGTAGGCGTGTACTCGCGTACGGAGGCACCTACGGACGCAGCTACAGGCGCAGCTGTAGGCGCAGGTACGAGTACACGTACGCGGTGGCACGTGCGCGCGTGTGCGCTACGCGGCCTGACACGTGAAGGCGCGCGCGTGTGTGCAGGGGGCGGCAGTGTGCGAAGCGTACGTCGCCCGTCGTTTCTCTCTCGTCGACGGGCCGTAGCGGAGTTCGCGAGATCGTTTGAGCGCGAATTGAATGACAGGCACGGCGGCGGTCACAGTGGTGGTGGCAGTGGTAGTGGTAGTGGCGGTGGTGGTGGTGGCGGTGGTGGAGGCGGCATCGGCGTCGCGCGCGGCACGTGACATGTCGCACGAAATTGCATAGTGATTGGCGTTACTTTAATCGGCCGGATCGCCCGCTCCCGTCTGGCCGCTACTTTATATCCGAGCTCGCGCTGCGGACGAGAGTGCGAATCGATCGATCCTCCTGGACATTCTCTCTCGTCCAGGATTCTTCGCGTCGTTCCCGCCCGCAGGTAGGCAGATAGGCAGCCGGATAGGCAGTTTGGATAGGCAGTTTGGATAGGCAGTCGGATAGGCAGGCGGATAGACGGACGGTGGGAAAAAAGGCGGGCTTTTGCGTACGGCCGCGCTTCATCCCGCTGAATCGACTCAATCGGGGTTCGCTTATCGATCGAGAGCAAGGTGCGCGTTTTCGCTAGCCGCCTTCGAGGGGAACGCGCGAGCTGATAACGCTCGGCCGAGCCTTATCTCGCCGGCGAGATTTTCAGAGTGGCTGCGCTGTCTTTCGCGGGAAGACAGAGAGTGATCCGGTGCGAGTCGGAGAGCGCGGGATCGGTCGCGTGTTTAGAAGGCTGAGAGTGTGTGCGGGAGCGCGCCTCAAAGTCCGTGCCTCGAGCGTGCGTGCGTGCGTGCGTGCGTGCGTCAGCGTCGGAGGGGTTAAAGAGTGATAAGTGGAGAGAATTCGGTGAAACAGCGTTCAGCGCATAGACGAGCGGCCGGTCATCGATCATGGAAGGAATCGAACGGAAAGTGGAGACGTTTCTGCGGATGGTAGGCTTGTCGTCGGACGACAAGGTCGATCCGGCCACCGGACTCACGGAGAAACAGAAGAAATTGGTGCAGTCTACGTGGGCGCCGGTCAAAAAGGACCCCATTGCTTCCGGTGCTGCTGTCATGCTCGCGTGAGTATATTTTTTGAATTTTTGCTGTCAGTACTCTTCTACCTTCCTTATTGCATCTCTGAACTGTTCGGCAACTTGTGTCCACTTTTGCGGATTCGATGTTTTACTTTAGTCACGAATTATGTGAAGCAATTCGTAACGTGTTAGAATACATTTAGCTTCCAGTAAGTGGCATGTTAGTTTTGCTGAAGATGATCGTTTTAACCTTTTTCGCAGAAAAATTTGATTCAGTGTGTACTACGCTCGATTCGGTGGATGCCTGCAGTTATTGTACCTATCACGTGCTCGAATACATGATGCAGTTTTCTATTTTATATTTGATTAAGATATTTGACTCAGCGGGTCGCTTTCTGGCTGTTAAATGATACTCTAAAGAAGAATGAAAGAGGATGTTTCTTGATCAGGGTCAATTGTACGCGTGTTAGGTATGTGTATTTTCGCGTGGAAGATTTATAGCGTAGCTAACAAACGCAGTTAGTCGTTTGATTTCGTCATCGGTGGATTAAATCAAATCTTGTCTTGATAACCTCGCCTAACGTTATATCAATTGAACGATACGGTTTTGTGTAAACAGTTCAAATTACACCAGCCGATTGCGCGATTCAATGACAGAGTTTATTTTCTTATCTAATATGTACACCCTTTCGGCCTCTAATCCTCCCCTAAACTTGCTCATTTTCGAAGAATCCGCGTTGTAAATAACATGCCATGCATTTTCAATTTCAAAAACTTTCACGACCTCATGAAATAGCTTTTTCGATTCTTACAAATTTTATTTCCCTATCTTAGTGAAATCACTAGATTTATCGCCACAGTAATTCCAGCAAATTAACGCATTTTTTCCTTCCTCATAATCGAAATTACAACATTCACACAAATGCGCAGACGGTTCCGTCATCGTCTGCAATCGCGGTCAAACATTCAGCCCATCTTAATGACTAATTAATTAATTCTAACACTGACGCGAACACATTCCACTCAACATCTCAATTCCTCCGAAACTCTCCTGATCCACATAACGCCTAAATGATCGTAATGGTCTCCTTTTGTACAGTAGAACGTCTACTTTGAACGGTGAAGATTGAGACTAATGTTTAAAACATTGCTTTTTCAAGGCAAGAGATTATAGTAATTTTCTCTAAACCGTACACCCAACATTCTCTATTTTTCCATCCTAAAACGTCATTCAAACCATGCCTTTCCATCGAGTACACCAAAGCCATACACCTCTTAAATCAATTCCAATCAATCAACATCTTCCTCCACGGAGTACTACTACTGCCTCCCGGCTCTCCGAAGTTCCTCCTACCAAATTCTTCCGATCGCCATGCCTACCCGCGGAATTCATCCGATGATAATAACAGCCTCCAGGCCAAATTCTTGAGCAACTATTCGATCGCTATCCGCCGGCTTGGCAGTCAATTATGCGCGTTGCGGCCGGAGACCTTTTTTTTCCCCGCCGGCAAGTTCGCAGTCAATTATGGGCGCAATATGTCGCGTTAACAGCGTTATGCGCGATACGTCCTTCCTGGAGGCGCACAGAATCTAATTAAGTGGCGCGCTTACGTGCACAACAATTTTACGAGGGATCGTGCGAAGCTTCTCAATAATGGGAGCGGTAACGAGGGCCTAAGCTCAAGATGTGGGATTACGATCGTTGCCGAGCCGAAGAAAGCAAACAATGGCGGGAGACAATGGAGGGCTGATGGTGGGGCGGAGGGGAGGGGGATAGGCGTCGTAGATGTACATCGCCGAACTGAGAATTCGCGGATGCATTCAGACTTTCAATGGCGGACGAGATGCTGCCGCACGCACGGCCGCAAGTCCGTCGAGGATAATGAAGGGCTTTAATTAAAATTATTCGAGAGGCCGAGGGCGGGAGGGGTCTCTATGGTGATACAATTTTGCCCGACCTTTCTAATTAGATTTTATAATTTCGATAATTAAATTGTCGCGAGGTGGGGACGGAAGGGATGCAGGTAAAGAGACGTTAATTTTCGTAAAAGGTAGCGCAGCACTTTCCGAGAGTGTTCGTCCGCGGAAGCTGCGATTCGCATGATGCATCTCCTTCGTGCGCTGTGATTTTGATTCGCGGGCGTTAATGGCGATCCCGTCGATCAGTCTGAGCGATGTGCGAAATGATGATGGGAGAAACAATTGATAGGGTGAATTGTTTCAGGAATAATGTGGACGTTCATTGGGCGTAATGAATAAAGATTTTGACTTCGCTTCGTTTTTCTAGTTAGTCGGTGCTTATCACTTTATTCGCATAATTGTTCTGCGAACGTGCATACTCTATTGAGCAAAGTTAGTGTTACTTGTTATTAAAATCTTTCTGTTTAATTTGTGGATATAAGACGAGGGTTCGTTTTCAAAAATGTTGACTTGTCTCTTGTCTTCTTATTTTCTACAGGGGCCAAAACTTTCTATGTTATTATTAAGATGAATTGTCGTTTCACATACATGGTGGGAACTTTAAAAAGAAATCATATTTTCTGCCTTAGATTGTTCAAGAAATATCCGGATTACCAGCAGGTGTTCCTGGCCTTCAAGGATGTCCCCGTGAATGAGTTGCAAGGGAACAAAAGGTTTCAAGCTCATTGTACGAGCGTAATATCGGCCTTCACTAATGTTATTGACACTTTGCATGACCCGGAGTTAATGAAGGCTAGCTTAATCGGCCTAGCTGAAAGGCACAAGAAACGCGGCCAGACGCAGGAACAATTTTTGGTATGCATCTCATGAGGATGGAATTTTTACTGCACATCCCTGCGGCGTCGAAACCGGCCGGGAACATTTTTATGATGATCGTTCATCCGAAGTTTAATGCTCTATGGATCGTACACGAAGTTTTTGACATATCACGCGATAAAGTGGGTCACAGATATGAGTTTTTTTTTTTTGTTGAAAACTGTCACAAATATGGCATAGACGGGTTGCAATTATTAACGACTAATTGGGAAATAAGTTTCTTGAAAATATTATTCATTCTACAAGGAAATGATTACAAATCTGTGCTACATTTTAGGTAATTCACGCGTTCTTGAAGGCTTAACTACTATAATGATCAATGTAATAACTGTCTGATCAACCCTTACGTAAACCGTAAACATGATACGTTCACAGATGACTGGAAGAAATCGTTAGTTTTATTAGAGGGTAGCAATCCCCGAAAGAAGCGATTTTCCAAAGTTCCCCTTCAATTTTCGCGATGCCTTTGTCTAAGAATACACCGATGTTTCCCCTTTGTATTGTCTGAAACTTTCATTTAGCTGATACCGGTCGTATCCTGTTGCGCCTCATCCTTTCAACAGAATTAGTTTCCTGAAACTTTGTAATTTAATCCGAATAGAGTTTGCTCGCCCGGAAAACTCTTATATGAGAACATTTCTACATGTACACTCTGCCGTGTGAAAACATTTGCACTCTATACATTGACAGTTCAGGACTATGTCAGTACGTGTTTTACAAGCGTTGCAAAGATAACGACATGCAAACTTTCAATCGCAGTTCAGTAACGTCATTAATCTCCCTCCACAACAAACTTTCAACAAATCACTTGTACATCAGTTCCGAAAAAACAGCATACACAGTTAATGCATAACTTCATACACACGCCAGTCGTGAACGTATACGGATTCCCGCTCACAGTATACATCCAATACGAATCTTACGTGCGGTCCATCCTGCAGTAAACGTTTAGAGCGCCGATTGGCGTAAAGCCTAAAAATTGTCCACGTGTCCAATCCGAAAAATGTCTCCGTTTTTCAGAACCTGAAGGACGTGATACTAGAAGTGCTCGCGCAGACTTTGGGGAAGCAGTACACGCCGGAAGTGTCGGAAGCGTGGAACAAGACGATGGACGCTGCGTTCTCGGTGATGTGCGAAGTGCTGACCTCGTAGAAGTCACGGGGCCGTAGTTGTTTTGACAGGCGAACTCTCGCACAGCCGTCTTTGGCGAACTCAAGGAGGTGCTCGGTGATTTTATCGGTGACGCGCATTCCGGCAAAGGCTCTACAGATTGTAATCTGCGCGACGCAAGGTGCGCAGGATCGTCTTTGCTAAACGTTACCATCGTGAATATTAGGCGTGCCGATATGGCAACGTGCCGTGCTTGAATAATTGCAGGCTCGAATAATTGCAAACTCGTCTACACTTGCGAAACGGGACAACGCAAAAGGAAAATCGATGCATCGACTAAAATCGAACTTACGTGACCGTTCAATCGTTCGATGCTTCCTTATAATCTAACGTTTTTTATATATCGTCAGGATGATTTCGTCAGGACGACAGTTTCCGATACGGATAGAGACTGTGTCCTTCAGAGTCGCGATAATTATACTGATTTTCATATTAGTCATTTCTTCATTTGCGATTATGGAAAATTATGGGATGTTTTAACGGTGCGATAAGCGCTAGTTCTTGTCTTACATATAAACACGCCTGTAAATAACTTGCTGGGACAGAAAGGCCATTCTGCAAATGTAGTTAGCAGACACTTGTTTCTTGTTTCATTTGCTGTTCGATTTCTACTTCCATAGCACCTCGTGTCTACATCGTCGTGCCAAGCAGACGCCGTAGAATCCATTGCTACAGATTTTTAGAATAACGGCTATATATTTTTTTATATTTCTCTGCCGGTCGAGATGCACATGTAACTGTCATTGACTTTTACGTGAAATATCGAATGAAGATTGTTACGTAACTAGCGAAATTCTACTCAACATTTGCGAGTCTGTCGAAGCAGCGCCAATCGTTGCATGAACTACGAATTGATCTAACTCAGAAATGGAGGATATTCGATGAATAAGGTCATTCAGTTGTATATAGATATACGAATATTAACGCGCGCTAACGAAATAATGTATAAACCGCTTGGGCATGCTAATGTTATAAAAATCCTTTTGAATACATTAAGCCATTCTGTGTAGTGTCCGCATTCTGACTTTCAGTGCGATAATCATTTTTTTACGTGCGACAGGGAACGTCTCTTCGTTGTGACTCACGCATCATCGATGTACTAACATTAGGATATATGTAAAAAAATGTTAAGAAATATGATTATGCAATAAAAATGATTAAGCGTCGACGCGCGTACAAATCAGGAAGAAGCGGTCAATTTTTTCTTTCGCCTGACGAAAACGATTATGCTATATGGTATATCTATAACATATGAAATACGAAGATCGTTTGGCAAATTGACGCACATCTTCGAATTCTTCCCACGACACATTTGGCGAGTTCATAGATGGTAAGTGTTAATCTTTGATCACTCTACGCAAAAATTCAGTCAAGAGGAGCGATGATCATCAGTTCATCAAACACACTTTTCACCGTCGAGATATTCAAAGTTTGATTTCCCTTTCCAAAATGTCACAATTACATATCTGGCAGCCTTGCACATAAAATCACATACGCTCCCCTGACAAGACGTCTTGGAAATCTCGTTGTACAAACTACATAGCACTCGACAGACACCACAGAAATATAAGTGATGGTCACCGGTTGTTTCGGAAACTGAGCAAGCCTCCTATCCTTCGTTTATCGTCCAAGGGAAAATGCGTGCAAAATGCAGTCGTAGTGACTTATTCAGCAGATAGCGTTAAGCGATGTCAGTGAGAAAGTGAGTCCAGCAATCGGCTTAACGGAACTAATCGTGAGAACGGGTCTTTACGGGAGAAATATCGGCGGATGGTGGAGGCGGAGGTGCGCGGCAAGTAGAAATATCGTGCCGAGTTAGAGTGCTCTTTCCGGTGGACATCGATCACTGACCACTTCTGCGTTCGACTCTCGCTTCTCGGCGAAATCGGCGTGCGAGTCGCGTTCCTTCGCGTACTTTATCCGCTAGATCTCGCGAACGTGACCTGCATTCAGTGATGGTGCCGCTTATTAGGCCGATAAGCAGTCGGGCACGCGAGTCGTCGAGGGAAACTGCAAATGAACGAGCTGCTCCATCGAGCAGGACAAAGAGCATGCACTCGTGAATGATCGGAAGCACGTAAGGTGAGGCGAAAGCGACGCTGCAATGTTGCGTACAATTGACATGTTGCAGTTAAGTAAGATCAGAGGTAAACATTGATGTTCGTACTGATAAGGACGGAAGTGATGTAAGAAGAAGAGGCGGAAGATCTGAAAGATTGGGGCAGTTGCTGTATTGTTCTGAAATTATGTTTCTTGTGAACGGTACGTATGCAGGTACGGGACACTTTTTACGGGACTGGTACCGTGTAAGGAAGATTGTAAACAATTGACTTTCAACAAGGTACAGAAGTTGTGCTAAATCAAAGCGAACAATGGGGGACATAATGAAAATGGTAAAGTGTTCAGTTTTCGTTTTGAGGAATAGGCGTTTTATTTATTGTCCGTTCCTGTTAACGTGTTAAATAAATTGCTTAAAAAAGGTAGCGAACATAAAGTGGGAAAATGCTTGCGGGGATAGCAGGGGGTATGCGCATATAGTAGAGACTGTTTCCAATTGACGGCCACGTGTGCTTTCTGCTGCTTCGGACACAAGAATTCATGAGGGTTCAAGAGGAGTTCGTCAGTGGCATTGACGCCAGCTAAGTGCTCAGACGTGTGACTGCTGACAGTCAAGTTGGTTGTTGATTATCTGATTGTCTGCATTCCATCACTTTTTGCTCCCGCGTTCGCGCACTCCTTTTCGTTAGTTGATTCATGGGTGAGTATGAGTATTCAAACTACGATTCTGGTATTCTAACAAGTTTTTCGGAATGCATACGTAGATTTTTACTTTTTTGGTCCGAGCAATAAATATGATTGGTGAGTGTGCAAAGTCTGTTAACCGTGCGATTAGATTAAAGAATCATATGGCAGAACTGTAATGACCACATTGAATGTGAGACAATTTTTCACAAGCTACATATTTCTTTGTAGATGATGGTATTTAAAACGTAATAAACTGTGAAGTGACGATACTCGATAAAAACTATTAAAGTGATTCTATGTTGTTTTAGATTTAGGATAATTTTTTGGCAAAATAATTGTTTATATTGCAGCATGTATTTTATTAGAGAAATTGTTCTTACGATGTATAGGTATTTTCTTATCTGATCGTGGGTTGATCGTAAAGCATATGATAAGTATGTATTTCGGGTAGTAATTTTATCGCTGACATAAAGTCAATGTTTATGCAAAAAATGGAGGTTAGTGTTCTGGATCCGACTTTATCGACACGTGTAATAAAAGGCCGTAGGTATATCAAGTGCGCAATGGCTTACTTTCTTGGGAAATGTAGACAATTTAGGGTCGTGACAATTTTTTGGAACTGATAAGCACACACTCTTCTTTAAGAAAACAATATACATATGTATTTAAACATGCGAGATACGGAGACTTAAGTCACACTGCAGATATCGCAGTAATCGTTGCTCTTTGTGATAGTTACAATCTTAATCTTCGCTATTAGCATCTGATAACGCGACTATTAGAAATTAATAATTCATACAAATAACAATTTGGTGTGGGTGAAAACCAATTAAGTCAAATGTACGTAAAATTAATATCGCAAATATATAGGTATAAAACCGTCACAGAAAATAATATGGTTTTGTTAACATTTCACGCCTTTGAGAAATATTCGGCCTTTTTGCAAAATAGAAGAAAATTCATTTTTCCTATAATTAAAAATGAGAGAAATTGCAACTACTCTGTATAGGTACCTATAGCATGTGGAATGTAATCTTTTATCAATACTAAAAAATAGTAAATTTCAAATGTTTGCGACCAAAGAGTGAAGATAAAACAACTTATTTGAAATAAAGAAAAGAAGGTAAGGAAAAATATGGTTAGGACGTCGAGTAAACTAAAGATTATATTAGTACAGTACAACTACCGATCTGTCAAAATAAATGGTCTGACGTATATTAAAAATGGTTTTTGTCCCGTGAAACATGTTATTTTCAGATACATTCTTTAGCACTCACGAGATAGGTACATGATTACTTGTTTTCCATTTTATAAGTTCAAACAAACTAACTTGTATACTTAGACCAGTGAAATGAAAATATGAATGGTAATCGTCGGCAGCTCTAGTATCAAACGTAAGTCAGAATTGAAATTCATCGAAACCGGTTGAAAAAGTAAACAAGCAATGTCATCTCTGTTACTGAAAATTTGTCGTCCTTAATTGTCAACGCTTGAGAATAATTTTGAACGTTTTACATTTCTTTATGCAGTACCTCCGAACTTCTCTGAAGCATCCAAAACGTACGTTTCAGTAAAAAAAAAAAAATTATTCTGCCTTCAAAGGCGTCAGCGTGTGTCTATCTTACTCTACAGCTTCGTACATTGCTTTGTACCTACCAAACGTACAGAGCATCTTCCTTTTTGCCGACAAGTCGCCATCGCTCATGCAATGTGCGGCACGAACCGGGTAAATAAAAGTAAAGAGAAACGGAGCTTGTTAAAATGCAGAGCCGGGGTAACAGATCTGTGCGCAGAATGCACAAGGGAGACGGAACTGTCGGTTTATAATGCGCGTACGTAAAAGTAGCGTCGGCGTAAAACGCTCTGTGAAATTCCACGCACTCTTTACTGAGCTCAACGCCCGTGGAGCATTAAACGTGTTTAGACGTGATGCACTATTACGTTCGATATTTCTGAAAAGGGACTGATTTCACGGGAAAACGTTTTGCCTAATCATCATACGCTGATAGAGTTTACTGGAAGTTCGCTCGGAATCCACAAATTTCCTTTAAATATTAACAGGGACAAAAAGATTCAAGTTTGCTCGTTGCCAGACGTGTGAGTAAAATGTGTGCAGTGATGTCTATTTGCATAATCATCGTATAACCACTGAACTGGTATATGCACATCAGAGAGCGAGACGTTATTTTTCACGGACTCATATCCTCTCCCCCTCTCATTCTTCACCAGGAAGCTGTATATTTCTACATTTCTTTTTCCTCGGAACGAGCCCACTAAGGTAGTCGCATTTCCGGTAATTAATATAGGTCAGTTCCGGGTAGCCAACTTAAAGCCGATCATTTCAGGTTGAAGCTTCGACGGTGATAATAATAATTGCAATGGCAGGCAACAACAAGAACAGAATTCATGAATACATAGTTTCATCGACAAACAATAAATCATTGGTTACGTTACCCACTATCTAATTTGATTATTAATTAATTTCCAGAATACTGCGACTGACGCTTTATTGGACATTTTTTGCAACATCTGTCATGTATTTTTTTGCCAATTCTATACATGTTAGAGTTTAATCAAGTTCAAATCCGCTGAGTGTGACAACTGAATCGTCCTTTTAAGGGTGTCTACTTGATGTTCATTCTACTGTCCCCGACACTAATTTAAGACGCGGCACAGGTCATTGTCTGCTCAAAGCATAATTTCACGACCTTTCGCAACCTTTCAATATTTGGCGATACGACTCTTTAAACATTCTTTCGTTGGTATCTACTGGCTTGCTTACACTTTTCCTTGCAAGGCAACTTAAAGTTGCTTAACTGTGCATACTATCCGCACTTTTCACATACTTTTATTTTATAGCAAACAACAAATGCACTTCCTTGGGAGTAAACGGTTCAAAACATCGATACTGTCTTACTTCCTGGATTTCATAAAGTTAAAAAGTAAAGTAAAAAATTCTTAGTTGGAATTTCCGAGCACTCTTAAAATTCACATACCTAAATAAACTTCAATTTCCACAAACGTAACCGTGATAAAAAAGATCAAATACATTCACAGCCCGTAAATCACAGCTCCTATAAACAATGTTGTATTCTTCGCAATCACAGATAAACCTGAATATTCTTCAACTGTACGTACAATCTCCCAAGAAACTCTCCGGCAACAAAGCGCAAGGAACGGCCAATCTAATCACTGAAATTCACCGACCGATGACAGAGTAGTCCAGACAATTTTCCGCATAACCGGCAGTGTGTCACTGTGGAAAAAGACGGTCGGTGTGTCGATTTGTAACGCCGTCTCCGAGGAAAAACGATGTCAAGTGCAACCTCTCATGTTCGACTAGTCGTTCACTTTCTCCATTACGGAATTATAATGACTGACGCTTCCATTAACGTCCTATTCGGCAATTCCCCCCGCTAACAAAAGATTCGACGATAAAATGGTAGCGGTTCCGCTAACGACAAACAGTCTCGTTGATCGGCAATTGGTCTGCGCAAATGGAAGACGTCCGACGATATCCAGCTCATTTAAGAATAATTGCCCGCTTTGCAATGGCTCCAGGGGCGAATGCAATTTATCAGCGACGAGCGCGAGGCAGAAATTCTCGGCAACTAGCTTTCTAACGCTCGCGTCAGGTGACTTTTTAGCGCGCGAGAGAAATTGTCAAGCCAGAGACGGGTCAAATATTATGACCGGACCGAAAGTTTCCTAGTTTACTTTTCAACAGCGTCGATCATTTTCAAATTGGGTCTAAGAGAGGATTTGGACAAAACAAATCTTTAACAGGTCAGTCGATGACGAGTGGATTAGTCAAAAAGGGATTTGAACAGTTGCGGCACGAATATTTTATCGATTCCATACGCGCACTGCGCGAATGTTAAACGTTTTTTTTTTTAAATGTGTGAATAGTTGGGCTGAAGACTGCCGTTTCTTATGAATCTACATATAATACTTGCGGAGTGTAGGAGAGTATTTCGATGCACATGTCACATATTTCAGTGAATACGTTGATAGCTTCTAATATTGAGTACAGTCTATTTTGCTCTAATTACATGATTTACGTAATTGTTCTTCAATCTTTCCAAGATTTTTTTGTCACTTTGACGACGTGCGCATCTGTACTAAAAATTCTATAACTTTCACAGATATTTTTAATTGGCTAAGTAAACGAATAAATACTTTTTATAATTGGACCGTTTATTTTGAAAGTGGTGTAAGTCCACTTTTAAACAAAAATGAGTTATTACGTAATTTGTACTCAATCTAGTGTAAACTCTTTATTTATTACGTGTTAGCATTTAATATCTTAAAAATGCTAATCCTTTGTTCAATTTAAAATTGATCGGTTAAAGAAATTGCATATTCATTGATTATGAAAGTGGTGTAAGTCCAATATTCATAGACATAGGTGGTTCATTTGGTTACACGTGCTTTATTTCACGAATCTTGTACACACCACAGGATTATTATGATGTCATAAAACAATGTAGACAGAACAATACAGATATTTTACACGAAATTCTCTCGTTTTATTTCGTGTAAAATAAAGAATCTACAAATTGCAATTCAAAAACGGGTAAGAAAAATTACTAACGGAGAAAAAGTAAACTCGTTGAAAATATTTGGATGAGGTTTTGTAAATGTGCGCCGTATGCTATTGTATATAAAATATCGATGGGGGATACAGAATTTTAGACGTTAGATTTATCACTTACATGTCGGGAAAGACCACCAAACTTTGAAAGAATTGTCCAAACACCTTTGTATAACGATGCCAAACCAAATTACATACGAAAAATATAAGCATTGAAGCAGTTATTTTACCTTAATAACTAAACAATAGCTTAATAGCAAACTTAAATAATATAAACTAATTAACGTTCAAAATAAAAAATACTAGTCCCATTTTATTTCTCCTTATTATTTATTAACAAAATTGGATTAGTACAATATATATTTGAAGTGATATTTATTTTTTCAGAATTGAAACAAAATGATTTTTACAATTGACTAATTATGAAAGTGGTGTAAGTCCATTTGCAGCCCGTAAATATACATTATTTCAGTTAAATTCGCCTAAAAGAAATTTATATAATCAAATCACACATTGATATATCCGTAGAAACATTGCCAGACTTGATATAATTAATGTATATTTTTTAATTGATTAATATGCTAACCTTTAATTTACTCGAAACAACAGAAAATGGACTTACACCACTTTCAAAATAAACGGTCCAATTCATCGGATATAAATGTTAATGTTTTATCGATTTATTTCAATAGCCTAAAGAACATCAAAATTTAATAATTATTCTTGTTTACCGCGGTGAAATCAAAAGTATAGCATCGGACTAAACTGTATACACAGTTGGTCATGGATCATCTGACAACACTAGAGAGCGGTCTGAGTATGACGTCACGTTCTTATGCGAACAAACTACGTGACGAAAGAATAGGTCAGTTAGATTTATGGCATGTATGCTAGAACGAAAACGGTTAGCAGACAGCTGACTGTAAGTGTTCAAGAAGTGTACAGCGACGAGTAGTAAAGCATGAGTGACCGTAGAATTGCTACGAGCATGTAAAAATGTATTGAAACACATTGGAATGGTTTAAAACCAGCGTTATCGTTTTCTAATGTTCTGTTTAGCCACTTTTGGCTTATCGATGTATGTTTACTAATTCTGTCCGCCAATGGGACTCTGTTGTTTCAGGAAACTAATTTTTGAAGACCGGAAATGGGAACGGTGCTGAGCAACTTCGGCACACATGCCGACGACAATCTTCTAGATCCAAAAGTCGGATTGACAGGCAGGGAGAAAAGAATCATTAAACAAACTTGGGAACTTGTGCGTAAAGATTCAGTGGGGACTGGCGTTGCAATTATGACGAGGTACGTCAATTTTGTTTCGAAAGAGCATTGATTAACTCTGTTGAACTGCTGTTTCTCAATTCTTCTCTACGAGAGGACAGAGTCCCTGGGGGAAGCTTTGATACTAGGAACACCGACATTTTTTATTCATATTTTTGTTCAACTTGCCAAATGATACAAGTCACTGTACTTGTAATTGTAAAATGGGAAAAAAATAATTATTTACCTTATCTCGGTGAATGCTAAACAATATTTAGAAAAATTAAATCTTTATAGAAAAGTCACTATTACGACAGAGTTAGACTTACAGACTCAGAATAAACGTACTTGTGTGACTAATACTTTTGCAACGGTTTCCAACGATTTTATTGCCATATGTTACATTATTTTAATAGCAAACATTGAATTCGATTTTATTCATCGTTTGTTAGGAAAAGATAGCTACTGCTTACTGAGATGTACGTGGGAACACAAAAGTGTTAAGATATTCTGAAGGAATCGAACGTTACTTTGTTTTTGCCAATTTTTGCACATTTATTGATTGTCATCCAATGTTTATGCATTTCGGCGGACTGAAAACTTTGTAACGCTCATGTTCTAGCTACTTCACGAAATATCCGCAATATCAGCAAGTCTTCCCCACGTTTAAGGACATGCCTATCAGCGAGTTGCCGACTAACAAGAAGTTTCAGTCTCACTGTCAGAACATCATGACGACTCTGAGCAACGCATTCGATGCGATGGACGACTTCGAACTGATGGAAGCTACCTTGATCGTAACCGGTGAAAGACACGGTAGACGGGGTCAAGGCAAACAGGAATTCCTTGTAAGTGTAACGTATTTTTTCTAGCGAAAGTCCAGTTCCAACAATGAGATGTCAACATAGAGCAAGTATTAACATTTCGCCTGAACGTTACAAGCATGACATTTTATTTATGATAAGATATATCAAAATATATCCATCTAATATCTATATTTGTTTAGTTTGACAGAACAGTACGACAATTATTTCATGTTTCAATATAAATTTCATTGTTAATCAGTTGCTGAACGTAGAAAAGGTGCAATGCACTACATTGCTTTTGTAAACAATTAATGAATAACAAACATAAAACAATGGGCAAGTAAGATCTTACTGATAAAAGATCATGGTTTAGAATACATGTTGGAAAGGATTCATGAATATGCTTCTCAATCATGCCTAAGAAACGTGCTTTTGCGGCTGGGCATTGTTAGTCCTTAAACGTTTTCACTTTTGAAGGATTCTTGGAATACAAACGCATTAGGTGTTCTAAGGAGACCTTGAATGAACTAATATCTCTCGATGCCAGTTTCGTAAACCCGAACAATGATTCTTTTCAAACAGTTTTCCTACTAAAGTCAACCGTTACATAAACTTGTTAATGTCATCATGAAATCGCAACGAGGATAAATCTTTGAATCACGGTGAATCAAATGAAACGTCGGAAAATACCATTAACGACACAAAACATTTCTATCATATACAGTTAAACAGAAAATGCACTTGTTCAGTAGCTGTTCACATTCGAACTACTTATAAATCAGTTACCTACATAACTTTCATATATTCTAACAATTCTAATCGAAATCATGTAATAAGTGTCTGTCAAAAATATAATCGCAGCAAGCAGTAAATCGATTATAACAGCAGCTTCGAACGGTAGATAATTGTAAAAAAAAATAAATAATATTTGTTATTAATAATGTTGAACAAGACGATCTACTTCAAGTGGTCATTCAATGTTTGGGTCATAAAATGATAAATATAACAAGTGTAACAAATACATCTTCCTCCTCGTCGTTAATGGAACTATCACGTCTTACGTTCACAAAGAATTTTTCTTTTTACAACAGGACTTGAAAGGAATCATAATGGACGAACTTACTAAGGCCCTAGGGACCAAATTTACCATGGAAGTAGCCCAAACTTGGGACAAGACTATCGACAGTGCATTTTCCATCATATTTGAAGGAATGCGGAATACAGAGTTATGATCAAGTCTATCGCGACATGGCATAAAATGTTTTTTTGTATTATAATTTGAAAATCCGGTGTCATAAAGTTAGCAACTTAGGTTAGGTATATAGAAAATGAGAATTTTTCTATTTCGCCGAAGAATCGACGTCAGTATCTGTTCCAGTTTCGTGTTGCGAAACGTCAAAGATCTCCACGCTGCTATCAGTGTTATAGTTAATAGACATTTTTCGTCCAGTATTTTCTCCATCTCCTTCGACAAACTTCTTCCCATCACGACCTTGCTTATCCTTCAGTTTCCTTGCCCGGAAATGGATCAGATTAAATGTAAAAAAATACAATATTTTTCCACATTCAAGCACCATATCAATAAGCGTATGCCCAAGAGATAGCAAATGTAATAGGGTAGCATTCATTGTGCATGTGACGATAAGAAAAAGTGCGCCAGTGGCATCCGTAGATAAACATTTTTTCACGTGCCATATGGAAGATTGCGGAAGCGACAGTTATGCACTGTGATTAAACAGAGATTACTGGGCTAATATTGCCATCCATGATGAGTTCCTTGTAATTATTTTCCATTACAATAGCATAGGATTTTGGAAATTGTGACAAAGTATGGAGTAGCGTATTGTTTGTACTTATGCGTGCAATAATGTTTGAATTGATTAATGTGTTGGTTACATGTTTCTTTACAACCAATTTTTTTCAGATTGTATATAGTGTTATACAGACTGTACCAACATTATCTAAGCGGTATTACGCTTGAGTGAAAAAATGCAGAGAGATGACTCGAATATTTTTTATAAGAAAAATACTATAGATTGTCGCAATATTGCCAGACAAATTGTAACAAAATGACAGAATTTATGATAATGAACAACGGCGGCAGTTACTTATAAAACAACTCCACCATTTGGTGTATGCGACTTTAAATATCGATCCGCTTAAACAACTTTATGATTTTCGCAGGTTTTATCGAAAAAAGTAGCCCAAAGTTTGTAAATTACATCATGACTCTAAAACACGACAACATCTGTATTACATAAGGTAGATTAGAAGTCTACAATCTCCAATTGTGTGTCCTAATGTATCGTTATTGTTATTTTGTTAATGAACTTTTAACCATTGTAAAAATAATTGTATTGATTATATTATCACGCAGGATCACGCAGAAGAGATATTTTACGTTATGAAAGTACGAAGCTTTTTACTTGTCAGAAATAATGTATCATGTGTAAAGTTTGCAAAACTTTTAATGTTATATCACACAGAATTACACGCGAAGTGGCAGTAGCGGTTGAACTTTCGAGAATTCTCTTAATTGCGCAAAGTTGTAATACGTTATTGCTTCGAAGAAGGCAATCAATATAGTATACATGCTTGGCGCGTTTAAATTGGTCTTAATATACCGGAAGTTGTTGACGTGCAATTGTCAGTTAACTCTGCGCACGTTAGACGGCGCCACATCGGTGTCTTTCAAAATATTGAACAGTGTTATTGTTATTTTGGTTTTAACATTTAACAATGTCATGAAATCATCAATTGAGTTCATCGTTTTTAAGACAAGAGCATATATTAACAAGAAATCTAGTTGTAAAATTAGTTCTTAGTGATGATTTACTTCATATCGCATTGTTAGTCAGGCATTGAAATGTAAATATTTGTGAAGTTTATGTTAAAAACTTGCGTGGCAGTGTTATTATTGTTCCTGAATGAGTGCAATGCTTAGGACTTAATGTAATGCGTCTATCAACTTCAGAGTGTCTTCTAATGTGATATATGTATGGGAAAAAAGTGCGTACAATATTTTTTTAGGAAATTGGGACAATTACAAGACGATTACAGAATTATCGACTGCAATGGACATAGTAGCTGAGGCTCTTATCGTATTGATAATTCGTAGAGTGGTCACTTACGATAGTGTAAAGACTAGTGAAATTTGAGACGACCGACGTCTGATTTATTAACGATACATTTATGTTTTCGTATAACTGAATATCGAAGTTGCTACCATTTTTTTAAACTAAATTAAATACTCACGTAATGAATAGATGGTTTATTCCCAAATAAACATCCTATGTTTCCCTCTACTGTTACTTTTTCAAAATTAAATAAAAACCCATTCAAGGAACCCAATAAAGGACGAAATGGCATACGTCACGAAAAACGTAGGAACGTGCAAAACTTTGTCAACGCAGAATGGTTGGTATATTTTGCAACTCTTATGTCTACCCATGTCATCTACAATCCCCGACGTCCTTCCACGAGTTCTTCCCAAACATTAACATTGACATTCACGAACTTCTACTACACAACTATCCAACTCAGATCGATCAGTATAGAAATTCAAGCTTACACGCGGGAATCAAATAATCAATTGACCTACCTCAGCAAAGACCGGTTGTTCTACAATCAAAATTATATCCTAGTTCACTATTCTCATTCTTCACAAGTTACAAGTTGAGCATTGACACCTCTAAACGACTTTACAAACACTGGTCGCCTCGGTCGATCCTCGATTGGCAATTTTCCTCGTTCAATATGGACACGCTGTCCAACTTCGACCAGCTTCCTAACCGGTTGAGCATTCAGCGTCGATTTATATTCCGTTTTCGAGCCGCGCGATCACTTGCCTGGCACTAAAATTTCAATTCATGGAACGTCCGTCTTTTAAACGCGTCACTGCCGGTCAGGCTGGATAGCCTCTAATCGGATAATCGGCTAATCTGTCCGTTACTCTCGACTGGGACGATTCTCACATCTCATTCCTCGCGATTTCCCATCGGACATCTTACGGTAAGGTGCCTAACTACTCTCTCTCACTATGTTCCGATCGCAACAGTGACCAATACGTCATTGCGCATATGATTCTTGACTCTGCGACTTACCAAAAATGCGAGTTTGACGCAACTGCCTCGTTGTGACATTGAAACTGATCGCGCATTTAACACCACGGTGGTGGGATGCATTTTTGCAGGTGTTCTATCGATTTGATTGTTCTTTCACCGCTGCATGCAATAAACTACTAACAATGAAATTGCAATAGTGGATTTATCTGTGTTGTTTGAGTGTGTTGGATGCTCACTGTTTCTGCTACTGGTCGATACTGTCTGACGTAAACAGGAAGAGGATGGAAAATGAATCATAGATAAGGGATTCCCATCTAGGCGAGGAGGGGAATTGTAATGGGATCCTTTGATGAGTGCTCGGAAGTTTGAATCTCGTTTTCCTTCGTGAAACAAGACTTGTAATCTTCCACATGACACGTGAAACTTATGAACGGGCATGACGGCTTCGAATGGATAATGCCGACAGATGGAAGAATACGTGTACTGTAGAGGAATGTTAGGAGTGTACTTGTATTTCCTTTCGTGCAGGCACGATTTAATTTTGTGAAGCACAATAGCCGCTATTAGCAGAATTAGAATTCCCAGCGAAGCCAGTAAAGCAATCATAAGGATGGTGTCGATTTCCAGCCAAGCATCTTCCTCCGGCTCTTTCATCGGTTCGGTTGTAGGAGGACTGCAACATATAACACATCTCTTGTTCAAGAAAATTTCAGTAATCAAGTTAAAAGCAATCACTTTCGCAATTTCCGCTTGAGACCACTTATCATTCCTCATTGTTGTAAGTTCTTATGCACAATCGTATGATCAAACTTTTGTTTCATACAATAAAACGTTAACTCGTATGTTTCGATTAGTTATACGCCCGTTTGTTACTTTACTGGGTTACTACGCGCATAAATTTGAACGACGCATTCAACTCACGCAGTTTCCGTTTCGATTTCGCCAAGTTCTTGGAAAGGTCGGTCGAGAGCTCTGTCAAGGTCCTTGCCCAACTGCTTCAAGGTGGTCTTGGTTAACCAATCGGCGAGATCTTTTCGGTTTAACTGCTGCAATCGATGAGCTATAGCCTCGTGAGTCTTCCCTCTGCCTTCCGAGGGTGACACATTCCAATGCACGAGATGTCGAATGCACGGAATATCTTCATCCACCTTTCGTTCTACCGCACAAAACGTTTGGAAATGTTTAACCTAATTCAAGTTTTATACGCAACATCCTTGTCTTGACAGAATTTCAATAGAGAATTTGAAATAGCGGTTGAACAAAAGTCATAAGCGTTTGTAGAAAAGAAGATAGTTTACTGATCAACCATATGTAAAATGGAGCTTTTCGGCATTATTCACTAATTTTAATAAGAAAGAGGGGATAGGTATAATCCCCAAAAAGCGTCATAAGCGTTGTTTGTTATAAGTTGTAAGTGAAAACACGAACTCGTAATTACGCTGTTGTAGATGGAGAACGTTAACGGAAATCTAAACGGAATATAGATTTACGATGAAGGAATTTTAATTTGCTTAGCTCCTGTGTTCAATACCAGCTGCTGCTAAGTTTCTTGGCAGTTCATAAGATGTGTAATGAAGAGCTGCTACGAGTCGTCGACATTCAAATGGATCGAGATGGGCAGCCAAGTATTCCAATTCACTCAGATTCACGTCGATTGTAGCCAGTGTAGCATGATTTATTAAGTACGCTATGTATATTCGAAAGCAGATATCAATGTTTCCTGTCCTTCTCTTCATTTTGTTGCGTACAGAATCTCACGTAAGTGCTCTGCGAATTGTAGGCTAGAAACAAAAGAAATCATTAGGGGTTATCTCGCCTGAATGCCTAAAATGAAGGGATAAAAATGAGATTGTAATATAATTAAATACATAAACCCCAAACATACTGTTATTGCTTCAATAACTTACGTAAGTATTTCAAATGCCACGGCGAAACATCTTATGTTTCGCGGCGAGTAAAGCAAAAGTACTGTGATGAAAAACCAAACTAAGAAAGTTCGAGGAAAAAAATTATTTCTAATGCAGCCAGAAGACACTTTAAACCACATTCAGGGGAAAAGTATCATCTGTAGCTTCATCAGTTATACGAAACGTAAGCCGCAAAGTGTACAGTTTGTTCAAACGACATCACTGATAGACGATAAAATGCAGCACCATTTTATTCACACAAAATTCGTATAAATTGTGACACACTCACATCACGATGCCGCGACGACATAATTAGTAACCAGAACTTCGGAACATAAAATCTCATCTCTTCGACTTTGCGTTTTTCTTTCGCTTTTTCTTCTTCGAGCAGTTAAAGCAGCCGGTCGACGAAGGAGCTTGTCGAGCTTCAAGTTCCTTCTGCTGCTCTACACTATGTTGCGTTCCTGTGTTCACAGTCTCGTAAGAAGGCTGCTTTTTACCAAACACCTGCAACGTTTTCGAGGACAACCGACGTTTCGTGCTTTTCCCCTTTTCCACGTCAATGGGCTTGAATTTACTGGGCAAAGGATTAACAGGTTGCGGTGAGTACTTAATAAGTCATAAACTCATGATTCTTCGATTTTGTTCGATCGCTCAGTGTGACGTCATTCGTCGATACACAAAACGTCAGCTTGATTGTACGTATGGGGCGAGATTAATGAATGCAACCATTTGATGCATTCTTTTGTTATAGGGGAGACCGGGGCAAAATGGTATAGCGGGGCATAATGGGACCGGGGCAAAATGGGACCGGGGCAAAACGGGTTTGGGGCAAAATGGAATAGTGAAAATCAACACTGCAGGAAAATACGTCATTGGGGCAAAACGGGACTGGGGCAAAATGGGCCGGAGAAATCTCCGATTTTTCCTGTCCCATTTTGCCCCGATCCCGGAGAAATCTCTGATTTTTCCTGTCCCATTTTGCCCCGATCCCGGAGAAATCTCCGATTTTTCCTGTCCCATTTTGCCCCGATCCCGTTTTGCCCCAATGACGTATTTTCCAGCAGTGTTGATTTTCACTATTCCATTTTGCCCCAAACCCGTTTTGCCCCGGTCCCATTATGCGCGGCTATACCATTTTGCCCCGGTCTCCCCTATGGTAAATTTGTATGCGTTGCGTATAAGGTGGGTCATATAAAACGATAGAAATTGTCTTTAATTAATATACCGATAATTCGGTTAGCTGTTCTGTTCTGACAATGAGCAATTTCCACATATAAAAAAATAAAAACAGATGAATTGAAATGTTTATTAAACTTTTAGACATTTAAATTATCTTAATGGTGTAACATACCCAGCAGTTTTCTTGCCTCTGAATCTGTGTAGAACGCTCACGCACTTCCTTCGAATTAGCAATGTGCAGCAACATGTTATAAGTATTGTTGTTGCCAGAATTATACCAGCCAAATGTAACGAAATTGTAACCGTACGGAAGCCTAAAACACATTCGGGTCAAAACCTCAGTGCTGCAGGTGTAATTAAATACAATGTATGGGAATAAAAGTAATCGAACTACCGTCGAATGTCAAGTGCCGTGTAGTGTTTGATGCAAGGTCGGTTTTGTTTTTTGGAGTGTTTTTCCCTTCTTCAATATGTATTTGTGATTCCTTATTAGTGTCTTCACTGTAATCGCTGAAAGTTCCGAAACTCATATAACTAAGACGAATATTATAAGATTGTTGAAGAACCGTGCCTAACGTTTTGAACATTTGTCTTATAAATCGTTGATAAATGATATAAACCGTATTCAAAAACTTACTCTAAATCGTCAAATGACTGAATCGTCCGTATAATTTTTCTTGGAATTTTCTTACCGAATTTTCGTAATCGTGCACAGTCGACAATTTTTTTAAGACAGCCTGATTCGCTTTGTAAAGACTTCTTTTTTGTGTTCCATGTTAAAGCTGTCAATATACAAAGTTTAATTATGAATGTATTATCAATATATACATATAATAACGACATATTATATTATATTATTTTCACAGTAAATAGAATAAGTACGAGTATTAGATAAAAATATTAATCTTATTAGACATAGGCTAAGTATACTACAATAACCACCTTTCTTTTTCGAAGATATGTGGATATTATATTTATTTTATTTGAATCTCACGAATTTGACATCTTCGGCGTCAAATAAACGTGTTATCAAATATAAACATGTTTAAAAAAGGATCAAACGATATGCGCATATTGATCTATACATACCTGCTAAGTCGTCATGTACAAGCAGAAATCCAAAAATGAAAATATGCCACGTGCTACCAGAGAGATGAAGCGATCTGTCAAAGGACATTTTACGGTTAGGCCGATGTCAAAGTCTCTTTCATGCTTTGTGCAATCGTTCATACGGATGATCGAGATTATCCTATTAGTGTTCGTTTGATCTATTATTCGATTCCCGTATTGCTCAATTTCCAGCAAATTCGGTCGACGAATTCGCAGGTTTTGAATTCGTCACACAATTCTCACTGATCGTTTCATTTTTAACAAACAGACGACAGACTTGACCGGAATTACGTCATTCGCATAAAGGTTGGTTATTTAGAAAAATTTGTTCAAAGATTGTTAAGAACGCATGCTGGAAAAAAACACGAAGTCTGCAATTGATGCTGATAAAATGTGGAAAAACGGCGTTCGAGGGGTTTCCTATTTATGATGAAATTTGTATGGAACTTGTATATTTTGCTTCTGTTTACAAAGGTAAATTTTGTGACTGAAAAGCTACGCACTTTTTGCAACTGTAGTTTCACATACTCTGTGGTTTCCTTTTTTATACATTTGTGTTTATCTGTATGATATTTTAAACTATTTTTAAGTTCTACTATAACTGTTGTGTTTTCATATATTTTTTATTTTTATCCACTCTCATATGTACGCACATGCCGGTGCCTTTAAAAGTTTTCCGAGTCAAAGCAATCAAAAGCTCCATCTTAAAAAACGACATAGGGTATAATTCACAACTGATATATATTCCACACGTTTTTGACTCAGATCAGTTTCATGATCACCGGCACAACGCGTTTACTATAATCGAATTTCATTAATAAGAGAGAATCTTCAATCCAATGTTCTGGCGATTTCGAGAACGCGGAACTTCAGTATCTGTCGCGAAAATTGAATCCCCTCGAATGCGTAAGGCTCATAAATTTGATTAGCATGGCAACGACATCGATGGAAACTGACTGGGAGAGTAAAGCTGATCGAAGAGCAATATCAGCCGATGGAAATAACGATTATCTCGGACCGGGAAATTGTCTGCTAAAGCTGCGGGAATGGAACGATCATTTTCCTGGTGTGCATACTATGAGCAATCCTATACAAGACTGGCGCGACTTTGCATCGTTCAACATTTGTGTCAACAATTTAGATTCGCTCTTTCATTATTCGTGCTTGATTACTCGATATCGTCAAAGTGGCGCTGCGATCGTTTCGATCGCCCGTGTTTGTGTGCTAACGCAAACAAGATTTACGATATGTTCAATATGTCTATGCATAGCGTCTCCACATTTGCACGAACCCTTTCATATTTCGACGCATAAACAATTTCTTCCAATTATGCCAATTTGTTCAGTAATTATGTCATATGCTTGAACAATAATAATAGTAAATAGCAAACACTCTGCTGTAAGACATTTTTTGTTATATTTAATTCGGAGGGAACAGTAATAGATAATTATTATTAAATTCATCTTCTGTACAAAATTCAATGACAATTAGGGAAAGCGGACAACGTCAATGATCGTTTAACTATGGAAATGGCTCTTGAAGAATTGGGCAGAGTCGATTTGGCAAAGTACGTCGAAAGGAATCAAAGGGTCATCAAGTTTCTCGCCAGTCTTACTGATTACGGTCTAAATGATCATTCAAGGGAACTCAGCTATGAGGACCCGGAAAGAAATTGGAATTTGCGAAACGATAGAAGTACTGCGAAGGCTGACGGAAAAAAGAAAAAAAGAACAGGTCCGCGTAAAAGGAAATTTAATCAAATGAATTCTACAGACAATATCATGAATGCTCAAAAAGTAGTGGCAGCGGCCCAGGTAAAGTATGTATCGTCCGTTATAAGTAGGCTTACTCTCGGAAGTATTAAAAATGCCAAATGTAAATTAAAAAACATGTTTTTTACACGGTATCGTGATCTTTGAATTCAATTTCAGATGTGATTCAAAAAACATGGTCTTCTTTTAATAGTATATTTTGTAGCGGGCTCATCGAAAAATTTATATGTACAGTTTGGAATTTTGAACAATTATAAGCAAACGCAGAAAACTTTTTATTTGAGTAGTCACGTTATCTATTACGCATGCGTTTTGTATTTTGTAGGTCAAAGAGTAAAATTGTTCGAAAAAAAGCATCATCAGAATCCAGTATCACACAACCGCACCCATCAAATAACAAAGCGATTCTCGCTGTATTGCTTGGGTTAAGTACTGTACTAATATGCATCCTAGTGCTGTTATTTATCCAGAAATATCGTAGACGAAGGAGTCTAATTCAGTTCAGGTAACGATCATCCCAATTTAAAAAATCTGTATGGTATGTTAATATACTATGCATATAGTGTGACTACCATTTGATTTAATCCACTTCTTCCACACTATACATGCGTATTATTGTTTGGGTAAACATCTACAGCACAAACAGCAAGTTAATTATAACAATCATATTACCAGTATTTAGCATCTCACGAACTGAATGAAAAAACTGGAAACGCTTTGCATAAATAGAAATTGCTTCAAACGATAAATATTAACCGACTTAGGTAAAATGTTTCGTTTTCATCAGCGATAACTGGGGTAATAGGAAAGTAAACAATGACATCTGCTGTGACTGTTGCGGATGCAAGAGGCAATTGAGTCAAAAGATTTGCGGTTACTCATACCACACCGACAATGAGAACGAAGGAAAATGGTCGAGGTGTACGTCAGGGTGTACGTGCTATCAAAAATGTTGTTGCCAAATGTTTCAAACGTTCTCGGATATGTACTGTGACGAACAATTGTCAACGACTAGCTTACCGCGATACAAGGAAAGCAACTTGAAGAAAGATAAGAAAAGAAGTATGAAGAGAAGAAAAAGGAGAAGATTGGGAAGTTTTGAGGTTGAGAAAAAATCTCGAAGCAATAAACGGGACAAAGATCAGATAAACTATAAGAGAAAGTGTTTCAAGAAACAACGTATTGTGAGAAGAAAAATAGAGGAAGGAGAAAACGTAAATAGTATGAGTGACGTGTCCGATGTTTCCATTTTGGCACAGACTGCAAAAGGGTACGATAGGCAAGAGTCAAAGAAAAATGAAAAAAGGGCCAATATATTCGGTACGTCTTACCCACAATGTGGTTGTTGCAAGTGTGCATTTATTTCTGAAGGTACGATGACAAAGTGAATTTCATGTTTATACACACAAAGAACACATAACAGTAGCGGCATTTAACATAAAACAAGAAGAGTGTACACATGAGGATAAAATTTGCAATTACTTGGACACTTTGGTGTAATTATATTGCTCACTTTTTGTCTTATTATACGGAAGAAAACTAATTGTACTCTTATCCATATCATTCATCAATAGATAAGAATGTGGAAGAAAAATGGAATAATTAAAAGACATTTACGTAGACGACTGAATTCTATTTGATTGTTTCCCAGTCTTCTTTTCGAATTTCCTTTTTGCTCTTGTTCTCTCACGTCATCATACACCTCCATACATTTGATGTTACAACTGATAATTCTGATACTGAAAATGTTTACTCTTCCCTGTATATCCATTATAATGTTCTGTCTTAATGAAATAATTCAGTTGAATGCGCGCATTGTGTCTTACCAGTCTAAAGTCAACGACATAACGCACCTTGACTCATTCGGCGAATAAATATATACATAACTCCTACATTAACTACTAACCATTACGTCTACAGGTTGCGTAAATAAAGTGATTGTTATTAATAGAATAGATAACACTCAATATCGTTACGGCGAAAGTCTCGTGTTCTAGACGGTTCTATAATAATTTTCTTTGCACAATCCTTGAACAAATATATAATCTATCCAAGCTTAATTTCACGAAGGCATATGTTGATGCAAGCTGCATGTGAAGATGTTATACTTCAATATGCATTCGTTACAGGACACTACGGGTTTACAGTCACGTTTTTTAATACAACCTTATCTATCACACTCAGTCTTTGTATCCAAATCATTTCTGTCTGTACAAATGTTTGCATTGCGTGATGGTTGTCATTCTATCGTTTGCGCGGTATGTAACGAGAGAATCGTGCCAGTTTTTCTAATGAGATGCTAAATAAATGAGAGGAAGATGCGTGAGCTGATACAGCATTCTCTTCTGGCGGTATGCTTGCCCTGTACAAAGTGAGCATTAATATTGATTTTATGTTCTTTTATCACGAGATACTCGCGTTGAACGGTGGAAGAGTTGATAATTTGTTTCCGTCTATGTTTATACATTTAATATATCACCGGTTGGATGAATTATCGGCAGTTATAAATTCCTTCTTTTATTCGAAGTGATTTCAATGAGTTCAATTGATCCATGCAAACCTATTGAATGTCTGTAATATGTATGGAAGCACGTAACATATTGCGATTAGGGGCAGTAACTTTTATCGAAACGCGTCTGGAACAATCGAGGTGTATCAGTCATCGATTATTATCCGTAAACATCGCGATCTTTTTTGGGATGAATAAACATGTTATATAGAAGATTATGCAAGCCGACAACGCGTGGAGAGAAACAGATTTGGCCCTATCGATCATCCATGTGTCTTCGAATTCAGGTATTCTGGGATGACAGAACCGAAGGGTAAATAAGGTACGTAAAGTGACGACTTCCAAATCTATAATTCATCTATTTTTAACAGTACGTTCAGTGCTCCATCCATCTTTTGTCAAATGTACCGTCCTTGACTCAAGAATCGGGAGGGCGGTATAGAACTGAACAGAATGAAGTCAGTATGCATTATATAGAATACTGTATTGATTGAGATTGACGATGCAGTACTCAGTGAGACAAACTGTCTCAAGGAGCCAGCTCAGGAAAAAAACATGAAATATTCGACACAGTCATTATTTCATTTAACAGATGAGTCATGCAAGCTTCTGGACGCATCTTAATCAGATGTTTTCAAGAATTTATCCTGCAATAAGCAATAAATTAAACGAGAATCATTAACCCAGTTGTGTCAGACACTTTATCGTTTACGTATCGACTAAATAAAATACAATTAACTAAAGTACACCATTGGTGATTCCTCGAACTTTTCCAATACGTAAGCCGTTATGAACAGATTCTGGGAAACCGCTCATAAATCTAAAACACTTTTCGATTTCGTAATTTGATTTATCATGGACTGAGGACAAGGTATTCTAAGTCTTCTTAAATTATGAGGCTAGCACTCTAAAGATAGCAATGTTCACATTATGCTATTCCCAACTTTAAAGGGAAGTATCAACGTCGTTCATTTTTATAGTGATTGTAAAATGGTAATAAACAATTTAATTTATAAACGTATCATTTCTTTTCACAAATAGTCACAGAGAAGATATATTTGCTGAAATTAAACGTACGCTAAAGGCAATTAGAGAATAAATGTTATAAATCAGTTTTGTTATTTTTCATTTACCACAAAAGCTTGTCAATGATTTTTCGTACGGTAAAAAGTTTCTAGTCACTTTAAAACAACAATTGGCAGAAGGATCGAGAAAGTAAAATTAGTGATTTATTTCTTCCTAAAGCGAAGCACGTGTCATGGCATCTCGCCGATGCCTAATTCGAAAATTCATGTGAAGTGTGAACTGCTCTTGGTTGTGTCAATATTCGTCAATGCTTACCGATACGGGCCAATATACATACGTGAGACATGTCACATGTGCGTTCAGATCCAAAATCGTATAAAAGACGCCAGCGATATGGAACCTTCATCAGTTAGAATCAAATTCGCAAAATGAACACACTAGTCCTCATCTTTTCATGTCTCGTCGGCGTGTCTTTAGGTAAATAGATATCCGCGATGTTCTCTACAATATGCTACATATTATTACCACACAGTTCCTTAAGCATTTTTCTATTTAATATTTTTATATTGTTGTTAACCAGTGCATTTTTATCAAAACATTTTAGCATATTTCATCTATCGAAAAGATTTCAATGAAATTAGCTTTCTCTTATTTGATGAAAGTTAAGAAATGCCATAGTAATATTATATAAGCGATCCATTGTTCAAATTGTTTGAGGAAAATAAAATTTGAGTTATGAAATTCTGTATAATATGTGAAAATGTAATTGAGACTTAATAAGATGGCCATTTGTATTCCAGGTCTGCCGCTTAACATAAATTTAATTGCGACGAGCTTTAGTAAAGCAGCGAAAGATGTTGAAGTGAAGAAGTTGGAACAATACGTCGACTTTGGCGATTATGTTGAGAAGTTTGCAAAGTTAAATGAAGCGCTTATTAGTGATATTTCTACCGAGTTATTCAGACAGGTAAGACTACTCGATATTTACTTGCATTCCTACACCAATACGTTTCTTCAGGAACTTTTTCGTTAATGATAATTGGCTTCGTTTTGTAGACAAGGCTACAGAGTCATATGCTGGTTAACGCGGTTAACAGTTTAAAATCAAAATTGGAACATGAATTTGAGATCGAAGATTCGTACCGTGCTACGCAAATGGAACAGTACTTAGCGCAACTAAGCCAACGTTTGCAAACTTTCTTGGACTTCATGCCTGGAGAGATAGAGATCGAACGCAAGGTATATTTTTGAAACATGCTATGATGTATAATTTTTTTTTAGGCATAATGTTATACATAAATCAGATACAACTACATTGAAAATTAAATTGTTTAACGTGTAAAGCGGTCAATTTTTCTTAATTTGGAGTAACATGTAACCTATACATAACGTTGATAGCAATTTTTTCATGACCCTAAGAATTACCATGGGATAAAGAAAATATCTTTGATGATAAATGTGAATTTCTTTCTTTTACAGGTACTTTCTGACATTCCAGAACGTAAAAAGCCGATCCATCATTTCGTCAAGTATCATTCTCTCAAAAGTATGTTTCTGACAATGAGAAACATTATAGACACACATATGACGAATATTGACCTTTTGTTGCACAAATTGTACGTGGCTGGTTGGGTGAATGCCAGAAATTTCTATGATCAATTGCAAGATCAATTTCGTAATGAGGTATGTAACAGTAAATTCAATTTCTAGCTATGGAATGACTCTCTGTTGCATGATATTTGAATACTTTAAGTCTGAAAACATTATACCTCTAAAGAAG
Source organism: Anoplius nigerrimus (assembly GCA_914767735.1). Lineage (NCBI taxonomy): Eukaryota > Metazoa > Arthropoda > Insecta > Hymenoptera > Pompilidae > Anoplius > Anoplius nigerrimus. The sequence goes on from OU612077.1 coordinate 12,226,273, forward strand.
TAAATATATCACAAGAATAATATACTGCTGTTTAATAAGACAGTATTAGTGAGATGTTATATCTAATGATCTTTTTTCTTTTCGACAGTTTTTGAATGGCACTATCTTGAACACCTTCGGTGGTGTCGTGACAGACCTTCTCGCGAAAAAATCGAAAATCGAGCCGTTTGTTCAGCCGGACACGTGGACGACATTCGAGGATCTCGCTGTCCGTGTTAAAACTATCTTTGATAAAGCCGCCTCGCCCAGCGAAAATGTTACTACCGAGAGTAATACTACGGCGGCGTAGGAAATTTTAGAATTTATGTTGTTTTAATATAATTTCATCATTCATCCACAATCTTTATTTAATGCATCCTTCAGCTACATGACTACATTACATTAAGTATGTTAACTTTGTAAAGTGATATTGTTGGAAAAAATAAACATTTGTTGATTTTTTATATAAACAAGTTGTAATTTGATGTAACTCTTCTGATCCATGTATTTTCAGCAAATTAACAAAAATGTTTTAAATATGTGTGTTATGTATTTATGTATAAATGCACATCTGTCTTTAACACTAATTACATACAAGTACAAAAATATATTCTTTACACTTCTTGCTTTGAAATAACATTCAATGAAAAATACTATCTGGCACGTCGGTAGATTACATAATTAAGTACACATAAAACACGAATTAATAAACATAAACATCGTGTTGTCAATAAAGTAGTTTACTGTAGTCTTTACTTCAAAAAAATAGTACGCATTTCTTCCGATTACATGTTATTTGGTCCGTTTTACTAAACTAATTTGTTATTTCTTTTGTACCGCTTAATGAACTTACAAGTTACAAAATACAAAGTATTTCCAGCTTTAGGAACCTGGTGTGTTTTTTTAGATGTTACTTAAATTAAGGAATGGAATTACCCCAACCTCATCATCATGTATGTAACTCGGAATTACGAAAATGATTGTATGAAAACAATGGCTACTGTGTACCTTAGAATAATCGTTAAATTAACTACAAACATTTTCTGAAATACATGAGAAATATATATCTGTACAACATCATAATAACATCACAAACTGTTTATCCACTTCAGTTTCATATAATATTTCGAAGGTCTTATATTTCAGCATCTTCAAATTGTCCTTCTGCAATTTCTGATACAAATGAAAAACTTCCTTGTTGAATCATCTCTTTAAGGCGTTCGATACATCTCTTCTGATGAATATCTGCTGGGCAAAATGCGGGTTCTAATGATCGATAAAGCATGAACGGTGAACGGTTTCGTTTTCTTGGCTCTGGGCGTTCTGAAATAAAGGATACAGATATTTATGTTCAGTATTGTGACGTTTGTTAAGATTTTTATAACACGTATGAAATTGTCAAAATGGACAGGAAAAAATGGGGTCTGTAGAAAACCCTTCACGAAAAAACTTAATGTGAAGTAAATACCATTGGGATCAAAATCGTCAGCAGAATCTTCTGATATATCCCAGTTTTCTTCATTTGAACTTTGCAGGAAATTATTATCTATTAATCTGTAAAATATAATAAATAGTTGTCATCTATGTATAAACATGTTTAAATAATTTACTTTGCGATGCTTATCTTATTTTTGCGACAAGTATCTATTTACACACAACTGAAACAAATTCAAATAGAACTTACATATCGTTTTGGCTGGAGTTACTTAAACTAAGTGACGAGTTCCAAATATCAGAATCTTTGTCATACCAAATGTCCGACTTAGGTCCATCTAATCTCACATAGTCATTACCCCAATGTTGTCTTAACATTGTCTTCAAATGATCATACTGTATGTTCCTTATCTAATAATTAAGTATATTAGCAATACACAGTTAGAGTTTATATATATTTTAAATAAGAGTAAATGATTATTGAATTTTCTAAATTTTGTTCTGTCTTTTAATTCTTAGGTTCCTTACCAATAACAAATCTGTTGAAAAATAATTTTGTTCAAGATCCACTCCTAGTAAATTTGGTATACTTGGTATGACAGTGTCCATTTGCAAAAACTCATTGTTATATAGTCCCAAATATAGTAAATTTTTCAAAAGTTTCATTGATTCTGGTAAAGATACTAACTGATTTGAACATGCTTTCAATTCTTTTAACATACATAATTGGCCAATATGCTCTGGTAATGCAGTCAAGAAATTGTCATTCACTATGAATACTTGCATGTATCTTAATTGACAAAGTTCATTTGGCAACCAGTTGATATTGTTGTGGCTGATGTTGAGTATTGATAAATTAATAAATGTATTTATTAATTGTGGTGTCAAGTGTATGTTTACATGAGTCATCCAGTATTCTTGAAAATAGGAATGTTCTTTTAGTTTCATTAAATAGTAACTGGGAAACATTAGCTTTGAAGCGTAGCCAAGCATTCCATGCGAGCATGTTCTCATGCTGTGGAAAATTTGTACTATTTGTAGCATTAATTTGTTTGGAAATTTACATTGTCATATTCAGCAATTTATATGAAACATAGAATAGAAGTTCTTACTACAATTTACATTTTTTTTTTCATGCAAGGAAAAGTTTTAACTTTCAATTCTCTGATAAAATATGTATAAAACACCTAATATATTTTCATAAGTTGAGTGGTGGCAACTTATTTATTCCCATTGTAATGATTTGAAATATTTTTATAAACAACTTGTTCTTATAAATCACTGTCTTTTGTTGATTCTTTATGTAGACACAAACAAAGATCTATTACCTGACTGTAAAACAAATGGAACAATTCTTTTTAAACAGATACACCCCTCTAAAGTTGTGTGAATGTCACAAACAAATATTTTTTAGAATTATACACTATAGTATTTGCAAGGAAATAAGAACCTGATCACCCAACTCAGTTATTTAAGAACATCAATTAATATATTAGGTTTCTAGAACAATGAAGATTTGTAGTGAATATGTAAGTTTGACTTCTTTCGTTTGTAATTCACCGGTTGAAAGCTTATATATTTATAATATGAGTGCCCAAACAATTTCTTTCATAGTCCCCGAATTACGTGTCAAATTGTGTTGTTTACCGGTTTGACCTGGATACTTTAGATGACAGTCATATTGACAAATGACACTCATTGAACGTATGTATTGTTACGTACATTTACATAAAAAAACAGCACTGTTTCAAACAAACCTGCTATATTTGTATATTTTTTTTGTCGATCTATTGTTGAATATTAATCTGCATTCAAAATGTATAAACGAGTGCATTGCATCGAAATACTTATAACCTATACAATGTGTTACTTTTTCTAGGAGCACTTATGCAACATGTAATTAAATACGTAAAATTAACTTATTACTTAATATTCCACAGTAACGACTACATTGCTCGCCTCTCCATCAAGCAGCTCTTTCCGTGTTTATTGTGTACGGTAGTGCATTATTACATTTTTCGAAAGATCTGAGCTGTGCATAAGACTAACGTGAGATGGCGCCACATATACAAAATTAGATTTTGTGGCATGTGTACCGGTTTATCTTGTGTAATGTAAAATAATATACATACATACAGTGGTTTATCCTGCACTGGCAATTAATATTTAGTATTTATATTATAATTTCGCAAGTAAATTATATGTCATGAATTTGTTTTATTGTAGTCAGTTTTTTACTTCCAAGTATTTCAATTTTTCGACTAAATAATTTCTTTACTAAATTCCAAAAGAGAAGTACAGAACTTAAGTAGAAAAATAAAATGAATGTTCTGACCATAATCTTTTAAAAACGTCTATGTTACATGGTTGTTGTAACATTCACTGCAAACAGGATGGTAATTATACATACGGTTCACCGAATGTACTTAGAAATTGCAAATTAGCATACTGATTAAGACCCACCAACAATATCAAAAAGATTTTCAAAATTAGAAGACCTTTATATGTTTTAGATAGGATTATGTATTGAAATCACTTTCGGACATCGGAAGGGGCGAAAAAATAATTGTGATTCCTTCGTTACATCAAACAGGGCTTGCAGAGGCCAGCTCATTTATTTATAACGCTTCATGATATCAGTGTCTGCTATTGTATATATATGCATATATGTGTGTGCTTAGATCGATACATATATTTGCAATCTTTGTTTTTTATCTTTCTTAAATATTCGCTCGCATATCCACTGATTCACCATGTATACATGCACCGTATGGTGCACTTTCTCGCAGAGATTGCGCGGACTTTTTATGTTTTAATCGGCGTGGCAATAGAGTCTCGCGGCTGGTCGAGTATTTTTCGCACAAACGATATTCAACTGTTCTAAACAGAAGATTTTATGGTACGGAACGATAATGTAATCAATTGAGACGATTACTGTACACGTGGACTGCTTTATAATGAGGGTGAATAATGATGTTTGGACATTCTAAAATTAGCAATGCTTGCTTCAGGATCATATGTACTCACGGTACTGCATACATATAGGATAGTTCGCAGTCTCCATGATATTGCTAATCAAAGGATGATTCTTTGCGAAAAACCGTATCGAATATACATAATGAGTTTCCGCAAATACATTAGCTGCGTGATTTCGAAATGCTTCGATAAGTAATTAATGGAAGACTATATAGTGGGAGCTGTAATTGACTCGATATTCCCGGCACGAAAATACTTTAAAGGTAATTCTTTTTCGAAAAGAATGAGATGTACCGTTGATTAGAAAAAGTGAAAATACATGCGGTGCGGCGAGTGATGGTTTATGAAAATTGCACAATTATACATCATCAAATTGACTACCTGAAAATTTGTGGATTAAGGAAAGCAGGTTGAAAGTATTGATGTTACGAAGTGATGATCGCCATATCCAGCGACGGCGAAGAGTTTACTCGGGATGTGTTTAATATGAAGAATGAAGTAGCTAATAAAAAACATCAACGTTCTACAAACTTGATGCGCTTCTTAAAATAGAATTTTACCCGTTCACACCACGAACGACCTAATACCCCGCATGCTTATGTACAATTATGGTGAGGCGCTGTCAAAGTCCGCATGTGTATACATACATTATTCAGGTGTATATTCATACGCGTATCTCTATACGTCCAAATACTTTCGACATTATCCATGTGTCAGACGAAAATTCTTTGATTAGATCGACGGTCGTACGCAGGCGCGGTGATCGTCGGACAAACTGAAGTACAAACCATGACCCGACGAAACGAATATTAAAAAGGTGGAAGGGCCTCTTCCTTTCAGAAAGCACATCGAGAGTTAGACAATTTTCTTACCGGCGAGAAGGTTCACGATTACGATTACGCTAGTAAAATTCTGTCTGCCGCCTTGCTATTAATGTAATGTGATAAATAACGACGTTGTGAGCATCATTTCATACGAATTGCGCGACGTCAATTTCTTCTTCTCTTTTTTCATCCTATTCATTGGCGCGATCTTGGCAATGGACTGAGGCGCGCGCACGCGCGCGCGCTCTCTCTTCGAAATGACAAGAATTGTACTAACGTGGAATTAGACTATATCAATAAAATATTAATATTAATATTAATGTTCGTAATAATAATAGTAATAGTAATAGTAATAATAATAACAACAATATTATAGTGCGCGAATACAAAATCAAGTATGCAGCATAGGAATAAGTAGTTCTCTCTGTCACTCTTTCTCTCCCGTTCTCTTCCTGGCCTCTCTCTCTCTCTCTCTGTTGAATTATGCAACTATGCGCGTTATAAACATGAAATGTACAGTGAAAATCTAAAACGCGAGACCTAAGATGTTGCAGAGAAAGGAAAATCGGATCGTGACAATCGATATCAGCTTGTTCCCTGGGCTTGGCGCCATTTTGCGGGACTTGAGGATAAGGAAACTGTTCAAGTTCCTCAATTCTGGCCGTCACGATCTCTAATTCATTGAATTTTCATAGTCGTACGCGCGGTATGTATAAGTACTTTATGGAGCCGGCGTTTGCCATTTTTTATTCCTTTTTTTAAAGCAAGGCTATCGTACCGACCGAGAGAAACTCTTTTGAGACATTTCATTATAAAACAATGAAGACAACCCGTTACGGAGAAAATTGCGAAGAGAACTATCTTGAGACATTTCATTTATAAAACAATATATTATCGTTCTCCGTTTCTTTTTTCATTCGCTTATTTATATATCTCTAAAAATAGATATATATATACAAATATATATCTTTGCAAACTCCAGTCTATGCGTAGATGCGGGTATATATATCTATATATATATATGTCGTATATATATATGAATATGAATATTGTTGTATCTTACATTCTTTCTCTCACACACTCTGTATTTGTCTATCGTTATCTTTCTCTCACTCTGTTCTTTCTATCTCTCTCTACCATCGACACGTGTGTTTGCACGCGACATTATGCGAGGAATAACATAACACGCGTTCCTGTGTATACGTACATATATGTATGTATATATATGGTCATTTATAAAATTTACTCGTTTAGAAAATATATATGATGACGGATATTTCTTCAATGTTGCACATAAGTGTATATATATATTTATAGTATATAGCAACGCAACTCTCGCAAGTAAATATACATCACTCTCTTATTAATTTAACGTTTAATGCAGTGTGCGCGAATGAACGTGGATCTTTCGCTAAAACGGCACTGTTTTTTCTAGTTTTTTGCTCCTGGCGTATCATTTCACGTCCCTGTTCCTATAGCCTTTCTTAGGAAAAAAAAGTACAAGTGGACACGCTCGTGTGCCGACTCGGTATGTGCAGTGATGTATATGCAAATGTACAAGCGGGAACGTGGATGCGAATACAGTCTATTTCGTATATCTTTTTTTTCTTAACGATAATGGAAAAGAATGAAGTTTTCGCCAGACAATTATGCTATTGCAACATAATTTTACATTGTAACTAGAGTGCCAATGATGTCTATGACTGCGTCACACTCTTTATTGCACATATGAAAAAAAAACTGTCCAATACGTTTCTGAATGTTCATCGCAAGTGGAAATTAATGCACTTACAAGGAAATGCCTTTCAATAAACTTCGAATACGTAAGAATCGAATGAAATATCGTGACAATACGTAACCTGGAACTTGCCTCTGTCTCACGTGAAGTTTAGCGAAAAAGTGAAATGTTAAACATAGAATCAAGCTATGCCAGTACAGCAACGGTATTTCCAAGGGTAGTAGGTAATAGTAGTGGTACTATTAGTAGTGATAGTTGTAATGATAGTGCTAGTGGCAGAAATAGTAATAGTAGTAGTAGTAGTGGTGGTAGTAGTAGTAGTAGTAGTAATAGTAGTAGAAGTAGTCTTAGTAGTATTAGTAGTAGTAGTAGTAGCAGTAGTAAGAGTAGTAGCAGTAGTAGTAGTAGTAGGAGTAGTAGCAGTAGTAGTAGTAGTAATAGTAGTAGCAGTAGTAGTAGTAGTAGTAGTAGTAGTAATAGTAGTAGTAGTAGTAGTAGTAGTAATAGTAGTAGTAGTAGTAGTAGTAGTAGTAGTAAAAGTAGTAGTAATAGTAGTAGCTAAACGATAGTTGCAGCAGATTGCAATAATTGTAAGAGTTGCGATGATGCGACGAAAGTATAAAATTGTACAATACGAAGAGGAGACAAAAAATGCAAATATCATTAAGGGCAATATTCAGTTCAGTGCGTGGATGGCTCTACGATGCAACTATCCTTTCGCTATTTGCTCATCACGTTGAACGAAAAGTTCATCTCGTCCATTTTTTTTTCTTTCTTCTTACCGAAGAGAGACCGTTGGTAACTTCGTAGCGTGAAGCAACTAAAACGCAAGCCTCGACGCTCAAAAGCACGGCGGGCAAGGCTGTTGGTAACATAAAATCAAAGTTCCTGGTCCCTGTTCCTCGAGATAATACGGCGATCAAATACACTTACGGTTAAACGTATTGTCTAAGGTACATGTCACTCACTCAAAACGATACTGATGCGTGCACGCGACGCATATACCTATCCATATAAATACGTGTATATATGTATATGTATATATATATATATGTGTGTGTGTGTGTGCGCCATACATCCTACGTGTCCAGCGACATGATCTGCTTCACATATGATATACATATATACACATATTTATATGTGTAGAAGTGCGTGCAATTGCAAGCATTCCTTTCGCTTCCTCATTTAAATCTTTCTAACTTTGCTTTCACATCCACTCACGATTATCAACTTACACATGGACGATTTCGATGATTATCGATTTTAATAGATTCACTAACCCCGCGCACGCTTTCTTTTCGTCCCCGTGGCCCCGATCACGCCGATCGTGCCATGAGAAAAAGTTCCTCCGCTCAATTCGCGTGGTCAGCTTCGCGCGCTGCGTCGTCGCCATCTTGAATCCGGATGATATATTTGAAGCTGAGCACACGTGCGCGCGCTCACGAAACAGATACGCAACGACAAAGTTCTAATACGAAAATTCTATCACAGTTTCTCGCACTTCTCTTTCCCTCCCATCATCGGCCGACGAAGTACTCGAGCTAAATGGCATCAAATGTCATTCTGCGTTAGCTCCTGAAAAATCTTTTGGCGGACGAAGCGCAATTCCAGCCCCTGATTTGCGATCTGACATATCCCTCCTTCGCTTTTATCTCTTGTTCCTCTTCTCCCTATTTCCCTCTTCCTCTCTATCTCTCTCACTCTCTCTTTCTTCCTCTTGATCAGATGTTAGGAAGCATAACGATCGGTGCCAACCGGTTCCTGATACATTGTGGCGTTACTTGAACATAGAAAACGTGACGGTCGCTGAACATTTCATGGGTCTGTCATCATCGTCATCATCGTCATCATCATCATCATCATCGTCGTCGTCGTGTCATTTCCTGTTTTCCTCTCCTGGATCGTTATCGTACTTGCGCTGCCTGCTCTCGTGGAACAGAGACTCATTGTATCGAACGACGGAATGTTACTTTCGTTGGCTGCCGTCCAAAGTTATTGACAGCGTGGTGATGCATAAAATAAGCGATTATCGATTGATCATGACGATTGACCATAACATTCATATCAAAACCCAGCGTTAATCATTTCCTTGCTGAATTTACGTATATTGATTATGTGCGACGTACGTACATTGTAACGACACTGTTGGTTGCAATTATTGAACGAGTGGAATATTCAATATGGAAGAACAGTATATCATTGAGTATCGACGAACGTTTCTCTAACATATAATACAGGAGCGAAGTTGTTGCCCAGCTTACTTTGGCCACGAGATAAGACGCGGGTTGTCCGAAAAATAGAAAAATATCCTCTCGCGTCTCGCTTAGATAGGGTCAGTGGCATAAATCCCGCTCGTCTTCGCGTTCGAGTATTCTTCCCCAATGACTCGAGGAACACGAGATTTCTCGTCGGATTCTCAGAGATGTTCATCGTAGAGGCACGACGCCGACGTGTTCAGTCTCGAAAAACGATCCCACGCTTCCGTCAGGACTCGCTCGCTCAACGTTTCTCATCAGTCGTCGGACTATCGGCCAGTCGAAAAACTCCGAATCGGCGAACGCGTTCACCTCCAAACTTCCCCCGCCTCCGACATCACCTGCCAACTTTCCCCTCTCGAAGCTTTTCCCCGTTCTTCGAGAGGGAAGGAGGCGAGGCGAGAGATTCTCTGCTCTCGAATCTGCTCACACGCATTCTATCCTCCCGATGCCGCCAGTCGTCCTTCGCGGGCGCCGGTCCTGCCGAGGAGAGGTCGACCTTGAGGTAGGCTCGCGTCGTAAAGAGTCGGGACGCATCGTCCTCGATAAATACCGATCGTTCGTCCTCATCGTCTTCGTCGTCGACTGCAAACTTTCCTCGAGGATTGTCCCGAGACAACGGGCAAGGATAAAATATTTAACTCCCGACGATCGGCCCCGGAATCCTGTTCTCTTCTTCTCCTCTTGCTCCTCTTCCTCTTCCCTCTCCTCTCACTCTCTCTCTCTCTCTCTCTCTCTCTCTTTCTCGAGCGTCCGCGCGCGCCGATTCTCGTTTATCTTTCAGGGAGACTTCGCTTCCTGCTCGAGCGCAAACCGGATCTGACCGCGTTGGTCATAGGTGGAGTTCGCTTCGTCGTAATCCTGCCAAACGGGAGTGTCGATTTGGCCGGCATCACGAGTTAAGGTATCCTGCGCTCGAGATCCTCGTGAAGTAGACTGTTGTTGTTCGCCTCGTGGATGGAAGCTGGGGAAGCCTCCTCAGGCTGTTCTCCGCCACTCAACTCGAGCTGACCCGTACTGTCTCCGCTGCTCGAGCCGCACTCTCCGTCGACGAATCTATGACAATAGAAACATCATTGTAGAAAAAGACTGGCAGTTCCTACTTAAAAGGGATGATTGAAAGAGCAGTACAAATTATCTTAATATTTTATTTGTTATACATTACTGGCCCGTCTCGATATTCGAAACATTATTGTACGGTTTGACTTGTAGTTCCTAACCGAAAAGGATGGTTAAAAGAGTACAATAACTGATCGTATATTTTGTTTATGCATTTCCTTGCTCCTTGCGACATTCGAAACATCATTGTTGGAAAGATTTCTAATAGAAAAGGATGGTTGGAAGAGAAGAACAAATCTTCGTAATGTTTTCTTTTTCATGTGTTCATTCACTCGTATCACACACAAATGTCTTATCCATTCAATAGATTCTTAGGAAATACAAAAAATGGACCACGATGCTGGCCCATTTTTGTATTTCCTAAGAATCTATTGAGTGGCCTGAGAAACAATGTTTAACGCAAGTATGTCGTTTCCCATTCACTCCCTCTCCATTCGCAGTCAAATTATTAACAGGTTTCCGTCACCTTCTTTTCATCACCTAGAATTATTATACTGTGGCCACTGACCAACAAAGGTTTCAATCTTTGCCTAATTTCTTTGTAAGCTTTACTGGACGTATCCTTGGGAGGTTAAGATAACTTTTTCTGTTCCAATCTTGCAGTGGCCAAATGTATTAATCATTTATATTTTTAATGTCAAATTGGAGAGCGGGAAGAAGATTGCTGTTTTACCTTCAGTTAGTATGACTAGTAATGGGAATATTTTAGTCGCAACAAACCATGAAGCTTCTTCCGGATAAAGTTTTCGGGAGTCATGCAATTTGTACCGAACCAATATTCAGAATATGTCGCAATGCAAGCCAGATTGCTGAGCAAATCGATTTGATTATTCGATCTCTTTTGCAAATTAGGTTCACCGTGCTTATTATTAGAATAATAACGTAATGTTAAAGCAGCTTGTCATTGAAATTTACAAATATATCTACATATAGTATAATATAATCTCCATACATAACTATAACATGATCTCTACTTTCGTTATAATTGGGAGACATGCCTTTGAACATTTTTGTTTAATAATCCACGTTATTGGTTCTTTCATTTTATGCGTTCTGAACCTAACCAAAGTAAATAAGCATCGTCCGCAGCTGTTATGTTCCTGTTCATGCAAACCATGTATTTTTGTTTAATTGTACAAATATCCAAATTTTTCGGTATGAGTCACTTTGTCTTTTATTCGTTGTGCCAGATTTTGGCTGCAAACACGCCTGCGTGTATTAATGAACGAGTTGGTCTGAAAGTTGAGTGTCCTCCATGAAATAATAAGATCTTTTTTGTTTCTAAAAGAATGAAGCTGCAATCTGGTTTGCAGTGTGTAACAACATAAAACGATTTCTTAGACTGATGACAGCTGGGTTCACAATACACTTAAAAAAGTATTATCACTAGTTGTTATCCTTAATGTTATGAAAATAGTCTGAGGGATACGGGAAAGTATTTGGACTTCTCGCATGCTAAACTCATTCAGGTTTTTAAACTTGTGACAGTCATTCATATTTTTGACGAGTTTAAAGAAACACTGTCATGAAAGATGGAATAGTTTAAAGAACGTTCAATAGCCTCATTACTGTTTTAAGGGATTCATGTAACGTCAACGTAATATATTAACATGCATAAAACGCGATAGCAAATGATTGAAAAACAATGTCACCCTAAAGAGCTTTATTAAAATTATTAATGTTTAATCAAATTTATTTTCGCATTTTATAACGATAATCATTACAGAAATCGATGTTGTTTCTGATTAAGATGTCTGTAGATGCGATTAATCAGCTTTGTTGACTGTAAAGTCAACAAAAGATATGTTCAGACTTTTCAGTACAACATTTGCATTTGAAGCGCAACGCCTGGAGACATAATCCGTTTATAAAAAAAGCAGCAGAGAGTAATTTATATTTGGGACTGATAGGCGGGCGAGTTAAAATATACACAAATATCTCCGTCTGTTATCAACCTTCTTGTCTGTGGTCACCTTTTTCGGTGCGTGCGAGATAAGTTGCACATAATCGAATACGCTCTATTAAAGTGTATCGCCTTCTAATCTCGCCGTATTTTTTCTTCAGCGCGCTTGTTTTCGTGGTGGTGGTCGTAATATCGGCATCTCTCTTGTTCGACGATAAATCGCGATACCGAGATTTATCTTTGGCGAACGAGCAAGAAGTCAATTTAAAGACACGCTCCCTCGAAGTTCGTGTTAATTTGGGCATGGAGTTCAAAATTGCTTGGCGACCTACGTTTGCCAAAATGCTAAATGTCAATTTTTATAAATTACTTTGGAAGAGGATAAATACTGACACGCAATGCGTGAAGATGCTAATCTTTTTGTAGAACATGTATTTGTTTTAATTCTGTAATTAATAGAGCGGCTCGTAGTTAAATCAAAATTTTTTTAGTTACGGTCGAAACGTTTTTATTACGGGGAAAAGTTGATTTAAACCAATGATTGACTTAAGAATGTCTTAATTTGAACACTTGTTTAAAACTGAATTGTTAAAATTGAAATTAATTCGCGTACAGGTAAGTATATTTACAAATATCCATTTATATAGGCATTCTTTGTGGCCATAAGAAAATTATTCTCGTACCGATTATGTAATTCGATGTAAAATAGCATTCGATTAATCTTTAACGAAGTATCAAAGACATGATTATCACCGTAATGCTCGCAATACTGCATATCTATTATATAAGTTTAATGTCCAACACTCGCATATCGTGTATTGTAACATCTACCGAGTTATCGAAAATTGTAACGAATGTTTTGCCCATTTCGCCACTTTATTGCATTTAGCATGGCCATACAGAATTGTTAACAGTCGTTTCTATTTTCTTTATTAAACTACGTTTTTATCACAGTGCGGGTTTAACATTATTAAACAGAAAAGAAGACATTGATTGCAAAACTCATCCCTTAACACAGTACAACAATCGCGATTAGGAATCAACATCTCGACTTCTAAGAACGAAGCTAACATCTGACAGATAGTCTTACTTCCGCCTTATCATGATATTTTTTGTTATTAACCATGTAATAACAATTTTTCGCATTCTGCGTAAAGCTGCGTTCACTACCGAGAGAATTACGACATTTTGCCACTTACAATCCTAACTTCTCCCGCATTACGTCATTTTCTAATAACATCCATGTTACTCGATTCGGATGCTTTTATTGGAAGCGTATGATCGAAGAATTTGCGATAAGCTACGTTTCGACAAAAGAAGCTTTTTTATCATCGACCATTTACATAAACCGTCCGAACGGATCTCGCAGGTAAAATCCACGTTACTCGAGTGACAGCAACTTTATTGTCAAGGTCGGGCAAAGATTCGCGCCCTAGCAACTCGAAATCGTCTTTGCCGAGCGAATCCGCTGATAGCGTCCCTTCTTTCGAAACCCTCTGTTCAATAACGAACTGGCCAGAAGTCTGTTGACTTCGCGCGGGCAAAAGTTGGCGCGGAGAGATATTTTTCGACGGCGAAGTGCGCTGACGGTGGATAAAGCAAAGGTCGCCCGATAAAGCGACGTTTGCCGGCTACGTTTTAATGTCAATGACAAGCGACTACGTCAACAAATAATATTTCGCACGGCGCACGCGTTCCAACGAAATTCAGCCTTTCGGCCTCGTCGCTCGCTTCTCGCCGTCGAATTTGTCGGTCGCCTCTAATGCGCATGCGCGAACCGTTTCCATCGTCGAGCGGGACCTTCGTAATCGGTTATTTGTTGATGTCTTTAATTGTGCGCCTGATAACGGGAACGATTGCACCGGCCAGCCGGTCTCGCGCTTTATCGGGCCTCCTTCGTCATAGAACGGTTTCGTAGATTTGACGTTCTATCGGGTGTCGCGAATGTTAGGCACGACCGATTAACGATTTTCGGTATGTAGAATTGAATTTCTCTGACGATATTTACAAATTTACTTGCGTTCGAAGACATGTCACTACTAGATGTCGCATGTACGTTTGGTTTTTTTATTTAATTTAAAAGGCTGTTAAGTTTGCTGAGGTTATTTTATTTAACTCTTATTTAATTCAAAGTTGTCTTTTTCATTTATATCGTTATATACGTTGGCTGATATAGATCAATGATTTGCCCTGAGGGTGAAACCGATGTCGCTGGTCGATTAATATTCGACATGATTTTAAACAGCACGGCGAGTGAATCGGTTGGGACTTACGGGACGGACAATTGAATGCCTATCACTAGTCATCGACTACCGAGAAACGCAGCAATAGCCAAAACTCGCGAGCGGAATGTTAAATAAGTACCCACAGGCCTCGAGCGATCGAACGTAGGGAACGAAACGCAACATGCATAATGCCGGTCTGCCGTTCAGCAGAGAATACTCTCTTCTCTAACGGCTAAGGGGATTATCGTAACTTTCAAATTGAATTTTACGCTTGTTTCATTGTCGATTTATTCAGCGAGTCGAACAGTTAATCGTTCAGCGTAAATTTGACATGGAAAATTATGCTGGAAAATTATAATGGCGTAGGCCTTGCCATATCTACTGTACAGAGAATGAAGATTTTTGGACATGAGTAATTTTTATGAATTTAGATTTTGTTCCACGCCAGTCAAATGCTTGACAAATATTTAGACGTAAGTTATTGTAATCAGATCAAAAGTATGCCGGAATTTGATTTAGCTTATAAATGGTGTAAATGTTCGTTTAAAAGTCTTGTTCAGCAGTAACGAGTAATTTCTTTAGCGTGTTATATTAATTTTTACATTTGAAATATTGACACAGTTTTGTCGTGAAATTCCACGCGCTGAACTTATGACGCGGGTGTCGAGGTAAATTTTATTTTACTTTTCATTGAATGCTTCAATCCAAACATTTTTAGACGTAAAGCAAGTATTTCTTATGAAACATTATTTGACAAAACGTCTCAACGTTAAGATATTGTGTTTTTTACGCAAAACGCGCTTTTAAGGAAAGATAATATTGCATTCGATGTTTTGGCAATTTTAGGACATCTCAAAAATAAAATTTATTTTCATGCTTAGTTACCGAACGTAATCTTAAGATGTTTTGTCAGTCAAAGTATTTTGTCAGAGTAGCAAGAATTTGACACAGATTCGCCAATACGACCGCATCACCTGATTCGGTTGGCGTCACTCCGCGCAGGTAATGCCATTTTCCTATTGACAATCGATTTCTTTCGTGTTTCACATGCCAACATGTACATACGTAGATGGCGGTGTGTCGACACACGCGATAAATCCGTGACGGGCGTCACAAAAGTCGATTATCTCGCAGTGGAACGAAAGAATTCCAGGTCGATTTCGTGTGTTAGAAACTTTCGAGCCGTTTTGCGGATCGAATAGAAATTAATGCTTCTCTCGCAGAAACGTACGTATAAATAGTTTCCTCACAGTTCATTTAGCGTTCTATAGTGTAATCCTCTGTAGAATGACATTGAGAGAATGACAAATTTGGAAAAACTTTATTAACTTTCGTTAGAATCAGTATTTGACACATAACTTCAGATGTCATATGGTTTTTTCAGCATTTTTAGTGTTAGTAACAATTTATCAGTGTGATGCGTTCGTCTGTTAACGAAGTATAACTAGCGCTGTAGTGAAAGTCAATGCTCGATTCAAGTACGCCGGTGCGACGCAACTAGAGTCTCCCTCGAATCCATCTTCAGATAACAGACGACTGCTCACTGACATTATTACGGAAAGGTTTTAATTTGAGCCTCGATTAGCTCGGCATGCTTGATAACACGGTAAGAGCAACTTACGTGTACGGCTGTTCCTCCCCGCGCATCTCGCATATGACATTCGTCAGTGCCATTATGTAATTCTTCGCCAGCGTGAGCGTTTCGATTTTACTGAGCTTCCTCTCCATCTTCACGTGCGGTATCACCTCGCGTAGTTGCTGAAAATGACGCCGTTCATCAAGCTCCGCTCTGCGCGAACAAGTCGCTACGGTTTACGGAAGATCTTTATATTCAAATTTCCCGCGACAAGTAGCCTCGAACAGAAAAGAACGCAATGCGGCCCGGACCAATTCAAATGGCTGAAATGAAGCGACAGAGAATAGAGAATAGAGAATAGTAGAGAGCGTGGTAGAGTACGACTCAAAAGCTGCAAACGCGAGAAAGCCTCGATAGTTTTGCGAGCTTCCAGGCGGATGCTCGGCTATTGATGCGAAGTGAATGAGATGTGGAAAATGTAGGGAAGAAGGATGACAGAAAGTGGGCGAAAGCGGAAGTGTCGCGCGTTTGAAGGGATTCATAAGACTGTTTAATACGAACATTGTCGACAAAGTCCGCAGTATTGAGCAAGAAACGTCTCGTTACCTCGAAGGCATCGTTGAGGGAGTGCATTCTCATTCGCTCCCTCTCGTTGCTCTCGAGCCTCCTGAGGTTTCTCTCCCGGGCGGAAATGCCACTCTTCCGTCTTCTCGTCGTCGGCGGTCCTCCTCTGTTTCTCCTCTTCGCCTGCTTCGGGCTCCTTTCGCTACCGCTACTGTCGCTCTCTTCGCCGACCTTCACATTTTACACAACGGGCGATTAACAGCCTGACCGAATATAACGTTACTGCACGGGTGCTATAAAATGCCAGTCCTTGTAATTTCGATCTATGCAATTTGTGACTGTTTCAG
This sequence comes from Anoplius nigerrimus, assembly GCA_914767735.1. Classification (NCBI taxonomy): domain Eukaryota; kingdom Metazoa; phylum Arthropoda; class Insecta; order Hymenoptera; family Pompilidae; genus Anoplius; species Anoplius nigerrimus. The sequence goes on from OU612077.1 coordinate 12,243,213, forward strand.
ATGCTTGCTTATTTCCTCATGAAAGCGAAGATAAAGAATTGGTTGACGGTCGGAATATAATTTTATTGGATCCACGATTGTCTTGTGATCTGTTCTAGGCTCAATCTGATGTACAATAAATACTTTATGTCTACTAAACATTTGTCGTGTGAGGTAATATAACTGAAAATAGTATATGGAAGTAACAGAATAGCACGAGTAATGTGAGACATCTATTACTGTACAGATGTCGAAAGCTTTGATTGTAGTAAATGACTCTATCAGGAGTGAGTATGATTCTAATTAATGCTTCAAATGCTGATCAAAGTGCTTAATTGTTCAAGTTGGCCAAATTCTTCGTGTGCAACCAGCTTAGGAAGGAAAATATTTCAATAAAAGATATATGATAAAACTCAATGTACATAGTTTTCTCAAGCGATATAATTAAGCGTGACCGGGTTGAATATTTTTAACTCATTTATCAGGTAAATTATGATTGATGCAGCGTTTAATTTAATTTGTGCCTTTCAGAAATATAGATGAATAAAGTGTTGACTCAAGAGCTATTTTGATTCAGAAAAATACTAAAAAAATGTGATTTCCGAGATTACACAGCTTAAATTAGCCAGATATACATTAATTATCTTTTGTTTTCATCTTAATTACATTTGCATTCCATTGTTATCAATTTCAGGCTGTCTCTTCAGCAATCATAACACATCGAAATACTGTTAGAATTCTACAAATACATCCCATGCCTTCTCTATTAACATCTTTTTGCTGGTTGTTACATTATAAATTACATAAGATTACTTTTCACGCGATGAACTATCCGAAACATTCTTTGAAATATTCTTCAATAATCATACTTTTGTCACAGGATTTCCTGATACATTTCGACGTAGAATTCAATAAACTCTTGATCTAACTTCCAGTGGTATTCCCCAAAATGTTTTCAACAATCGATCTTTCTTACATCTGAATTTCCCCGTCCTTGGGCAAGAGAAGGGAGTGACACTACGTTTATCGAAAAGAGATGTCAATCGATTCTTTATCCAAACAGTTCGCCCGCTTATGATTGATCGTTCCAGTTCTGGTCAATTTTGAAGCGACAGTAGGCCGTCGGGCTTGACAATGATAAAGTCTTACCTCGGCGCCGACGACATGATGACGACTGCGTTTTCCGGTAAGCGAGTCGACGGAGGCGTCGTCCAGGTCGATGTACATCTCCTGGTCACCGCAATCTTGGTCACTGCCTGATAACCTTTCCAGGCTTCGCATTATCCTAGGAAGCGTTGCGGTTAGGACCCCCTACAAGAAGACAATGACACATGTCAGTGAATTCATTTGACTTTTCGAATACATGGGTCTGCTATAAAATATTTCAAGCTATTCTTAGAGCCGCTGTCGGATCTACACTTCCAATAATAAATTAATATATTTATTTTTAACACACGTAAACATAGCTCTATATAGTCATAATTACAATTATTATAAATTCTTAGTATGTAATAATTATTATTGTTATTAATAGTTTATTTAAAAGTTTTGTAGTTATTAATCTATGATATGTAATTGTATGTATATATATTATATGTCGAACTACAGGTTTTCAAGTCAGGGTTACAGTTGAACGCTATAAGACAGATTTAGAAATTTATTTTTTCTTTGTGCTATAGTTTGACTCGTTACACAATTTGTCAGTGCTCAAGCGTATCGCTCATACCACAGTGTACATTGTAGGAATAATTGCCATGGAGTGAGATTTCCTGGTCACGACTCAGCTATCAAGCAGCGAATAAACAAACGCGTCAAAGCTTTTGCCCAGTCCTTGCGTCTGGCATAGGAAGAAAATCTTTTTCGCGGAGTGTTATCAATATCCGGTTACAAAGTAGTTCTGACGAGATAATCTTTTACCAAACTCTTCGTCGATATCTCAAGTATGTACTGACCATGTTTCTCGCCGAGGCAGGGGACTACAAACGCTGTAGGCAAGCGTCTATGTATAAGTCATGGACATAAATGCGTGACGAATCGCGAGCATAAAGACGTCCGCCTTGTACGCGTAATCAATTTATTGATAAATCGAATTAATCGGAAAACCACTGCGGGGAAATTATCGTCGCCAGTTATGGCATAACAGACGATCGTATTATTCCTGGGATAATCCTGCTTCGAGCGACAGATAACGAGACACTTGAGGGAATCTACCAGAAATTCGCATTGTATATACTCAATATTGTATACAGGGGTTTCAGGACAAATAACTGATTGCAATTGCGTAATTCGATATGAACACAGAGCTCGAGATAAGAAAAACAATATTTTCCTCGATGAAACGTTTCGCTCCGCAAATGAAAACGGAGCAGGGACTTGGAGGGACTGCTTGGGCAGCAGTAAAATGCCTCCACAAACGCTTTCATTTTTTACGAATTATGTAAAAAATGCTCAAGACATTGTGTTGATGAAGAATGAACGAAGTTTATTTAAACTTCTCACCTTGTATTACGAGGCATATATTTAAATACGTCTACTATGTTTGATATTCTTCCGTCTATTCAATATCAGAAATTTGATCGATACTCAGTGCCCCGTTAGACAAAAAAAATGTGTCTTTCAAACAAAATCACTTTCCTCTCCGACGTCGTACAATCTACTCTGCGTGACACGATGTATACACAACTCTATCTCTCGGCAAGATCAACACTACTTTGCCGCGATCGTTCACGCACGATGATGCACACACAGACACAGCAGTAAAGCGTATTGCACGCACACACGTAAGCGCCGAAGCGAGCAATCAAAGTGGGATATCCCGTTTTCCCTCGCCATGCTTGATTCAATGCCAAGAATTTTACGCGCACGCTACCTAAGTACGACTTTTTCGCTCGCCGATTAAGTAACGCGATCGCGTGCGAACGAACGAAAGAGAATGAGCGGACAGGCGTTTCGAACGAAACTTCGAGAGCACAATGAAAAACTGGAAAATTGATTGCGGACTCCGATTACGATCGATCGATTTCTAAAGCGGGCTTCTCTCTAACGGCGGAACAAAGAGCCGAACGAATCGGCGTACGAAGGAAAGTTGAAAACGATAAACGGCCAAGCGAACGGACAAAGAACACGAAAATCGAACGCACGATGTAGTTGCACTTTGATTTTCATTTAAATTGCTATATTTCACGTCATTGTTTCGTTCGTTTCATTGTCCGACTATCGTGAGAAAGTTGCGTTCCGCGCAGAAACTTCGGAAGGCAGGCTAAACCTCGGACAGTTTATAGGTCAGTTCTTCGTTCTAACGTACAATGTGCATCATGCATCGTTCATTGCATTTTGTACTAATGCATGTAATACAAGTTTGGCTAACAGAGCGACAGTATTAAATAAATACCGTTGATAAAGTATCCGAATTTCTTTTAATCAATCCTTCCGGTTGTCACGACGAGAAAACGTGTTCGGAGCCAGCGTTCAAATGAGAACGACCAAATGGTTTAAAGATTGATCAAGCCTTCGGTCTGGGACGTTTACATAGTCTGTAGCGCACCTGTGGATTCTTTAAAGCCGGCAGGCCCTTATCAACGGGGCTTCGACAAGGTTTCGTCAAGCTCCGTTTAAAACGACCAATTTGAACAGTAACTTCCACTCTCGTATGTTAACGAACGTTGTTTCGACGAACGAACACGCACACATTCGTCCGTCTATACGCCCATCGGCGCGTATCGTATACGAACATTTGAATATTCGTCGTTAGAACGGCAATTTCCCCACGCGTTGCTTGCACAATTTTCCGAACAGCGTACAGTGACTCACGAAAATATTTGACGGTTTACGACGCAAATGTTTTAGGAACACTGTATATACATGGAAGTGCAGGGCGTGTGTAATTAGAATACAACACAGTGCAACAAAATGTTTTGGCTTGATGCAACAATGCCAGGAAGGAGCAAGAGCATAATTATAAACATGTCCAACAGTCATCGAGTGTTTGCTAGTAAGTTACTATGTAGCCGTCAATGAATTATAATTTACATGCATCGATGAGTGCCACAAAATATTCATACCAACAACAGCCACATTTATAAGTAAGCGCTTAATATTTTTTCAGGATTAAAACTGCATACTTTGCAACAAATGTTTAAACATTTTATGTACATAGTCAGGTTTCCTTTAAACTTTCCCCCACCCTGTCCATACCTGCACGGAGCGTTAATAATGTCGTCTTTGTGGTAGAGCGGGCAGCCAACCGAGTGAGAAGAATTTCTGCCGCAACCGCACGTACACTCTCGCGCGAATCAATGTACGCGTTTGAACGTGCGCCGATGCATTCGAACGGTGAAAATTCAGCTGTCATCGGTTGCCGTAACCGTCGAGTGGAAACGTCACGGATAGTGTATGCGACTCATTGATAAGGCGGCTCGGCTCGCAGACTCTGGTCGTTTCCAATTTCGACACACTGACGGAGCGTCTCCATTGACGTAACGCATGACGGCCGAAGGCACGCACGATTTACGGCGGGATTACGCTGTCGTACGTCAAACTGTTCTATCGCCGTGCAGGTGACAATACTCCGCACAGCACGTGGACGTAGCAGTTCGCTTCCGATCGAGCTGCCTGTCAGAATTTATTAGCCATTCCTGCGATCGCAGTGCTCGCTTCCGCCCGAAAAAATTGCCAGCGACCGGATGCCTCGTGTTCTCACTTCGACTTTGGGCCGTGGCTTGTACAGAAAAACATTTATGCGTTATGCTTATGAAGTATGTGGATATGGGTCACTAAAATGGAAGTCCATTTGACGTTTGAACGAAATTAAATTCGAGAATGTTATTTTGGGCCGGTTTATGTTAGAGCAGGTTCATAATTTTTGGGCTGCTTACGTGTATTACGTTTATAATCATCGGCAGATAGATGAGGAGATAATGCGTGGATTACTAGATTCAACATTTCTTGCAGGTATGTAACACATATAAGGGATGTTTCGTTGATACTAATGTGACGCGTTCGAACTAAATGGTATTGTATACATGTCTGTTAGGTGTTACCACAATTTGAAATTCCTTTGTTTTGACAGGTATGAGATGTCTGATGGGCTTTGCGTGTTTGCAACCATCGGCTGTGCAACTTCGATGTCGGAGTTGATCAGCGATTATCAGTATACAATTTTGTACGTCCGCAATTACGCTTGGCAATTTCAAGCATACCTTTCATTTTTCATGCACGTGCTCGACGAAACCGTCAAAGACGTATATTTTCTTGGGTCAACGGTCGTGACTGATGTGTACCAGCGATAACGTACAATCAGAAACACAAATATTTCTGACATTCATGAAATTCATTATCGCAGATTCATTTTATCGACACATCAAATGATGTTATAATTTGTCGTAAGAACTACCCAATCATTCGTTACGTCATGCACTTAGGTATATCGAAAACTGACACCATTGTATATTATACACATTTAAGATAATGATAAAAGTACCACAAAAACATCGGTGGAATCGGTTCTAAATGTCAAAATGATCAATCAATGTATTCAAGAGATCTAAAAGTAAATATTTTTTGTAAGCACGTTATGAAGTTTAACTAAATCTTCCTTTAAATCGACGTACAAGCATATTATGAACATAAATGCATTACGAAGCAATCTAATGTAATAGTTCCTTGCTAAATGCGTAAAATGTTTAAAAAAAAGTATAAAGTTCTTGGTATGGCGTAGCGCACAATTATGCAAAGTTTTGTCGTTTTATAGCAGTACGCAAATGAAAAATTTCAGCTAGCATCTTCGATTTGTCCAAAGAGCGAAGGTATGGGTATCAGTCCGAAAGAAGAATAAGAGAGGTTAGCTAAATCGGCGAACCACAGTTTTGGTCGCTGATTCTATATGTATGTCTTCAACAGAACGAAAGCCAAGTATATGGTTAATATACCTATGTATATTCAGGGATAATTAAGTTACTGAACTCAATTACAATTGATTTGTGTTATTTACAGCTAACTATGAGACATGTAGAACAAATAATATCTGAATCGTTAACTACAATAATTCTAGCTAGTAAGTATTTATTGATTTTATTAGTATTTAATTACTGAAACATGGTGTCTTTATCATTGTATTGGTATTAAAAATAATCACTTTCCTATTAAATTTACTGTCAACAAAGGCACTCTTACCAGAAATTAAAACACCAATTTCATTATCCGGTTGTTAATCTTTCATTAACTAATATAATGGTTAGAAATGGAAGTTGAACATTTTCTCTTTCTACTTTTTATTTAGTACAAGATTATATTTGGCGTCAGGCGCTAACAAACGATGGTCGAAAACATGATAGCAACCAGCTAAACCCGATAATTTTTTCCAACATGAGTCAGAAGAGCGCAAACCGGTCGACCGTAGCCTAATACGAATAAACTCTGCCAGTTTATTAATGACAGACAGACGATCGTGTGCGCGCACGTGCACACTTCCACGAAATCGCACACGGACAGTCTGTGATTGAATGTGTAACGTACTGCCGTCCGTGATGTCACGTGCGCTATTCATTGCTCTGTGCATTCATTCTATTCCGTTACCGGAGTTATCTAATTTTCGCCGTGCGTTGACTTTTAAGGACAAGACGTGCCGTTATTAAGCATAATCCGCAGATGAAACAATTTGCCAAGAGTTTCGTCGCAGTGCGATTATTTGCGCAATGCCGATGACGTCTTCTTTGACTTTGATTCTACTAAACGGTGGTCGGGCGCTTTATCTGAAGCTTTCCTCGTCGCATAAGGTGACTTATCAATTGTTTGAAATTGGCTCAAAGTGAAACTTGTAGCTTACAATGTACAAGTTCGCATTCCTGGCGTGGGGTAGCAAGTCTTCTGCGATTTGGGAATATAATTAAGGACACGGGCAGCGTTGCAGTTACTCTGTAAACTTTTACTAGAACATTACGTAATAATACATAATTATTGCATCGATAGCTAGTCAGTTCTAGCCGCGTTCGAGTGTTTTTTTCCAAGGTTCACTATTCCACGTTTCGTTTTTAAAAATATAAAATGTCGTAAAACGCATCCCAGTCAGAATATGTCTGCGTTTCGAAGTGAATTTGAGGCTGACAAGTGAGACAACCTGTGTCCCACAAAATTTAGCTGACAAAACCGGTTCGATCGATTTGTTTGAGTTGCAATGTTGGGTAGGGTGACAGCTACGTTTCGCAGCAGTTCGCTCGTATTATGAAAAGCTCTGCGCACGTGTACGATATGCGAATGGACGATAGGACGAACCGGATTTGTAAGACAATTAGACGGCGCCGACAGCGTCAGGATAAACTGTTGGCAGGCAAAGTCGGACAAAATTCCAATACGTATTCCCGACGACGCTTAGAAGTCAACGGGAAAATATCTAAACGCTGATATTTGCATGAAGATAGTGTAGTTTGGATAATGTACTATGTACACAACTATGAATAATACAACCGATCTTGCCATACGTCGTTCACGTCTTGGACGAAAAATAACCTCAAAGTTTGGTTATCGATATCAGAGATAAAAATGTTGTATCTTTACGTATTAACATACACGGAATGATAATACGAATGGTCAACAAAAATGGAGGAGATTTTACGATTTCTCGAATACCAGATCGTATATCAAAGCGCTCTAGGTTAAAGAAATTACCGTATTTTCCCACTCTGCAGCATAAGAGGAAAGTAAAAAGGAGTATTCGAGTATAACTCACGTGATTGAATTTGAGTCAGCTCGTAACTGTAAAATGCAACTTTGCACCCATAGCCAACTTTACTAACGAACGTCTGTTCCAAAGCACTATATGAATAATTGGCAGATTTTCACGACCGTCAATTTTCACGCTTCCGCTTCCGAAAGAACTGTGTCGAATTCGGAACAACTGTTTCGCCGCTGGAAAATGTTAGCATGGTACGTTCTTGAAAGAGCGAGCATTCGAATCGAAGTTACTTCGCGCGAAGTTCGAAGGAAAGAATTCGAGGCGTCGACCGAGCGCGTAAGTGGCGCGCAAACTCGAAAGTTCATCGCGAGGAATCGCTTCGCTTCGCTCAAGGCTGTTTCTCACATGAACCGAGCGTGTCGTCGACCTGTTTCGAAATCAAAACGTCGCTCACATTTCAATTGCACGGAATAGAGCACGCCGCGTTCTGCACGCCCACGCCTTCTTCTTCTTCTTCTTCTTCTTCAAACATCCAGTTTGTTTTTTGCACTTCGAAGCAGTCCGACGAGATGGCGATGTTTCAGACGCAAACGATGGTATTCACATTTTGAGGCCAGTAACTCATCACATGGGTGGACAAACGGTATGAATCTACTGGTACGTTGAGGAAACTGTTTGAAAAAAGGCGGGAAATGATATTCCTTTGAGGGTACTTCGTTAGCTGGTCTATTGAATTGGGAATGACAGAATGTTTTTGGTGCGAGGAGATATTTGCAAAAATGCGATAGGAAACGATTTATGTTTTTACGTCAGAGTCATTTTGTATTTGAACGACTGAATAGAGAGCGTGTATTGACTTTTTTGATATCTGCGGCAGCGTTTTGAAAAACCGATCGGAAACAATCGAGTGACAAATGTTTTTCTACGCTACGCTATATATCAAAAGAAGTAGAAAATATGTTATAGATACCTTTGTAGGATTGACCTATTTCTAAAGACAGTCTCCCTTGATAAGCAAAGTTTACTTGGGCTTTACTATGAGCACATACTATATTTTATAATTGCTGAACATTGATTGGGATCAAGATGACAGGGGGAACACAATTGAATTCTATTTAACTATGTTATACCATTGGCGGTTGTAATTAGTTGATTGGTTCACTTCATACTTCATTGCTTACACGTGACACTTACACTATCAAGGTAATCACAATTGTATACACGTTAAAAATATTTTGAAATAAACCTATTGAGCAACTATAGTACTCGAAAGGCAATTTATTATTAGCAATTTGAACACAATCAAGGACTTTATTCTTGTTCATAACTTTAAGGTTTTTTAAATAAGATATTTAAGCAATGATGCTTGTCGATTAATTTAATATAAATGATTTTTGAACTATCTAGGTGTTCATTGATCTGTATAAATGGTATTTTTTAACGATCATCACAATTAGGATCAACCGTACACTGTTTACCTTTGACAGGTAGCCGCTTTTGAAGTTTCGAAACAAGCACGTTTGCAGAACAGAAATTCAGAATATCAAGTAATTGACGCGCACCACTGTGCTCACAAAGGCGCAAATTTTGATATCAAAAGGTAGCCGGGGCGTACGCGGTAGTTTCAGCACCTGTTGATACCGCAACGAACTACTTTGACACGCCGCTTTTACGCAAATACCGTGTTCGTGAGGATGGCAATTTAGTTCTGCGAGCACATTCCGCTAATTAGTAATTTACCGCACTAATATATTACCTCTTTAATAGTTTCTATTGGTGCTCTGATAATTTCGATATTGATTGTAATGCAGCTATTTGAACGATAGTTTGACGGAGAAATGATCGCACGGTGAACGCGGACAAAGTCGCCACATATGAGATTGCTTACGATTCAAGATGGTATACCTTGATTTCGGCAGAGGTATATATGTTCTTCTCTATTATATAACGACTTCTATATCGCGTGTATGCACATCTCTGCAATGCAATGCATTGTGCTAGGTCGTTTTCACCACAATTGCTTGTGGGTTGTCTGTTTACCCGGGCTGAGAAACGGTCTAACTATGTTTCTTATTCCTCTATTCTTAAGGTGAGTACACCAACTTCACATATTTTTGAAACTCTTTTAATCGTGGAAATAGTTTAAAAGCAGAATTTATGGTTTCAATAAGTTTTGTTTATGTGTCACCATTAGGTTTTCTAGCTTCGACCTGCCGATTTTCGGAATAAACTCACACACAAATCATAATGTAGGTATATTAGAGAAAATAAGTCCAGATATAAGACAACCGATAATATGCGAGAGTAGAGCAGTTAACCGTTCACCAGTTCACTTCTTGGTTCGAATCTCAAAGTACGTTTTAGTAAGTCCAGCATTTAGACGCATAACGAATAATTTTGAATCTTATGGACACTACAATTTAACTGAATAATTTTATAGATCGGATTAGCAATTTAGTAATAAGTAGCTACTTAACGTTAGACTAAAATTACAGAACTTGTCTGCAGCGACCTTTAGACCGTTTTCACACTCGCCAATTTTCTGGTATAACCGCTATTCAAACCACAGAGAGCTTGTTAATTTTCAATAGACGTTTATTCGCCAAAATTTTAACACAATTGCAATTTTTCATTCATTTTTTAACCGTCATATAAGGAAGTAACCTTTCTAACTTGCGGAAAGATTCTAATCACCTCGTTCAATTGTAACTGTGAAAATTGTAATTGTAAAATAATTAAATTTAAAAAATAATTTAAACCCGTTTGCATCTAAGTCTAACACTTGTTATCTAACAATGATGCACGCGTGTCGAAATCAACGTTTAGACCGGTTCGTCCGGCCCATATTTTCATTTGAAAATTCAAATGTTCGCGCGTCGAGAATTACAGTCGACGTAAGATTGTGAATCTCTGAATGTTGCCATTTTCCCTCTGACTAAACAACCCAAGTATTACACCTGGCCATCCCTAACATAACGTCCTTTTACATCATAAGCCCTTTTTTACCTACGCTACGAACACCGCCATAAAAATCTCCCGATAATGTCAATTATTTTTTGGAAACGCAGCTTTCCAAAGTCTTTAACAAAGAGTATCCTCACTCGGTCCCTTTATTCTCCAAAATATCCACCCTTTTCCCTACCAAAAGGCCCCTATATATACGTCAAAGTCGCTCTACCCAGCTCAGTTAAAAAGCGCAATTCAACAATAACATATCAAGTTGACAAGAAAGTAATTACGGTTTTTTAGTGTAAAACTAAACTTGTGACATGTTTCGTTTTGTACCGCAACTTAAATGTAACTAATATCACTTATTAAGAGGAAAATGTTTAAATACTGACGGAAATTCTTCAAAAGAAATGACAACGATATGTTTTACACAAAAATAGAAGAAGAAGAAGAAGATATGTTTGGCAGTCGATGTGACGTAAAACCAAAAATAGAAGAAGAAGAAGAAGAAGATATGTTTGAAAAATCGATTTTACTTTCCTACCGACCCAATAGTACAAGTCTCTGCTTTGACATCTCGATTATATATTCATTTTTCGCTATTCCGGGCGGTCTCAAAGCAAACTGTTGGCGCCCAGCTAGACGCCAATAGGAAGCATCAAAGTAAGGGCGCGCGACTTGTTAAGCGTCCAGCTACAAAATAATATCGTGGTCGTCCAGTCATTCGAAGTGCGTGGCAAGCTCGAAGGAACGACATCGACTTGCCGTCCGTATAAAGGTCGTTCAACTTGCACGATCGTTGCGTGGTCAGCGTCCTTTTCTACGGACGCATCGCGCAACGCAAATTTGGACCTCGTAAGTGGCGTCAGTCGGGTCGATCAGTGACATGCGCCGCCATTTTCTGCGGATTTCGTGATCAGAGTGCTTTGTGACGGATTACAGAACTTCCACGTTCGACTGTTCGCAGACTTCAATGCCATTTATTGATGTTTTTCTGCGATTTCCTGCGATCTCGGCGGACCGCGCACGGTACTTTCCGATTGATTGCCACTGATAAGCATAGGAAGATTGGGGTGAGTTTTTTATCCAAAGGTTAATGTAACATTAGCGAAGCTTGAGTTTCAGACGAAGAATGCGTTTACCATTAACTGATTTTACGAATGACCAGATTTTTATCTTAGGAAAGCTTGTCCTTAAACAGATGCAAAGAATGAGTTTGTATTGTTATTAACATTAGTAATATTCGCATACTTTAAAATGCTAAACCTATGCAGTAATGTATTATATTTAGATATAGATGTATGTTGTAAATTGTTATAAAATATACTGTTTTTCTTTAGCAGATACCTTGTAGTCGGTATAGTAGGCGTGGTGGATTTCGGTAGAGAGGTAAACTAAGAAATGGAAGGTGGTCAGTGTCCTTTTCCAAACACACGTGAGTGTCAGCTGACTATGCTTACGTATTATGTGTTCAGCAGATACAGTTCATACGCTTACTTGGACCACATATCTCAATTTTATATATAGCCGGCATGTTGTTATTTAATACGCTTACTATTAGTATGAAATTGTGCATATAATGCGTTATTTTCAATTACGCAATTAAAGATTGTATTAAATGTTTTAAACCATATTTGTTGTAATCCACCCTTCCTTTTTTAAACATTTTTAAACTCTTTCCCCTGTAAAGTATACTTTCACATTGCACGCATCTGTCACATGTCCATCTATATAACTGTTATGCCAAACGTAGTTTAGCTGGAAATCATGAACGTTATGCAACGATATAATTGATCTAATACCGAGATATGTGCGTCTGTCGGTAATTGCGACAAGTGATAAATTGATCATGAAATTCTGACGAACTTGGATTTACCATATTCTGAGTCATGCGGCAAAGTGTTCTGAAGAACACTCGGCAACGTCTAGCCGACGTTGACACAACTTTAGCGTCTAAACAAAGCGGACTCTTTTCGCACTTGCCGACTTAATGCCGGCGGGAAAAAAGATAGACTCGTCCCGACGCGAACGCGTCGATCGCGACGGATAAAAACTGACATCCGTAAAAGGAACAGCTGACATTTAAGAAGTACGTACCTCACCTAGAATCGAATGCATTCTAAAAACGCTGTGCTGACTATAGGTGCAATTTTCACAACGTGGCCGAACGGCTCGCTCCCTCCCAATTCCCCGAAGACAATTGACTCTAGAAATTGTACGTCAAAAGCAGCCTCGTCTTCTACTTTACTTCGTGACTAAGCGAACGGTGCAGTTGCCAATTTAGCGAATTGCACGCCGTCCCCGATGAGAGGCCTTAAAACGTCCGTTCGGCCGACTATCTTTCTCCCGACGCGAAGAAAGTATACGTACATCGAGACTCCTTGAGAAGAGATGCTGTACGTTTCACTGCCTCCCCACCCCGCCGCCTTTGTAGGTCCGGTCTGTGAATTCATTCGCGCGGAATGCAGTCAGCGTCCTTTCCTAAACAGTTACGTACGTCGTCTGTCTCTCTCCGGCTCTCGTTGCCAGACCACCGTTTCTCCTCCTCTCTGTCCCGGCTTCTCTTTCTGCTTCTCTTTCTGCTTCTCTTTCTGCCTCTCTCTCTGTCTCTCCTTCCCTCTCCCACCCCACTCCATTTTCCCTCCCCATTGCCCTCCGCGATTTTCTTTTCCTCCCGTGCGTCCTACAAACGTTGCACGCTTCAAATCTCGAACCCGGTACGAACGCTGCGCTCGCGTTTCAGGAATATTACGCGAATAAGTGATCTAGGCTTCATTGTACGTTGACCTGGAAAGTATTTCAGCTGACTTTGCCCGGATCGTAGCGTTCTAGGCAACGTTAGAGTTCGGTCTATAGGGCTTAGATGGTGCTGAGAGGCTCTGACTGAAACTGAGCCGGTCGATGACCGATTTGCGTGTGACTGTGTCCCGGAAAAAAAATAGAGAAATTAAACGTTTCAGCGATTTCCTTTACATCCTATTGCGTTACAAGTTTCGTCTAACGCAGGTTTGATTAGAATGTAGTAGTGAAGATATTTTCTATGAAGATTTGTGTGTATCTATGACAGAAGTGTTAAATTATGACAGTAGAAATGATTGTTTTGGCATCCATGCATTAGGGCAGCGGTCGGGGAACTTTTTTAATCATTACCCCAAAATATTTTTGTGTAAGTTGATATTACCCCATGGCGAAGAGCAAAAAAAAAACGAAATCGCCTCTTTTTAGCATCTTTCATATTATAGCCCCCATGATAATTTTGAAAAGAAAACAATAACTAAAAATTTACTTTTTACTCACAAAAGTTTCATTTTTACCCCCAAAAATTTCATTTTTACCCCATTTGGGGTAATTTACCCCGGTTCCCCGACCGCTGCATTAGGGAGTTGAACGAAAAGATTTTGGTATCTTATATGCAGACTGCACCTTACTGTTTAAGTGCAGTAATTGACTGAGAGTCCCAGATAAATGCTAAATGAATTCATGTATGTTAGACAAGTTTTATTTCCACATAAGATGTCACAGACTGTCGACAACGAGATCAGTGCGAAATGCGAACAGTTTATGAAACGTCAAAATATTCAGTGACGGTCGAGCAGATGAAATATTGCTGTTCGAATAATGACATGCCTTTTTTAAAGACATGCTGACATCTACTGATAACTTCCTGACGACGTTTTATAATGTTGAATCTCACTTACGTCACCCTTCTTGAGGTGACACCAACACCAGTGTTTAAAAATGCCAGAATTATAGTATTTAATAATGTCTATAAGCACAATAAATACATGATCAATGCAATAAATGCTTCGAAAATTTTGATATTTACAATACAAATGTAAAGACTCGCTGCTCAACATCATTCTACTTTGTCTTTATCGTACATACGCAAATAGACAATAGAGTAGATCTGGTGCTCGAGTATATCAAAGACGGGCAACGAAATGTAGGTCAATATGCAGAATGACTCCGAATTTTTATTAATATGCCGAGAGTGTTTCTGGGTTAAAAATATTGAAACTCGTCAAGCAAAAATAAGCGTAAGCTCGTGACGCGACAGAATTGTGTATTTCCTTCCTGCTTTCAATTCCCCAAATAATACGGAACGAGCACTGTCAGAAGATATAATCGTAGATTGTGGTTTCCTGACTGTGCGATTCAAATACTTATTCGCGTACGTTGGCCAACATTCTTATGTTAAAGCGAGATGTGCGATGAGCGTCGACATTAATTTTGGACAAAATGTCGCTACACAGCAGCCGAAATAAGGCAAAGAATGCGTGGATCGATGACGACTGTCACCAATTTCAAAAATTTCTCTTGCCTCCCCCAGTTGCGTAAAATATAATTTGTGCAAGGAATATGAAATAAATTCTGATCTTCCGATATTCCTGCCAGACCAGACGCGACGAAAATTAGTTATTTGTCAGCATTTAATTGACCGTTTGTCTCGTAAAACTGATCGTCAGGGAAAAAGGCAAAGTCTGAAAAATTAGCGAAACACACGATGCGATCCGATGGAAGCATCGAACTTTCGAATTTTTGCATAAGCGTTATCGAAGCCCGTATAGGAATAAAAAGTTCCCGCATAGTAGCTCGTGTTGCATACGAATTAAGGATAAATACTCGTTATCTCGCTACACATATTAAACATCTACGTCCGTAGGTACACAATTTCTCTTCGTACACGCGTACTAAGCGACAGAGGGCTTCACGAATTTCTTTATGTTTAAACCAGATAAAAAAAGTAACACATTACCTGCACGTCACGACAGTCAAGTCAATGAGGAAACTGATTTAATGAACGATCAACAATTGTAGAAGCTAGTCAATTGCTTATTGTAGTTCATGACGTTTATTGTAATAACATTGAGAATTAAAACATTTGCATTACTTTTTTTTGAATTATATTAAATAAAAATTATATTAAGTAAAATCTTCATAACAGCATATTTCACTCTTTTCCAAATAATAAAAAAAATGGATTATAATATTGATTCATAATTATGAAAGGTTATAACTGAGTTAGGTCGTTAAACTACCCTTAAATCCAATTTAAATTTGAATGAGTCGTTCCATAACTTATAAAAAAGGACAATTGTGCAAATTTTGAACTATATATTTGAACTATATGGGTGGGAAAGAGCAAAAACAAAAAATCTGAGATTTCGGCCATTTTCTCAGAATGTGGTGGATACAAAAATTAAAAAAATCAAAGCTATATAATTTATTAATGGTGCACATATTTTGGGTTTTTTGTACTCTAAATAGAAAATCGAATTAGTATGAAAGCAAAAACGAAACTAATGTAAATACACCTAGGCTGCTCGCTTTTGCGTTCATTAGTTATAATGGCTAAAGAAGTAGATGAAAATATTGTTTTCTATCATTGTGATCCATAGTCTCATTCAACTACTAAAATAGCCTATATTAATGACTCAAAACACGTCTATCAACTATTCACTTGCATTTTTTAAGGGTTATGTCATATTTTACATTACAGGAACTTAGATTAGTCTAATAATCGCCAATACATACACCGATAGGTTTACGACTAACAGACGAAACAGATAATTTCAATCCCTCTCCAAACTGTCTCACCTTATCTCACACTCGTGTCGACGAATCGAAAAGTGAGATGGCGCCCCGTGCGGACGCTTTCTATTATCGCGAGGTGAGCAGAAAGTGGCCAGATTAATAATCTCCTTTAATTAAAAAAGGTGGGTGTTCCGTGCGGGCCCGATACGACACTCTTGCCCGCTCAAGGTCAACATGCAAATGACAAGATGGGAAACGATTCTCTTCGATTCCCATCCGAACTCCTCTGCCGTCTTCGATTTTTCTTCTTATTGGATTGAGTTGATCAATTCGTCGATATGAGACGAACATTCGGTGACCGCCTACTATTGTTTCAGCGAGAGGCTTGTTAGACCTGGTGGTCCGTCAATGTATGACCTTTAGAGGCTGAATTTCATGTTCTTTTTCCATCGTTCTATTCGGAACTTCCATACTCGTCGATAAACTATGATATGAGAGTCAATCGTGTGCTAATCGACGGTTTGACAGCTCGCGCGTATAAAAGTTTTCGACGACATGCACAGGGACGATGTTGTTTCGCATTGAGACCAGGTGATGGATAAAGATTGTGAATGAGTGCTTAAGACGCCTGGGGATTTAAAAGACGATATTTCTACGTGCGACCACACGCGGAAGATGAGACATTGAAAGTATTGGCATTCAGCCGGCTTAGACGCAGTTGGAGGGGTTAAAAGTCAAAATTATTATCGTTAAAAGGATATACGCGTACACCTGGAAATCATTTTACGGCTTATTCACTTTTGCTAAGAGTTTTTTTGACGTATTATTAACTTTTGCCTTATGTATTTAACAATATAAAAGAAGAAAATCCCTATCTTTCTTATTACTTTTTTCATTGTCAATAAGTGTTACAATTATTTTTGATATTTATTAAAAGAATCATTAACATCCCGCTTTCAATCGTATCGCATCACGAAAAATTCCGCTGCTAAAATGTGCTAGGAGAATTTTATCGTTCTTTGCAAAACAAGGTATGGAAGAATGCTTATAACGTGACGCGTCCGAAATAATAAGAAGTAATTGCCTAACGATCACTCGCCTTGCAATCGCGAAAATGATAAATATTGACAAGAAGTGACTAATTTGTTTTGTACCCGTCCTCCGACAGCGAACGGGAAGTAAAGCGGACGCGTTGGCAAGGTTGCCTCTTCCGTGAAAATCGGTAAGCCTTCCGTCATTGTCGTCTCATTGATAGGGTGGCGGAACGAAAATTGAAACGGTCGATCAGTACTATCTGGCGCGAACTTGTCGAAAGGTCGTCGATAACGGCCGACACACGTTGTCCTGTCAATAATCGAAACGGAAAACGGAACGCTCTGACGCATAGAAGAATGCATAATAGGCCAGATAAGTCCAGTGATAAGAGCGATTGCATCGATAAGTGACAGTTACGGCTTCGGCATAAATCAGAACGAGTCGTACGCTCAAAGTGTGTATCCTATTTGCTTGTTTGTACCTGGCTATATGTTTCATAGCGTGTTCAATGAATTTGCCTTGATTTGCAGCAAGTGTTAACACATTAGTCTTACAATTAGAGGAAGCGGCATTTTTCCGACAGTATTCGTAAAAGGACTCTTGTGCGCTGGATTTGTAATGATTATCATGTTGGCATAATGTTTTCCGTTGTGATTCAAAATGTACAGTTGCACCTGTGAGCTGTACTAAGTAAATGGCTTTTGTTGTGAGAGTCAACGTTTGCTAGACATCCGTGCCGAAGAACATATTTTAATGTTAAAGGATGACAAATAAAAGAATTATTCCATTTATCCTTCATCAACAAACGTCGTATTTTGAATTGTAATTAAATTTTGACAGTAATGATTTCAATTACGTCGTTTGTTTGGAGAAATACTTGAATTATCCATCGTAAAGTGTCAATTAGTGGGCAACATTCGCTATGTGAATGAGTTCGAATTAGAAGCGAATGATAATTGTCAAAGAACGCGTTTCACTCAGTGATGATCCGAGGAGCGTTTTATGAATGATCAAACGGGGCAATGATAGTAATTACCAGGCAAGTGATAACCTCCGACTGAACGATTTATCGTTCTGGCACGTGTGTGTTCTGCGCCAAGCATGTACGTACTTACTTGCTACCGTTGGGCTGCGTTTGAAATTATTTCGCGGAAAGCAAAGTCTAACGGACAGCTCCATCGAACGGTGCCAACAGCATTTTTATGTGCTGATTTCAAACATGATCGTCCCGATAGCAAGCAAAGACAAGCGAAGAGAAAAAGTCTGATCATCAATTGAAACGTCGGGCCAAAGGAAGAACTTGTGAAAAAACTGTATATTCCAAGCAATTTGTCTGCTTCTCTCATAACGTAATGTCGTGACCTATTGAACTGTTCGAAGTCTATTAGCATATCAATCAATTCTTACGGGTTACAATGACGTTTCGACCGTGGATTCATTTCAATGAGACGTGCGAGAAGCGAAGTGAATATAAGTATAGAAAAATATTTCTTCCTTTCAACTTGCTGATCCACGCTGCATTTTGCTTTATCTAATGTTATGATTTTTTGCCGCACGTAACATTCGACGGTTGACCGCATTATGTATGCAAAGTCACGAATGAAAGAGTAGGGTTATACATTCGTATGCGATAGTTTCACGAAAATAAAGCTCGGTGCGTACAGGATTTACCTCGTTCGCAGAAAATCATCTTCTTCCCAGTTACGGCACGTATGACGTAAAGCTCGATGCATATTTGCGCTTTGCAATGGCTCGGGTTACAGGAACATTGTGTTTACACTGAATTCAATGCTTCCGTCGAACTAATTAAATCGAATCGGCAGTCGCGATCACAATTGCGAGGCGTTTAATTATGCAGCTAGAAGGATGACTGCTATAGGATAATTTTAGAAGACAACTTCTAGGATCCACTGACAAGTTAATTACCTGGCAAACAGAATTAATATCGTGGTCTCGGCGGACAGAGATGCACACCTCGTCGATCTCGGACGAACACATGAATTCTTCAAGGAGTATGTACGACCGGTATAAAAATATGAACTGAGTGCTTGGTGTGCATCATTCTTCATGACGTGAAATTTCATCGCTCCCCTTGCAAGAAATCGAATATATAGAAGTGTTCATTAACATTCGTGTACTTTGCGCTTTCACGTTTTTTTGGATTTAGTCGTTAAAAGTTATTGCAGCGGAACAGGTTCTACGATTGAATCCAATCTATGTACGTTCAAACCGTCACATAGTTAACCTCAAAATGATAAGCGATAAAAAGCGTAAATTTGGATCGGATGCACGTAAACGTGTGTTAACTGTTTGTTTGCGTATCGAAGCAAGCGTAGTAAGATTAAATATAGCTCACGTTAAATGCGGATGGACGCGTCTAAGTGCAATTTAGTCATAACGAGCGTTTGATTCGAAAGTGAAACGTCGAGATATCGTGACGTTTGACATAAGAACGCAGTAAAACGCGCGATACACTTGTTGACTCAATCGTCGGCGTCGTTATTTTGCTCTTGAAAGGATTCGCACGTACGCCCATTGCGGGGCAAAAGGAAAGAAAAGCGAATGAGAAGAAAGTCCGAGCGGAATTCGCGATGGGGATGAAAGTTAATGGTGCAACGTTTAATTTCCTCTACGCTTTCTTACTTTAGCATGTGACAGTTCGGGAAATAAATTATTTGCCATCCATTTTTTTCCCCCCAACCTCCACCATTGGCGATTCCCAGCGACGCGAACGATTATTTCTTTATTGGGCCTCGAAGTTTCTCCGATTCAATCGCAGAGTCGCGGAGTGCATCGTAGAAAGCCAGAGTTTAGTAACCTTCAGGCAAAAGGTCCGCCATTTCTCGTTGCAATTTGCACCGATTCGCAACTGTCCGCGTGATTGGCCGCGTCATTAGTCCTAAGAGAAATAATTACATCGTGGAATTCCTCGTCTTCCTGTACACTGAAGACTTTCGACCTTTCGTCGCTCGTCGGTTTAACGACTGCCGTGAATGCATTAAAACGTGCCGGAAGTGTCGTCGAGTCAACTATCGAGGGAACTAAAAACGATCATCCGACGCAGTCGGAAGGGCAACGTAATCAACGGCACGTCATCCGACGCAACTTAAAGAGCAAATGGAACTGGAATATGAATGCATCTGCTTAAACGGCCTTGGGCGCCGAGGAAACGTACTCACAACCTGTTGAATTCGAATCCGCGCATCGCCTAACCGGCGCTATCTCCAAATCTCGAACTCTCGAACTCTCGAATCTTGCTTCTCGGACTACGCCCTCGATAAGAATTCACACTCTTGCGGCTCAGTCGAACAATCTCTGTACATCTACTCGCTCAAAATAGACCCACCCCGCACGTGCGCCGATTTTCTGATCTTTCAGCGACAATTAAGAGCTTGCCGCGGCAGTTTCGGGAAGTGGCAATCGCAAAGGATTGCGAATTTACTCGGACGGCGTTCGATATCTATCTTGCTCGAAAGCCTAGCTCTGTAAGGAGTCGAAAGGGGACGAAAGGAGATTTGACAGACGCCACTCACCTTCTTACGTAGGCGGTCCTCGGTGACGTCGGAGGGATTATTCCCGAGACATCACCCTAATCTTCCCAAGGACGTTGAGTAACGATCTCTCTTCGCGTGGGTCGCTCTGTCTCTCTCTTTCTTTCTCTCCGTCGTAAGAGGCCAGTTTATCGTCCTGACAGTCGTTAGAAAATCCCGCTCTCGATTCGGCGAACCGTTTAAACACAAACACTTTCCCTCCTCTACCGGTCGTGGCACCACAATATTTGTTTATCACTGTCAGCCGACGTTCCTTGCGCCTCCTACCGATGCCTGTCTTCCCTGAGCTGGACCTCTACTACTTCGGCACGTTCACTGCTGCCTCAACCCACAGGATCGCTGGTACTACTCGTGTCACGGTCAGACTCGGCAGCATTTCAAGCCCGACGACGAAGATGTATCCTCTTCTTCCCACTTTCTTCTTTCCTCCCAGCTTCCTGCCTGTACAACACGCGTGCCACCGGTCAGTAGGTGCAAAATTAATATTGTCAGCGGCCGAGCGTGGCGGAAGTTGAGCTGTAGTTAAATTCCGTCACGGAATTGCAGGGCTTACATTTGCATTTTTTTACTTTTATACGCTGGGAACGATTATTGTCAATCTTTCATTTCTCGCCTCGCATCGTTTGTAACTAATAGGTACATTTGACTTTTAAAACGCTGGGAACAATTTTCGTTACTGTCTCATTTCTCTCTCCGTTTGTGACTAATACAATCGACGAATTACACGAGCACGAATGAGTAAAGTTTTCAAAGTCTTGCACTATCAGTTTTTAGTGTTTTAAGGTTGACTGACGCGGTTGTCGGCACCTTATTGCGTTCGCTTACGTTTTTGGAGACGCGAGATGAAAGGTAGGGTAGCAGGTAATTGAACCCGAGAATCGCTAAAGTTTAAATTGTTTGGTCTGATTATTTGATATTTTATTCCTTTTTTGCGTGGATGTACTTTTCGCTTCGCGCATTCGTCGACTCGCATGAATGGGGATAAGCCGGCAGATTATTTCTGGTAGTGTTGTTTGTTGGCTTTCTCCTTGTTGATTCTATCTCCGGCTCGCACCAGCTGAGAATCGACGCTTCCGACGGCTTTATCTATCGTTACGGCTCTGTTTGCACTGATTTCCAGATTACCGCCCGACGAGGAACGTTAAGAAAAAGAATCGCGCTGCCACGAAAGTGTACGTGAAACGTATGATACAGTTTCGCGACCTACATTCCTCGCACTGTCACGTTCGGATAACCGTTCCTGTCGACGCTGTTGCTCCGAAGTCTCGACGCTCGGAAAGCCGACGCTCGGAAAGCCGACGCTGACGTTCGTCGGCATAATCGACCCCATCCTCGTCCTCGGATTTAACGCGTAATCGTCCGCAAAAATACAATGTATCGTTACGTCTCGGCGCCCCTTATCAGCGATAAATCATCCTGCGCAGATCGCGAGCGACAATTCAATCGGCTTCGCGTCGGCCGAACCGCCGGTTTAATTAACGACGTCGCAAATACGTGGAAGGAAAAAGCGAGGAGAGGCGAGGAACCGTATCGTCGATGTATCTTAATCAAACATTCTCCCTCGATCGAGTCGTACGACACTCCTACACGCTTGGATTCGACCTAGCAGAATTTACGCGCCTCAGAGGCGTTTACCGCTAGACGCGAAGCGATTTCCTGACAACGAATATGTATAATCGGCATATATAATGGTAGAACCGGAACGTCTGCTTTTTATACGGCTTTCGCTTAAAGTACCGATCCTGCTCGACGAAGTTACGTATGTGTGCACGTAAGTGTGTGACAAACGATAAACGGTCGGGTATGATGACTTTTATTGCTGATACCGTTCCCATGTTCATCAGGCAGTAACACTTTTACGGTAGCGATTGTTTCGTCTATAAATAAATGGCTGTGCAACAAAATGCGTGAACATTGACGTTCCCTGATAAATATTTATATTTATTAACTGTACAGTAATTGAAGGCGGGAAGAATGCATTCTTCTTATCGCGTCATAAAAAGGGAGCAGATAACACAATCTTTTACTTCGACTGTCATTTATCCCCTTAATTATATCAAAGCGACTCTATTATAAACCATGAATTCGACTAACATACACGAGCCGCTCATTTGATCTCATTTAATTGACATCTGAAAGTAAACAATTAACACCCCCCATCCATAACTCCAATTTAGGTTAACCGAAGCAGTTATCGACATACTTATTCACCTGTCTTCTATCTCATACTTATCACCGTCTTTTAACTAATGCAAGCTATCTCTGAGAAACGACGGACCCGGAAGTAATGAACGATAATGCCTGCGCGCTCAGAGTGTAAAGACATGAGTAGGACGAATTTTCGTGTAAATCGATGTACGCTAATCGTTTGTAAGAGGAGTTCGAACCGGAAGTGTGCAGATCGATCGTGCGTCACTTTCGATGCGCGCGGCGCGCACAAAGGGTTAATATACGAGACGTCGGCGTCGCTGCCGTCTCCGTCCCGACGGCCGTATCGCGAGATGTATTTTTATACGACGCGCTGTACGACACGCTGTCCCAAAAGAATCCTGCATGCCGCTCGTTAATCCCGAATTAGCGCCGCGACGCTGTATCATCGCTCTCGGCGTCTCCGTCGGCCGAATCGAGGAAAAACGGAGAGAGATGAAGAGGTTGAACGGAGAAACTTTGGCAGGGAACGAGTAGACGCCGAGCGGCAGCACCGAAAGAAAATCGGCGAAAAGCATCCGATTCAGATTAGTCGCACGCGTGCGAGAAAGCTTTTTTGTTAATTGATCGCACTTCACTCATTTTTGCATGACGCATGAAAATGGTCACCGTGAGGTGGAGGTGAGCAATTGGTTAATTGGATTGTCGGTCGTTTTCGATTTCGAAGGCGAAATGCGAATTGGTGCCAATTTGGACGATTCGCTGGGCGACATAAATTGTTTTTTTTTGTGCGGTCGCGCGATCGTGAGCGGAATTTTTAAAAACGGTTTGGCAGGGGAGCGTCTCTGGTTTCAGCGGCGGAATTGAATTTATGCCAGTTTAATGATTCACTGACGAGGCGGATAATTTTTTTTACACGCGCGCGATGCCGAATAAATTTACGGATGAATTTATGGAAATTTCGAGGGTTGAGTTAGAATCGTCGAATTTTTAGTGAGCGCTCGACGCGATTGTCGAGGTAAGACTGACACTTACGACGGTTACAGGACTCGCGATTCTTATTAGGGAATAACATGCTCAACAGAACTTTTTTTTTCGGGGAAGACGTGAGAGAGTTTACGGAAAATGGTGAGAATCTAGAGAGGTTCGGAACAATGCAAGGAATTCGGTGAAACTTAGAAACCCGGGGAGAGAATTATCTTTCACCGGAGTGAGTTCACTGATACATGCCACTTTTGAAATGTAGATAGAAATTGTGCGTGAAGCCTTTACGAACGTGGCGGGCATAATACGAGTATGAAATTAATCTCGGTAACCGGTAAACCTGTTACTTTGTTAATCAAACCGTTAAGAACTTTTACTTTTCCGAATCTCCGAGCACGTTAGCGTTCTTAATTAAAAATTCCGTAAGTTGATCAATTCTTGTACCGTTAAACTTTTACGCGGAGTACCTTACGCTTGGAGCACACATTTTTAAGTGCTGTCACTTCATTAACGATCATGGCGATAAACGTCAACGCTACATAACTCACTACACTCAGGCCACGTTTCCAAAGCTGTCAGACCGCCGAAACACTTTTCCGGTCCCCGCAAACTAATACTTAATACTTTAATCCTAGTCCTAAAAAGTGTCATCCGCTGAATAGTAACAGAAGGAAAATATGAGTTGTAGGAACTGTCAGCGAGTAGGATCAGTGTTGCGACCTACGCAAAATGTTCACCACTGTTCGAAAATCTTGAACCTTAAAACTTGACGGACCAAAAATAATAAGACAATAATGGCACCGATTTCGGACCGTGCCCCAATAAATCGGCACAGAAATAGGCTGTCAGGGAGCCGGCGCGAGCTGCCAATAGGAGTAAACGAAGCCGCCGACGAGGCAGGCGATGCGAAAAAGTGAGAATTTCGAGTAGGAGTGACGTAACGCTCGGCGAACGGAAGTCGGAAAGTTCGGCACGCGACACACGCAACGGAATCGAGGAAATCCCCGGCGACTCGCGCCGAGATTGTCATCGCGTTTTCATTTCTTCGCCGGCTGCGCGATCGTCTCGAAGTCCTCGCCGAGTGTTACGAGGTCACATCCGCGTACGAATGAAACGCCGACCGTTTCTGTCTCGTCTGCACGCCGCGCGTTCCTTGCCGGCGAAGCGAAATACGGATTTTCGCTTTCACGCGCGCATTTCAACGTATTTTCACGGACCGTTACCTTTCCTTCGGCTCAATGCTCTTCGAATTTTATCGACAACCGTTCGGGAATTCGCAAGGTGGAATCCTAAAGTGACCAGGGCAGAGTATCAAAAGTTGTTTTTCTGCCGGTGTGATAATGTTTTTAGTTTGATACGTTGCCTCGTTATGATGGACTCGATCGACAGAAGTGAGGAGGTTTCAAAGGTTTGTAAAGAAGTTTTTAATCAATATTTAGGTTTAAGGTTGGTTAGGTGTAAGACAGTTGACGTATATGTCGAACTGACTTGCTGAATGAGGAATCGAATAAGAAGAACATTGTATTCTGCCATGAATGAATATAGATATAGGTAGTGTCTGAACGGACATGCGTGTTCCACTGTCGACGTCAAGTTCTCTAACGTACTCCGAGACCTGTTGCTGGGTTCAATTTTGCGTCACTGCCGATGAGAACGGAACTCATCGGCTGATCGTCACTTTCCTTCCCCTGCTAAATAAGAGGGACCCATCAAATGTATCGACCTCAGCAAGCTTCGACAGCTACCACGGAAACTCAGGAAATTGTTCGTCGCCACATTTCGTTCTTTCATTTCAATCTCATGAACGCCGACTGTGCCTCCGATTAGATACGGAAAGTGTTACCACACGTCAAATTATTTCAATTTTGAAGCTCACCAGCCCGTCTTACTTCGTATCTGACATGAAGATACATCCACGTACTGAACGTTCGTAAGAGGAACAAAAACAGGATTCGTCAACCGTATCAGCAAGAAAGACCGCAGAAACCAGTCATCGCGACTCCAGTCGAATTCCGCCTGAAATACTCTCGAAGGACATTCTGAGTTCACCTGTTCCATAGAAATCCTCCCACGATCTCAGACTAAGAATGCCGAGAATCTGTCGATTTCGTCAAAGATTGGCCATGTGCCGCAACCTGCGGCTGGGGAAGGCACGGTGGTTGTTCAGCGACGACTAACGAAATGTTACTGGGAAGAGAAGGATCGACATGGAATACGAAGAGGAGCAACGACGACGAATTACAGCTCGCGCATTGGCCGTTCGCGCATTTTGCCCGCGCGCTGTTCCGTTCGCGGAATCTTAAGCTCAACTTACGCCGCGCTGGTACGCGCGTTGCATTCGCATCGCAGCAAACACGTATGAGCGTGCGTCCGCCTCTTTTATATACGTGCGTCCATGTACCGTTAATCGTGCCCGATTCAATTTCGTTCCCTTCCACTTATGCACCTTCGGCCGGGCGTCGGCTCCGAAAGGGTCTTCGGGGCCGAGGGTACTCCCGAAGGACTATCTCGTCCTGCTGCGTCGAAGAAGGAGACGGAGGGTGCGCAGCTCCGACGAGCCTCACGCAGCGGTCGCAGCACTTTAACACACCTGTCGATCACGGTCCCGCGCGGCGGATTTATCGGCAAAACTCTTCGGCGAAACTCTCGGCACGTGAACGAAACCGATCGTCGGCGAAGGCGACTGCCGCCTCAACGATCACCGGGAACGATCGTCGTCGTTAACGGACAACGAGAAAAGTTGCGAACGGCCGCACGGTAGAGAGCCCGGCTCTGATAAATACCGGATCGGCTGGAGCTACACTTGGCACGAGTAGTCTCGGCTGACCGAGCGCCCGATCCGGACTGACTATAACTGTAAACGATCACTTGTCGCTGCCAAGGCTCCGCTCTCGCCCCGCGCCGCCGACCGGCACCGACCCCACCAACCGGCGCCGACGTAGAAGCGGATCGACTCTCCCACCGCCGAGCCCTGTTGCTCGTCCACCACCACTGTTGCCGCTACCACCACTACCGCTGTTGCCGCCGCCGCCGCCGCCGCCGCCGCCGCCGCCGCCGCCACCGCCACCGCCGCTGCCGCCGCCGCCGATCGCAATGCTGCCGTCATACCGTTCTCGCCACCGCCGCCGCCACCTGCAGCTCGCTCCCACCAAAACCAGTTCCAAGCGCGCTCGGGCACTTCCACCTTCGGCGGCGGAGGAGGCGTCCGTGTGTTCCACCTGCTCGAGAGAGGCGAACGTGGGCGAGAGGTAAATTTGGTGGGTCGACGCGCCGGAGAGTGACTCGAAACGGGGACGAGCGGGCTGCATGGCGCTCGGCGGCGGACGAATGATTATCTTGCGCGCCAGCCGATTCTCTTCCATAACGTGGCACTACGCGCCGAATATTACTTTCATAGGGTTAGAAGGAACTTCGGTGCACGGGCCTGGTTTTCTAGTCGATTGTGATGTCGTAAGGGTTCGGTGTGCAGGATTTGGAATAAAATTTAGTCGAATTGGTTTGCTTTGCGAGAGTGTGCATCGGGGCTGAATGGTAGTTGGAAAGAGTTGTTTTGAGATAAATAAGCTTACTGTCGGGGTTTGTTTAGAAGGATTACATGTGTGTGTAAGGTAATGATTTGAAAAATTCAAGTAACGGTTGTGTCTTGTTTTAAGTGATAATTTTCGTTTTCAATTAGCGCTTTTAACACCTTTAGGCTGTTATTGCTGAAATTATAGAATGTGGTAATCGTAATTTTTCGTTAATTTGATGGAAATTTGGACTTTAGCAGAAACTGAGAAGGTGCAATCAGATGCAATGAATGGAATAAGCTGAATTAGTAGGTTCGTTCCGAAGAACGTTATTTGGTATAAAATTGAGAATTATTAAGTCCGAACTGCGGCAGTCTTTGAATGCTGAGATAATGAGATCCTATAGCTAATAGCATACTCTTATTGGGTGACGCCAACATTAATTACACGTCTAGTTCCCCGCAATGCTTTCGTCCTATACAAACATTATCTGGTTTAGTTCAAGCAAACGGGTAACAATTCGAGGAATAGTTCCGCGAAATGATATAGACGCTGCCATTGATCCTGTAGCAGGCAATCACTCTTCATTTATTCTAACTTCCAGGAACGTATTACAAATGTTTTTCCGTCGTGCAAAGTTGCAAAACGCTTATTACTTTTTTATTTCACCTTTGTTTGTGTCGCAGATTAGCAAAGTGCTCTAAGTGAAAATGATTAAAAACCGTCCTTAGCTCTCTACATCGTTGCAATAACCGCTCTCAGCCAAAATAGACAATTGACATTCCTCACATTCTTTACTCAACTAGACAACTTTAACACTTCTGTATTCTTACTGTAATGCAAAGTTTACGTAAAAGTCGCAACGGGAGAAGAAAACCGACAACAAAATGTGAAATCCTCGCCTTTTCCGTCAGATCAATGTATCACCTTTTTAGCTAAAATAATGTATATGTCCGTACGGATCCATTCATAGCTGTGTTCTTCGATTCGTCGCTGACAAAACTGACACAAGTCGTAACTCGGCAATTCGTCAAACGCGCAGAGCGCCGGTACCGTCTTTGCTATTTCCACGCCGTATATCAGAGTCACACAATCGATCAGGCCTGACAGACGATTCGTTGACGTGACAAAGTTGGTCAGCGAAATTCCACGTGCGCGACACTTCGATACCTTTCCTGTTGCCACCGGTTGCACACACACGATAATGGCAGAAACACGGTCAATAACAATGTCATGTTGATGGGCGCAGGTGTTTTGCCAAGGTATTTGTTCCCTCCTTATTTGTCGAGCAAACGCGCGAGGAAGCATGCAAATGTTTGCCTCCCCCTCGCCGGTTATCGTTCACGTCTGCATAGTTTCCAGAAAAGCATAATTCCGGTGTCGCGCGGAATGTACATACATACATACTTTATTCGACAAGCCGAGAAAGGGAGACTACCGACTACTTATCGTTCTCGATGTGAACGGGGAAAGTCCGAGATTATCGATGCGGTTACAGTCATTTTTCATTTGCATCTTGACCTTCAAACAACCCTTGGCGATGATCTCAATATAATAATCGCTTTGGTGGTGTATATTATAGATTTTTGTAAGTAAAGATAACGTTAAAAAAGTAGTGTGTTGAAGTTGTGCTTTTGAGCTAGACAAAGGAATGCATTAGTTAAAATAAGGGCAATTGTCAATTGAACGTAATCAAGTGTTTGGTCTACTTTGTTGTTTTGTTTTATGGACAAGGTAGCACAATTTTATCTTAGGCTATAATAAAATTTTAATTTAATTTTGTTTAATTGATAATATGATTAAATGATAATGGTCGAATAATATAATGCTTAGTTGTATTTATTTTGCATGTTTATGCACACACCCATTAACAAAAGCTAACAAACTTGCATGGGGAAAGCATAATATATTTTCGTAAAAAATAGATATCGAAAGATACTCCTAACATTCTATCTCTTACAACAGATTAACTATTTAGAGAAATTACTTTAACACGACAATGACCCTGAATCTAATTATAAATTATTTTCATCATTGCAATTATAAACAAATATCAATGCTATCAACTGCTCAAGCCAATGACTAGATGTGAATCGAATTAAGGAACGTGCAATTATTCAAAATACTAGAAAGTGCTTTTAATAGCTATAAGGTCATACCATCAAGAATGAAGTCGCAGATGATCCTGAAACGGTCAAGGTCGACACTACCGCACATGTTCCTTAAGCTAACAGAATCTTTACGTTCATAATAAGGCACTCCGTGAATGCTGAAGAATTTCAGACATTCATCTGGGTTGTAGCTAAAGTTTTCCGTCAAACGAAATAAGAGCGATGAGATTTTCATGGTTATTCTGATA
This sequence comes from Anoplius nigerrimus, assembly GCA_914767735.1. Classification (NCBI taxonomy): domain Eukaryota; kingdom Metazoa; phylum Arthropoda; class Insecta; order Hymenoptera; family Pompilidae; genus Anoplius; species Anoplius nigerrimus. The sequence continues at coordinate 12,272,931 of OU612077.1, forward strand.
TGCAAGCAATTTCATAGACACATAAGCGAGCGAAACTTTCTCGTTTGAACTCATCAAATGTTGAGTAAGCTGTCTGGGTAGCGCGTCAACAATGCCCGAGTATCTTCGAAATAGAAACTAAAAGTGCTATTCGTGCCATAATCCGTTGTCTACACTATCCTCCTGACTGACTGCCAGCATAATTTGCATGGAAATATTTTGCTGCTTTGCAACCCGTCAGATAGGCGGTCGTCCTCGCATAAATCGGACCTGGTGACAGATTTCTTACCGATGCGTTAAGTAAAAATTGAGCCCGAATAGTATACACAGTGCTATGATGAAACTTAAACAAATTCCTCATACTGGTTACGCGAGTTCAACACTCATTAGATATTTAAAGTTACGATTCTTGCTGCTTGAATCTCTTCTTTGTGCGTTTAAATTTAGTCACGCATGCCCGTATAGCAATATTGTATTGCTAAGTAACGCAATATATGATAAGATCAAATAACCTTTTTGCAAAGTTAACAGCAAAATAAGAGATGCGATTCATGAACAAAAAAAATCGAATGCTCCGCGTTAAGTTTCTTCAATGGTCTGTATCGTCTTTTCTCTTATACAAGGACGTTGCAAGCGCAGAAATGGTTGAGTTTTGAGATAAGTGAAGAATCGGATTCTTGCCCGATCAGGATGTCCGTTCAGGCAAAACAGTTTCTATAGTGTCGGCGTGGGTGTGCACGCAGGTGAATGCATGGAATTCTCAAGGGAAACGTACAGTCGACACCGTTTAAATGCATTACACACATATACGCACACTTACGCGAACACCGTGGCGGCTCGCGAGTTAAGATTTTTTTCATTTATCGCACGGCACGCTCTAACAATCTACATGTTTCAGCGACTCGTAGTCGAACGCCAATAATTTCTATAGAAGCGGTTAACAATCTGGCTTGGCGTAACAAATTAGTTTAGCTTATAATGCAATCGGTGAGAGTGAAACCGGCCATCGCACGAAGCCAATATGTTTGATTACAGCGTCGAGACTCGTGTGTAGGAAATAGCAGGAAGAAACAGATTTTTTCCTCGGTTTTAGCAACGTGTGTACGGGTAACGGATCTTTCAAGGAAGACGATGAAAGATCTGCTAAATTATCAACGGTATCGAAGTATCGAAGTTATCACGTTACATCGTTGAAAGTTGGAAAGTCTAGGTTCAATGGTGTAATGTTCGGGCAAACTTTTCAAGAGAGGTGGGCGTTGAAATGTAACGGGCAATTTTATTTGTCACTTCGTTCTGCGCTGATGAAAAGTTGAACAAAATCCAATTGTTAATTACAATAATGGGAACTGTGATAGGTGCTTCCGATGACACTTTACTGCTCGGACTGTTAGAAACTTTTAACGGGTGAAAATCCGGTCGCCTACGTCAGTACCTATACAATGTCGTCGATTAATGTTCGCTCTTACGGAAAATTGTCTCGACGTTTTCCGCTGACCGAGGAGGTTTGTCTCATGTGATAAATTGACGCGATAATGCGTGGGTGACATTACGCCGGTAATGAAATGCATAGGGTGTTTATAAGCCGGGAATAGTTCGTTGAATAAATATCGTATTAGATAATCATGCGAACTCTTCGTCGGTCAACGCATTGATTTATTCATAATGCAACGTTTGTAATACATTTTGTGATTCAGCAGTATCTTAGTTTCGTGTGTAAGTGTAAAAGATCTCTTAAGGGATATTCCATAGACAAAATACAGAATTATTAACCCTTCCAGTCGACACGCTACAACAAAAACCAATTAAAATTTGTTCTTGTTTGTTTTACTGACATGTTATTTAGAAGTTACTAACAAAAATGATTTTTTACCTTAACTGTTTAATATATTTTACATTTTAAATGTGTGCTGTTTCAAGAAATGTCTAAATTTAAAATATACACAGTGCATATTTACTCCTACAAACGTCCGGAAGAGACTTTTATGTCCTTTTAATATACTTTCTTAAAAATCAGATGTCCGAAATACCTAAAGTATTACACCAACGTTTAAAATCTAAAGTCCCATTTGTTTTGCATGCAATTATGTTAAAGGAACTAAATATATTCACAAACAAAAAGATTTATCTTGAACTTTTTAAATATGGTAGCTCGATGCTATCTTTGATTATAACAAACACACTTACAAAAAATTTTCCGAAATAAAGTAGCAACATTTTCTAAAGTTACCATATTTTAAGTGTCCTGACCAGAATCTTGTCGTGTATGGCCACGACCACGGTACGTGGTTAGATAATACTATTTTAATACAACATTCTAAGAGCAAATCATTTCAAAGGTTATCCTCTTTCCTGATGGAGCAATGGATGAAGCACGATAATCATAAATTTTCGACTTTACTTAGCAACGGTACTACTATCGCTGAACAAGTTGGTTTGATCATAATCAGTAGGTCCGGCAACGAATATTGTTAACATTTCCAACAAAAATGAACTATTTCCTGAAATATGAAGAACAGCCGACAGAACCTTGCCTCGTTTTCCTATCGTCAAGTATCATTTATTCGCAAAATTAATATCACGCGCTGGCACGCTCAAAGAATTTAGAACTAATATGCGCCGACTGAATATGATTTCACGGAACGCGCGGTTAACAAGGAACTCGAACCTGATTGTTATCTCGGAGAATAATTCGCGTCTATCCTCAGCGTGCTATTAAAGGGAAACGTTCGCCGCGAAAGTTCCAGATAAAATGATAAGGAAGGACGTATAGATCGAAGGACGATGAATTTTTTGCCTGCGCTCGACGTGACTAGGTCAGATTGAAGGACGCGTAAAAGCTAAAGCTATCCCGTTACGGTATGCGCCGCTCTATTATTGTTTCCGCGAAAATATTTCGAAAAGGTCGTGAGCAGAAGGAATGTAACATTTGATCCCAATCACTTTGATCGCTAAATGCCAAAAAAATCTATACGCTGCGTATATAGGATTTGAGAACAATCGACTTCACGTTCTTAATGTATGTACGTACTAAGATAATATGATTAGAAGAATGAGTCACTGGCTACTGCATATTTGATACTCTCTGATATTGAAATGCGATAAAACAATGTCTAATTGTGCTGATTACTATTAAAGTGGTCTGTGTAAAATGTTCGAGAAAGTGGAATAAATTGTTTATTTTGATAAACTTCTACACTTCGATTACTTTCACAACCGTCGGAACGTAGTTAACGGTTAATTCACTACGTCTAACCTTACAAATGAAGGATGAGACAGACACACAGGAAAGACATATGTACCTAGAAATGAACAAAAGCAGTGTCTTCTGTCGAAAGAATCAGGTCGAGTAACTCAACGTCTACCAAGTACCATCAAAGCATTCGTTCCAGCTTTCTTTAATCCACGCACACGCCAAGATAGGCTTTTGCGATTCAATATCTTCAACATCATCCCACTGTTCTTCTCCATCTCATGCACAAGCAGGCTCATTCCGAAAATTCTCAGGGAACGTGGAAGAAAAAGAATATCGGTACTTGAGTCAATTCGCGCGCTCTTTGCCGGGCGTCGAGTTTCGTTTGAAGGACGCGTGAAAGTCATCCAACGAGGTTCGCAGCACGTACGTACACCGAGTCGTTGTTATCTGTCGGAGCATGGCACATTTCACTCTGCCTATCCGTCCGGCACCTAGCTGGCATTCGACGCTTTTTGCCAAACGACGTAAATCGGATCTCGTCGTTCTTCCAGCTGCGCGCGCAGCTATGCGCATATACGCGGGTTCGCTTTTAAAATCGTGCAGCACGAGTCGGCAACGCCCCCTAGCAAATGTGCGGACCAGGCCACCTTTCCATTCGCCAGGGTTCCTTGTCCCGTTGTCAATGCAAATGCACCACTTGACAATGTTAGTCGAGCGCGAGTGTAACGGGCGAGGCGAGCTGTCGATGAATATTAACGCGAACGAAGCTGGCAAGGGGAAGCTTTTTTCGAGCAGCGTCGCTTATCCGGCTCGATCGGGATGAAAAATGCTCTGGAGAGCGTTGGCAGGGATCAGGGTGAAAGGTCGAAGGTTGTTTCCGAGTGGAATGATTGCGGACCTTGGAAACAAATGTCAAGTTGCACGGTTTGATTCAACGTAAGTTGTGTGGGGGTGATGGTGCTGAATAATTTGACGACTACTTGAGGAATTGTTTGCTATAAATGATGTTATATGTTGACTGTAGGAAAAGCAAAATATTGAAAATGTTGAACTGTTAAACTGATAGTCAAAATAACGGTTTGTAGTGGCCTACATGTACCCTAGTTTGGTAATGCTGTATATTGAGTTTCGACTTACAATTAGCTTTTTGAACCGATAAGATAGTTCGTTTAACTCTTGTTTGCTTATTGTAGTTAATAGTTTCGAAGGGTAGAAATCCAATTTTTTTATCTTTACGGTTTCTGCATGTTACGACACTAGACTATACATAAATTATAATGGAATATGATTGTACTAAAAAACAAAATCATTTGATTAAATCGGCAAGCAATCCGCGGAATTTCAATGCAATCTACTAAAAGCTTGCCGTTATCTTTTTCTTCCTTCTCTTAAATCACTTTCGCCGAAAAACATCGTTCTACAATTTCTCTTGTCATGTTCTTCGCCGTTCAAACTGAATCCCGTATTATGGAACATTACACACCGCAAAGGTGCTCAACAGCGAAAAAGCCACGAAGATAATCGAACCGAGATACTATCTATTTCCGATCTGCATAAATAGCTTGTTGAATTCGAACGACAATCTGCACCCTCATTTAAAGGACAATATCCAGCAGATTAGAGCTGCAAACATTTCCTGTACAAGTTTGACCTAAAAAAAATACTACACGTGCGATATATTTGGAATAATTTTAGTGACTTTACTAATTCCTCACAATTTAAATAATCAACTATTTTTATGCACTTGAAACTAAAACAATTTAATGCATATTATAGTGCTGTACAGAGAAGTAAGATATCTTCTGGTGATACTGTGTTTATTCAAATGTTCAGCACTTATGATTATCAGGATCATTTTCTGTGTATAAAATTGCTCTAAAGCTGTTGCTTCTAAATAAAAATTTGTTGAACAAACAGGAAATATTCCTTTCTTCACACATGCAGTGCAAGAGCAATCTAGTCCAGCACATGTCAGCATGACACGTCAAAATAATTATTATTCCGACCATACCATTAATGCCTCCCTCGCTGAATAATAAATAACTCTTCACCAAATAAGATACCCCATAAAAAAACGATTTAGCTCGATCCTGTAAAATTCAGAATTTACTCCTTCGCAACCATCAGACATGAATCCAAACATAAATCATTGATCATGTACGCAAATCAACATTATTGAAGTCTACCATGAGTTGCCATTCCATCTCAGACAGGTAATTAACGAGTCATTCGAGCGCTTAGAAACATTTTATTCCAGTTCTTTTATCCGCCCGCGAACGATGATCAGACTAGTCTCATCATAGTTCTTCCACGAGCGAGACTCGTCGATGGGAGGACTTTTCTCAGGCAGCGCGATCGAACGAGGTGAAATCCAATTAGGCGCCGGAGGAACGTAGTGAAATGGAAAACGTCCCCCCTCCTTACCCCGCTCGTCGTCCGCCCCCGCAGGCTCTCTGTCTATCCTTTTTTTCCTTTTCGACGGATTACGAGCGCCGGGCTACCTGTGGGTACCTTAACGATCGTTGCGCAACCTGTAACAATTATCGCGTGCTTTGGCGGATACGCGCTCGCACTCTGCACAACCGGGTTACCCAATGCCTGACACTTTGGGGGGAAAGAATGCAAATAAGTGGGGAGTGGGGGCCGTGCGACATTAGCGGGGGCAAACGTGACTTTTTATTCCGGTACGCTGAGTTACCTATTGCCGGACTCAAATGCGGAAGACGAACTTCGAGTATGGGGTATGGTTTGATGAATGGATGTATAAGTGTGTCATAGGTGTGCGAGACGAAGAAAACGCGACAGATTGGAAGAGACCTATCCTGGAATGGGGTTGGGTGTGGAATGAACAACGTGTAAGAAATAAATGTTTCAAGTTTTTGGTTTTCAAGCTTGATATGTGCACGCACGTGGTCCTGTTTAAGATCGGCCATTGTTTGAATGTAGTTGTATTTTTGAAGGAAGATGTAAGCACAGCTTGTTTAGGTGAATGTAAGATCGTTAGGTGATTTGTGTTTGTTTGCACGGGAATAGGAGTTTGCATTTATTTAGTTGCTCATGCGAAGAGGAGTGCATTGATAGGCGATTTGCTGATTTATATGTTATTAAACGTGTAGTCGTCTAAAGGTCATTTTTGTCGCATGTTTTAGCCCTAAAAATACATTCACATGTGCGTAATGGTGAACAACATTAGTGATTTTTTAAATAATTTATTAAGCCACTCGACATCAGCATAAAATCACAATAAGTATACTGCCTTGCGACACTGGTCGCAAACAATCAACTTTATCTTCACTGGATTATTTTTGAAAAATATAAAAAGTTGTCTTACAAGTGCCTATCAAAAAGTTATCGAGTTCATTTCCACAACGACGAAACTATTTTTCGACGACGGAAGGAACCAATAGATCTTTAATACTTTAACGCCAGTAAGCGTTGATGGCTCGAACTAAAGCAAGAATGTAGCAAACGTAAGACACGACTACAAAAACATAAACATTTGAACAAAACCGCGCAAGTGAAAAATACCAGCCGAAAGCCTTGCTCTTGACGAAACAAATATAGTAACCAAAACATAATGAACGCTACCCCGAGTGCCAAGTGAAAAAAAGATTAGCACTAAACGGATACACAACTAGAACTACTCATTGTTCACACATCCGCCAATGATTCTATGCAGCTCGTACCCGTTAATTATCGGTTCAGTGTCTCCTATTGGGCAACTCGACTGACACAAGCCAACACGCCTTCTTAATGCCGCACAAAGTTTTCCGTCCAGCCGACCCAACGACCGAGAACGGAAAAAAATGGTCTAATCATAATAATTACTTTTTCCCTTCCCGCCTCGCATTCGCTCCCGTTCGCGCCCATTTCTCACCACTCTCCGCGTCTGGTACGAAGCGTATCTCGACAGATAACGATCGGATCGGATCGGATCGGATCGAATCGGTCGCCGTATCGGACTCGCGTGCGCCGGATAGCGAAATGCGAAACTGTCGGCGTGCGCAAGGAATCGGGCAACACCGGGCAACACAAAGTGTCGACCGTAAGGCTGCGGGGCGAAGCAGGGGGCGGGAAAAAGAATGGCGTAAAAAAAGGCGAGTCGCGGAATGCGAGTGCGTGAGCGCGCGGTGCATAACGGCTGGGCGAATTTCAATTTCGTAAGGTCGACGTGCCGGAGGGTATGCGCACCGCGCGTTACGCAATCCGCGAATTCTCGGTTATTCGCTCATTATTCCCCGCTCGCTGAGACTTATCGAGAGGGCTATCGCGCTACCGTGCGCATGCGCGCCCGATTTCACGCTGATCGCCGCGTCTAACGCCTTTTTAACAGATTGACGACCGACGCCGAGATAGCTAGAGTTTCGCACGATGCCTCTGCAGCGGGTTCACTCACGTAGGTAATGTTTGGGTCAAAGTTGTATTTACGATAATATAACAATTGCGCTTTTTCGATTGACTGGAAAGAAATCAGCCAGTGTAAAGCGAAGAGTACCAGGGAAACTACGATGTATCGAAGAGTAAGTTATTCACCATAACAAGTTGTAAGGCGTTCATTGTGAACAAATAAGGATGCACACTCAGCATATGTGTAAGTATTGTTTTCACAAATTTGAATAAATTAGTACAATCATATGTACAGGGTTAAAGATGCAGAAAATTAAAATGTTCGTACACTATAAATAATTCAATATTATTTCGTAATGTGTTAACGGCCGATGCGGTGTCAGAATTAACAGTACAACTATCAACGAGTTCTCTGAATATTTTTATCTAATTGTAAGTATTGTAATGACACCGTTAGTGACAAATGACTGCGTACAAGTGATTTGACGTTAATCGAATGCAAAGATATAATGACATTCCGCGTATTTCTAGTACAATATTCAAAGAAACTTGTTTCGCTACAGATATAAAGTTAATTAAAAAGTGTAATTGAAATTATGAAAATGAAGATTTTCAAATGTAGAAGAAATAAGTGTATGCGCGCTTCTTTTCGTTTGCGCAGTGCGTATCATAAATAACGTTCTTCAGAAAACTAGGTATTTTCTATTTGGTAACTTCTTGTATACGCTTTTATTAGCCTGGAGTGGATTTACACTACCATGGACAGAGAGATTATGAAACGTTTGTGCCGACAGCTGAACGCATGCGTACTTGATATGACAAAGACAAAATGATCGTTCTGTTTCGCACATGTTTAGTAATGATACTTGGGTAGTATCTGTGTCATAGGTAAATTGTACAACATGAACATTTTAGGTAGTGATATAGTTTATTGAGGCAACCTCTTCACAGAATCTACATAATCAGTGGTGAAAACAAGAGTGTAAACCTGTACTGCATATTTACTAATCGTTTTTTGTCACCTTTCTCTTCCTTGAAATGTGCAGCCAACGGGGAATAAACACACTTTAATTACATGGAAGAACTGGATTGTTTGATTCAATTTAAAAGAAATTGCTGCTTAACTGTTTAGTGTGCAATGCTGTTTAGCGCCATATTTCTTGTTTTTGTAATATAAGTACTGGACACGGATGTTAGTGAAGTCAGAATTTAACATAAAATATGGCGTAGAAAGTGCATAACTCGTGCAGCAAGCCGGAACACGGTATAAAATTAAACTTAATACTCGACAAGTGGTACAAGAATTATCGTGTGTCGCGATATTAATTGACAAGTACATGACCTTACTTCGTAAAACAGCTCTTGGTTCAACCCAAATGTCTTAAGATAAACGCACAACCTATTAACGTGGAAGTGTTTTACAATTGTTCCTTAAATACTTCCCCGCTATTGGCAGTTGGTATGTCACTTTAACAAGATCGCGAGCAAAAGAAAGAAACGACAATCAGCAGAATAAAGAGTACGTACAAGGCGGGGAAAAAACAGGGAAAATGCGGTCAAAATTGTTGTGTGGGTGCAACGGTGCTTGTGGATGAAGAGAGGGAAGGAGAGTACGGATAAGAAAGACATGGATCCCAAAACTCACTCGCCGGAAACCTTTAACGAGCCGTGTGACCGGATAAATGCCAAGAAGAACGGGTTATGATAAATTATGAAAATGATTCAAACTGTCCATTCCAGACACAAAGTGGACGGTGTATAATATCTGAGTTATTGCACTTGAGACGATGTCATGGTTGAACACTTTCCATGAGAATTTCTGTTGAAATGACTGAGATATAAATAACAAAACTCACTAACGATGCTTTGCTCAGTATTTTACAGGCACCACAACCACTTGCTGTAAACTCCGAAGTAAACCACCCTTACTCTGAACGTTTACTGCCTGCCTTTGCTTTCAATTTGTAATGCCCGTAATGATCCGTACCATACAATTGTTACAATAGTTTTACCGACATTTGCTTTACTACGCAAGTGGAATCATAAGCGATGTGGTCATTTTTATATCAAGCATAAACTATAAATGCTGACCATATAATGGTCACTATACAAATGACCTCATCAGTATTCTTCCCTTATTCCGCTAATTTAGAGACTGAAACCGATAAATTCGTTTAACTACCTAAAATGACTGTAACACAAAGCCTGATACACTTTAAGCAACGGTTCGCTTTGTCGACGGAAAAAATGTCTTGTACAATGTCCGGTTCGTACACACCGTTGACCTCGCTACGGACCTGTAAGACTGTCCCCCTACCAAGGCTAAACAGTTTTTCTTTCCTGCGTTCCTTTTCGCAGGAGTAACTTCGCGACCCATGCCATCACCGTAATTACAGGGTTTTACTATGACAGTACGAACATGACCGTACGTTAGCCTATTATAATATAGCGTTTGCGCCGTGCATAAAATTTCGTGTGTCAACGACACGAACAATCCCGACTGTTTTGGAGTTGAAGTCGTAGACTAGAGTCAGTGTGCGCGACGCAAATTTTATGACGTAAAATACCTTGCTGGAAAAGGGACCTGCAATTTTGCGGAGTCAACAAAATGCATAATACACTATGAGACTAATGCCGGTCAGTGTGTCCGATATGTATATACTGTAAAGTGTACGGCATGCGTTTTCTGTTCGTTTGCTCAGGCAACTATAAGTTCGAGCGGACGGTCGACTGCGCAGTAGGAACGGATGTTTATAACCAAACGGATATTCTCATTTAATACGATTATTCCTTTCCGCAGCCGAGTGCTTATAGTTCGTTGTTAGCGATCGTACGGACTTTTATGTAACATTTTAATTGAACATTTGCCGGAAACCACCCAGTATTAACGTCGCCGTTCTGTCGTTCGCAGAAAATTAGTTTCAAATTTTGAACAGTAGGAACCGACTGCCAAGTCTAACTGTGTCGGGTTCGTTACTTTCGTTCATTTGTTCGTTATCATGGGCGTCTTCGTGATAATAATGCGTTGTTCGTTGCATATTTACAATACGTTACGGCTTGTTAATGATATCCGACATGACCGAGTAGGAAAACATGTCGATACCTACTTTCGTTGCAAAATTCGAGGACGTCGAACGATGTCAATGTAGGTTCTTTTACTCCGCTCCTCATAAATTTACCATGCCCGCTTCGAATGATAAAGTAAGTGCCAGGAGTTTCTTATCATGTTTATATGGTTAGAAATGAAGTAACCCACGTTGTTACACTCCATCGAGGGGTTATACAGAACCAACGTTCTATATAACGAATTACATAGTGTACAGTAGTAATTAGGACGACGTTTGCTTTTTTTTTCATATCTGCTCGAAAGAAATATGAAAATATACGAATGACAAACTGTAATTCTGACGGGATAAACTAGTGAATTGCCTCGTAATTACAAGATTTTGCTTAAAAGAATTTAACGGTAACAACACACTTCGGTACTAGGTAATATTTATAGCCAGTGTTATCTACTCTATCATTAAGAACACTACACCCGAATCGTTTTCCCTCAAAGAATTCTTTTCATCGCAAACAAATCGTTACATAACAATACATTCTACGCGCCGCTCCTTATACACTGACAGACACCACCGAACTTCGCCATCGCCAGTTAATTCCTTAAAACTCGACGTGAGAACAAGGTAAGAGGGAAGTATTACGCTATCTGTTGCATGCCGGGCAGTTTGTAATACTAGCGCATCCGTTAAATGAAACACGATAATTTTATCACGGCATCCTTTAGCATTTTGATACATATTTCAAAGCCGCTCTCATAAACGTTGCGTACGCGCACGCTTTCTCTCTCTCTCTTCCCCTCTTCCTCCTCTTCTTGTTTGAGTGAGCCGCGAGGCTCTATATTCGAACGCGGAGACCTGTTTCTCTTTCTCCCACGAGGCTGCTGGCGTATATCTGACTTTTTATCTAAAATAATTAGTGCGTGAACGCGACTACATTCCAGGAGCGACTTGCCGAGCGAAGAAAGTTGCCTGTCAGTGACAGGCACGTGCGTTATGCGAGAGCGAACAAAAAAGCAGGGAAGGAAGGCAAAAAAAAAAGAAGTTAAGCGAACGTTGTTTCTCGGGTCGCTGCATATCCTCTGGGCGTTCGTCAGGTTAACGAGACAATCAGCCGGAGAAAATGTTGAATGACGCTTCTCACGGATTACGTATTTTAATCTTACTTTTCCAATGGTTTACGTGCCCGATTCTACTGTGACGTACTCGATTTTGATACAGACGATCGGGCTCAGCTTTCAGAGTGCGACGCAATTCGGTAACTGTGTGTTTCCCGTATGTCATTTCCAGCGAGTGTTGTATTGCTGTAATTCGAACGCGTTTTCAATTCAAATTCTAGATTTCTGACTAACGTTGTGTGTACGTTACGCGAAATTGGATTGAAATTGCAAGCTATTTCTATAATATGAATACACACATGTTATAGAAAACATTGCTCACTGTGTTACGTAACAGAATCATGCAATTTCATATTTTTGTTATTACATAAAAGTAACAACGTTGTAAACTAAATGCTTCGTTTTATTATATAATCAATTCGTATGATATGATATGCGTCAATGTTCAGGTATCGATGTGCTGGGAAAATGATTGATTCGCACAAATGCTAATGACTTCGTTTGAAGTAATATAAGTGCCCTTCAGGGTGAAAGGGTTAACCTGTTTTTCTTGCCGTTCGTATCCTTTCCCAACAGACGATCATCTCTACCGACTGTCCGGAATAGAAAGTGGATTTAGAACGAACTTTGCGAGCTTGAATTTGTTCGCATTTGGCGCCATTACAGTCTACGGTAATGAAGGATGTAATTATGTAATGGGAGCAGCGTAATAACGGTTACGTTCGATTCTCTAACACGCCGATCATATACGAGGCAATGGACGGTGATCAGATTTCATTTTTCTAAATATTGATTTAAAGCGTAAGAATTGGCAACTGGAAATTCTTTAATGGGCTCAGAAATTGTTCATGGAAGGTTTGTATTGAACAAAGTAACAGTAATGTGTACAAATTTCGGAATAAATAACTTTTCATCTAATTCGAGTAGAGATAGCGAATATGTGAACATTGTAAACGAAGCGTGTAAATATTTGAGTGTTGAACAATAACAATAAAAAATCAATATAAGTTTATTTCCGATCCTTATTTCATCAAACATATAGTAGAGAAACACATAGTGAAGAACAATAATAAAATCAAAAATTTCGTTTCGTCCTGGATCTACTGGCATAGTCCCACTGATGAGTCCGCCAGTAGATCCAGGACGAAACGAAATTTTTGATTTAATTATCAGTCATATCAAGTCAGGCCACTGACATTTATTGATTTAGAACAATAAATTCATATTAGGTGACATTTAAATGGATAAAATGAGTCTTCCAAATTTGCCGCTTGTCACTGTTGCAACGTCTTTTACTTAGAGATCCAAGACCAAAGGAATGCACATTAAAAAAACACAAAGAATGATTTTCCGTGAACATCTTTGCACAGTTAAAAAGTCACCGTTGCATAATAAGAGTCAGGAGTGCTAAGTGATGGTCGCAAATAGTTGAGCGTTTGAGTAGACGATGAAAGCAAAAAGCGTCGAAGATGACCTAACGAAGTGAACGCGAATCCTCTCGACATAAAAAAGACGATTGCGAAGTGAAAGGGGTCTTTAAGCACGGGGTGCGGTAAAATTACACTTAAAAGTTTAAAAAGTGGACAGAGGCGTGGTGTGGGCAGGAAGAGATTAACTGGAAGAAAGAAAGAAAAGCAACGAAGATGGATCCGTGAAGATGAGAATACCAAGGCGGGGAGGCAAGAAGAATGAGTAACCGAATGCGATAAGAGAAAAATGGAGAGAAAAGTGAAGAGGGAAAAGAAAAAAAAAGCGGGAGCTCAGAGCCGTGGAAATAAGTAGAGAAATCGGAAGACAGAAGAGGAGATGGCGAGCAACTGGACGAGAAAAGTGAAATAGAAGCGAAGGGTGAGGAGACGGGCGGGGTGGAAAACGAAGGGAAATAAGAAGGACGGGTAGGAGAATCGGGAGATGGCACGATAAGTGAGGGAGTGAGCCGGAGTTAGAACGGATTCACGTGAGTGAAAGAGCAAGAGAGACGTGGGAATGAGTTTCCTTGTACGTCCGAGAGACCGTACTCTACGTGATTGTCGGCACGGAACACACGTGAACGATGCGTTTCGCCGTCGACCGAGTGCAGTTGATTTCCTGGCGATGGGTTTGAACCACTATAGAGAGCGAGTAATTATAAAACTTTATCTTCCCGGCACATCGTCCAGGAAAATTATTAATTCCGCGAATAAACGCGATAAATATAATTTTTAAGCGTCATAAGTGACTGCCAGTCTTACAATCAATATTCTGTTTTGAGATATTCCGGATAACAGAAGCGGAATGTGAAAGCAGTGAATAGGTTATTTGACAACGTTTTGATTAAACTGTAAATTCAGAATTAGATATTGTTTTATCTGTAATATCCGTAATTATGAAATATGCTCATATTTCTCGCGTTTCTGTACGTAGTAACGACATCACGGCTCTCTAACAGTGTTAAGTAAGATCTGTGTATAATTTTATTGCATTAAGGTGTGGTCGCAGTCTTTCATAAAAGAAACTGTATAGTTGAATGAAATGAAGGGTTTCTTAAGAATTTCTTGGGAGAGTGAAAATAGGGCTTAGGAATTTAGGCCTTGAATACGAGACTGGACTTGCTACAGGCTTGAAGATTTAAAGAAACATAGTAGGGTCGATAACTTTATTAGCCGGAAAGAAGAGAATTATGAAATGACATTTAAAAAATATCTTCTATTGAATTAATTCGATATAACCTATACTTATACAGCACGTTCATTCATGCTTTCCCATGTGTTACTGACATGTCGTGAGGGTTACTTACGGAAACAGACGGTAAAGAAGTGATAAACAAATTTTTGCACAGCTGACCTACATTCTGGGCGCCACTTCGAACGCCGAAGCAATCTTACTTCCACAAGATTCGCGACCATATGTCATCCGACAGACAAGCCGCCATTGTGAAAATCGCTGGAAAATAACTTAACCCGATATCAGACACTGTATATCATCGCCGGCAACAAACAATTTACACGTTCGATAGCGCCGGGGTCGTAAAAATGATTTTACATCCTTGCCAGGCGACTGGCGCAACGTTTCTCGGAAAAATGTTGCGCGATATACCGTAAATTACGCGGACGAACGGAACGTAATTAACCTTCCGATGGGACCGACACACAGTGCATTAGCCTTCTGGCCAACATTGTTGCTCGAACGTTACGCCTTTGTCCGCATTCCGACGACAAGCTCGTTTCCACCTGCGTCGCATCTTACGCGATCGAAGGTATGTTACGTTATCGAACTTCCACGTCGTTTGTAGAATCAAATTCGACATTCTCTCACCGAAGCGTTAGTCAATTTCAGAAAATCCTTTGACGGTGATATTACCGAATATTGCCGAAACAGGTTGCGTAACTGATTGAACATTCGTTGCAAGTGCTTGTTTCACATTGGATAAAGGCGTGGGATGCACAGGGCAAATGACCATCGCTTATGATTTGACACACCGAGTCTGGGTCCAGGTCGATACAAAAAGTACTGATCGTTATACGTACCCATTTTGTATCGTGGAAAAGTATAACCATTCAGTTGCTTACATAGGTATAGCGGGCAGGAGGATCGTTTGAGAGCAAACAATTAACGGGTTTTTAATGATGAGTGTCGTAAAATGATTTCGTATGAGCACGGACACCTTGAGACAGCGAGCAGGCCAATAAAAAATCGTCGGGACACCTTGAGCCTGAACACCGACGTATTGTCCTTCGACCTCAACGCCGTCGGTAAGATTCTATAATTAAGTCTCGTCCACGCGAGAACTCATTGACGTTCACTGATCCCTTCTTCTAAACCGGTTCCCGACCATTCTAAATTAGGAGAACTTCGAATGAAATTACAGTGCGCCTTGGGCAGACATTTGAATCGCGTCTCTCTCGGACCTGCGCCCCTCACATCCTTCTCCCCCGTTTCTCCCACCGAGTGTTTTTTATGACCCTTTTTTATCTTACGCGTCTGCACGGCGATCGTAATCGATGGGACGAGTGAAGGAAATGCTCAGATTGCTTTTCTTCGCTCGGCTGACTATTCATTCTACTTCGGGAAGCTGTTCTGGATTCTCGAACGGGGGGATTAGGTCTAGGGTGAAAGGACATCTGGCAATATGTGAACTGACAGTTTCCCTTTAACCTTCCGAACCTTCTCATCTCATATATTTCTCATGCAGTAAGGTAGAAACTACAGTATACACATTATTTGCAGAACAATAACATTTTTACAAGTTTAATATTTTTCATAATGCACCTAGTGTCAACAAAATTATAGAACATAGGATACATTTGATACTTCAGTTTGAAGTACCGTTGGATGAGAATCCACAAAACGTGTTACCGGATTTTAAATTACGGATAAATGTACGCGTATCGTGGAGCGTCAGGTGTGTCTGTCAATTTCTTCTATTGGCGCTATTTTTCCAAGACGATTAATTCAATGAGAAAAGTAGAGCATCTGCAAACGCATCATTGTAAAGAGATACGCGAACACACTTTCAACCGTGGATGGTCTCCACCTGGGAACCATACTTCCTCGGATGCGGTAATCAGTTATCTCAGATTACTGAGAATTCAAGATCTTCAGGCAGATCCGTCCTAGGATCTTCTTCTTAACACGATTAACTGATGTACCGAGGAACGGTTCACTGACCGAATGATGGCTTTCAATCAAATTAACACGTTTTATCTTGAAAATCGTCTTTGTTGTGGATCATGCGTTGTGAAATTTGTATTACATATTACTTATTACTTGCAATCTTGTGCGTCTGGCTAGCAATAAAATTATTTAGGTTTTGTCATGTGAAATAAAATTCATATTTTTACGCAAAGAATAAACTTTAATCAATTTCATTTTTTTATCAATTTCAATTAATTATATATTCTATAATTAATTCTAACTTTTGCCATCTTTCTGGCAGCTTCATAATTCCCCACATGGCCGTATTTATAAAACTTGTCATCCGTATCAGGAAAATCTGAGCGCTATCACGGGAACCGAAAGTTTGTTCGTCGTACCTATACGGAATCGTAGAGATGTTTATACTGACATGGATTTGATCTTTCTTATTGTTTTGTTACACTTTTGTTAACTTTATTCAATTCTCCGGTATCACATGTCAAATGAATTGATAAGCCCGACTATATTTGCCCCCTTGCATAAACAGTTGTTTGAGACATTTGTTTAGCACTTACGATTACTTTGATCTATAATAAACCTATTATAATTATCCTTTACAAAAAGTTCTTTTACAAATTAACAAAGATCATAACTACTTACAGCACAAGTAACATCTTTTTCTATTTATTCCAGCCTACATCAAATACTCACAGTAATATATTGCGAGTGTGCAAACAATGACAACATACCAAAGAACGTCGTTCACGAAGTACTTCTTGTCAAAGGGACTTTCAATGAAACAAAGTACTTTTCCATTTTCGTGAAACTTTCGGCTCTCGCCCTATTCGCATGTGATTGAATCTCGCGTGCAGGTCCCCTATTTTTGGCTATTAAGCGGCAATCTTTCATTGGTCGATTCTCGAATCGGTCTGGTCGAGGTCTGCTCGCGTCGCTTCTCGTTTCGGCGTGTCATTTTTCACGTCGCCGGCAACCGGGAAGTGACGCTTCGTTATGTAATTTAATAACTTCCGCGAAACGACGAAACGGCCGACGCCGGCCTCACTATGACAGGCTCCCCGGCCTTATTGTCAATGGCGGCGAATTATTAAGTATGCAAATGGAGTCGGAGTTTGCGTTCAAACGGCCGAAATGGCAAATCGTTCCGAAACGGTTAACCCTTTTGACGCCTCGCGTTATGATTATACTTAAAATATTTTCTCTGCTTCCTACACTAGGCAGTGATACGACCGACAGAGGTGTAAGTAAAAGTTAATGCACCGTGTATACGGATATGAAAATGTAAATTCTGCCGGAACGATTTGATGTCACTAAGTCCAGGAAACTAAGTGTTCTTGTGGTAGTCTTCAATTTTTGTAAATCGAATGTTAAAGGATCTGTTCTCTTCTGTTTTAGTTTTGAGGATAGTGTATTTCTTATGCGGCATTCTCATTGATGTTGCTTTTTTGACAAAATAACTTCGTTGACGTATTTTTATTTATGTCAGACTGACCTACACGTAATAAGAAGTAAGCATACTAATTCTAAGCCGTTTATATTTTATAGGAGAACTTTAACAGGTCACGTATTAGATTTTTATTTCCTGCCAAAAAGAAGTACGTAAGAGTTGAAAATGGAAACAGTAGAATAGTTACTTACATTACAATAGCGATTCACTTCCACTTATCACGATACCATCAAATCAACCGCATATGCTTGAAACTTAAACAAGTTATATCCGGGTGTTAATACACACATTCTACCTACGTAATTACGTTACAACTACATGCAGTACAAAATACTGAAATGAGTGCGTTCGATCTTCTTTTTAATGCAAATTATTATTCTTGCCATAGAAATGGTAGTATGCATTTTTAACGTTTGTTAAACTAAATGTGTCTAGGAACAATATGTTTTGAACTCCTCAAATTACTCCTTTCCAACGTTTGGATGAAAGACTACCATAGAGACTAAAGAAAGTGCGCCATAAAATTCGCAAATCAGCTCACGTAAGATCGTTCCAACAAAACAGCCTAATGATTTGCTTACTCGCTCCAGTCTTTGGTAACTGATGAGAACTTTAGAACGCCGTAATGATCGACTTGGAAGAGTGATGCGAGCGAAGGAAAGTGGATCGTTTGTCTCGCAGCAAAGTGAAGTTAATGTTAGAAGTTGTAAAGCTATCAGTGTACTCAACCCGTTCGGTTTTACATCTACCCACCAGGTTACTTCATATCCGGATACAAGCGACGAACACAATCTACATTTACATTTAACAAAAATTACTATTTTTCTGCAATTCTATATTTAAATGTTCTTAATTTGTAAATGAAGGAGCGTAATGGTTCTGCAAAATCGCCAAAAAATGGTTTCCATCGAATTGATTGAAAATCGTCAATTCCCTTTTCATACATATCTACAGGACGATATTTGTCATTTCGCGTGACACGTTCCTGCAGTTATAAAGAACGGCAAGCCGTAGACTATCAAATTCATTTCTGTCATGTATTTGGGAGACGACATTTATCTGTTTCCCGCTGAATAGAATGTTTTATAGCGGCGGAAAAACAATTCAAGCTGCAGAGGGTTAAAGTCGGAAGCGAGATTCGCTGCAAAACCGTCAGCACGCTCGGCGCACTCGGCTTTATATCTGTCCACGTTACTTTATGTCCCTGCCGAGTCGTCGACCATTAACCATTAACGATCCACGCGCACGACTCTACTCGCAGATTTGAACGAGCGGCGAAGTTAATGGCGCGAACGTGGAACAGGTCTGAACGCTGCTCGGACAAGCATCGAACGACCCTCGCCATCGAAAATTATTGTCCGAACCTCCGCCACCTTCGACGCAATCGACGAGATCGTATAAAGACTGTAACGTGTGCGTATGCGTAACGTTACGCACAACAATTCCATATTTCATGGATATAAACGCTCGACGAAGAGTCAATATTGCAGTCGTTTTGTTTTTCATTGGCGTATGAGTATAATTGCATAAGTTTGGTAACGATCTGCGAGTTGGTGCCATATTGGATTTGGTAAGGTTGCGAGTGGCAAGTGTTACCCCTTAGGCTTGAACACACCAAGCTTCAGGCGGGAGATACGTGTTGTTTATGTATCACTGTCGTTTGAAATGAGTCTTCCGGCAGTTGGCCAAAAGCATGGCTTAACAGCAGAATAAAATGTGCCACGCTTTGCGGCGAATGTTTATCTCAATTATTTAATAGATCCGGCTACGACAGGCGGCTTAGCTTTCTCAGGCTAGAAAAGTTGACTCGATCAAACTTTCCGAAAAAAAAACCTTATCGTTGGCGTCAGTGCGTACTTTGTAACTTTCAAGGAAGCATAGTTTCCCGATGAGACACGAATAAAGGAATGTTCATAGAGGAGGGAGAATGGTCAATAGATGGAAAGAGAGATTGTGGATAGTGCTTAATTATTACTGTTAATGTCTTAATACATATAACATTATTATGAAACTAAATTGTAGTTGCATAGAATGGCAAATGTGTTCTATTGACGTATTAATGTCTCATTTCCATGCATATCACGTATGATGTTTGTTGTAACGATATTTCAATTGGAACGCGGATGGAAATGGTTGTGAAATTAAACTATAATTATCGATGACATGTAACAGCACATTAACAATTTTGATAATGGATTATGTGCATTAACATACATACATAGTCGTACGTTTTAGTATGCAATGTTTTAAATAATATATTTCTGTGTGACAAAACAATCCAATATATGCATTCTTTAAGCGTAATAAAAAAACAGTGAAGGGACAAAAATGCGCTAATATACGCGGCATTTAATACAGCAATACATTAAAGATTTCACTTATTGAATCTAGCACGACAATGTTATATTTAACATGTAAATTATTATTCTATCTTCCCAGAAATTAGTTGAAGACTATTTTCCGACTTTTCAATATAAGAAACAACTCAAATAATCACTTTGAATATCTTTCATCCCGAGAAGCACATTGAATAACAAGTTCAACGAGCTGCTGCCTAACGAAAGTTTTAAGCGTCCTCATCTTCCAAGTTAAATACCTCTCTTAATCGATCGTTTCGTAACGGTAATACGAATGGAACCGAATTACAATCGACGATAGAAAGGAAGGGGGGACGTCCCGGAATGAGTCAGTTTGTTGTCAATTTGGTTTAGCCCGCGTGATTATAATGCGAAGCAACGCACGCATTGTGTATGACTAATTAACGAACGGGGCAAAGTGAAACGAATGAAAATGTGTGCTCGCGCACGCTCTGTACGTAGTTTCCCTCATAAAAGCGACCGAAATAGAGTCACTTGTTAATCCGACGAGAATGAGAAGTTAATCGTCAGAGCAAACATTTCTCGCTGCGCTAATGCAAGTCGGTTGTTCCAGCATTTTAATATCCGATCGTCGGCGCTTCACAAGAACTCCTTTATCTACGTAATACAAGATATTGACGCGCAAAGCTTATACCTGCATAAAACGGAGGACAGAAAGTACTAGGAACGAGGATATCGCGTAACAATGAGAATAATTACTCTATTGAAAGTGCTGAAAATTCATACCGTTCCAACATGTGCGCATGACTGCTAGCACCACGTGAACTCCGCACATATCCATACAACGCATCCGATTCCAAGTTTAAGAACTGTAAGGCTGAAATTAATTCATGTCTTCCTCATCAGTATTCACGCGCCCGAGATATCAAACTTTACAGACGTAATACAGCCGGCCCTATATCCTTCTGCATATACATACTTAACCTGTCATCGCCGTGTATGAAGCACACATCATTCCAATCGCCATACAAGTTCTTCGAACGGCAGCGTTAATATCTGGATGATATACAATATGTGGGGTACAATGTGTCGTGTTTACATAACCTCGTCATTGTCAAACATTACGACCGCACGGTATTCATGGTATCGGGTCAGGGTCACATGTAGCTCGTTCCTCACATGCGAGACGATAGTAACGTTTTCGCACCGATTCACTTTCTTCCCATCACTATCGCACGCCTATGTGCGAACCTAACCTACGCGTGCGTATATCCGTATATCCGCTCGTGGCTTCCTGCTCGATCAAGGTTCAACGGGTGACAAAGTCGGGCCGCGAGTTTCAACATGGCCCGTCCATCATGAACAACGCGCAATCACGTGTGTAACGGTATACCAAGAAACATTCCACATCGCTCGGATCAGTTCTGTCGTCGCAATCCTCGACAAGCTCCCCGTTACCACGCCCTCGTAAGATATGCTCGCTCGCACGATTATCAAGGTCAATCGTCTCGGTATCCTCTTCCTGGACAAACTGGACTAATCGACTTTTGAGCCTCATTCATGATGCAAATACGCTGTCTTCCCGACTCTTCGTATTGCTGGATGAGTTCATTAGTCCGCTCTGAGGTGGAAGGAATTTACTCGTCGTGAATGCATTCCAAGATTTTAACCGTGTCCCGTTAATAGATTATTTCAAGTTAAGGGATTGAACGGAGTACGTTGTCGAAAGAATTTAAACTGTACTCGGAGGCGACTCTGATAACTTGCCACTGTTTCAAAATATCAGCAGTGCGGTTGGTGCGAACTCATCGTGAAAATGAATAATTTATAAAAGTGAAAGTAGTTTCCTTTTTATGTTTTTCTGAGCGGCCCGGTAATCCTTCGAAACTTGTTCGGGGACTGGTCGAGTGTACGTGTCCATAACGTTGGTTGCGCTTGATTTTCTAATCAGCTAATTCATATGTTGTTCCTGTTACGGACATAGATATTAATTTTTTCGATTTCCAACGTGTACTTGTCCATATTTTTCTTGTGAATGCGGCAAGTAGTGGCAAACACGAAACTCTCAACTATCGACATGTAACCCAATAAAATGTGGTATTTATTGAAAGTGTGCAAAAAATGAAAGAAGTCTACCGCCTGTAACTCACACTATTCGCAGTATCTGTACTAAATCGCGTCAATAAATGGTGCAATTAAAACGCAACCATAGGTCCGAATAAGAAATTTTGTAATACGGAGAGAAGAATGAAAATGGAGTTATAGTAAGTCAGGAAAACCATCAGCGATGAACAAACGTCAGCGACTTCTTATTACGGTGAAGATGAAGACATGAAATAATGAGTCAAGTCGGGTAGTCAAGTAGATCTGGAACGTTTATCGAGATCAGCCTTAACTAGCAACCGCGTCGACGGTTATCGTCCGCAGACGCGTGTCTGCTCCGCATCCGTAGAAAAAGCGACAGGCAAGATCAGAGTTCGTAACGGTACGGGGAAGAGGCATTCCTGATCGGCTGAATCAGTCCTCGCTCCGTTTGTTGTCCATAGCCGATGGTGATCGCGCACTGGCTCGGTCAAGGCCCTCAGCCTCTCCATTCCCCACCTCGTTACACTCACTTGCAGCGTTCTTCCTTCTTTCCTTTACTTACAACCCTCACCCCTTCCTAAGCCTCGCATATGATTCGCACAATTTGTCTCTATTTTTCTATCGTTCATTCATCCGGCATTTACTTACGAGTTGAATGCAGAAAGAACGATGTGAAAATCAGAGGCCAAATTTTTATATATTTTATTATATAGAAATGGTTATATTAGGACCTTGCCGTACTTTGACGAGTCTCACTTGTGATGAGAATTTTTAACCAAACGTGAATATTACGAATCAAATATGCTATTGATTAAGTAATTATAGTATTACTTATTCAGGATCCGTTATAATTATAAGTAAAAATAGGCACACAGCAAATTCACAAACAGTCGCAAGGTATTATAATTCAAATTCGAACCGAATGTGCCCGCCACTTCTGCTCATTTTCCCACCATTCCCGCGAATCGCTGGGCCCCAAAATCTTCCGAGTTCAATGGTACGACAAAGGGTTAGTATTGTTTTGAGATGTAGTTGCATGATCAGGTCTGGCAACAATTACGGACGGTTGATGTGCAGATGAGAATGATTTTCAATAAATACTTTAGTTAAATTCGACAGTTCCTCTGCTGTAATGAAAGTGTACCAAAATTCGTCCGTCCGTTTTCGTGTCACTCTACACAATTTTGCAATCTCCTTTGATACCTTACGGCGTATTCGCTGCAAGGCCTCGTGCAAAAAGCATCAAAAGTCAGAGACGGCGCACTAAAAGAAATGATTTAATTAGTCACGCTCCGCGGACAATGTTTAAAGCGTTGTGTCTCCGGGCAATTTTTTCAATGTTCACGCTTCTGCGATCGATGCCGGAAGTGGAAGGATCACTTTTAGCAGCGAGCAGACATCGCACGACTTTCGACAGTTTGGCGGTCGTCGGCCGACCTCGATCGAACGATTGCGATAGCCTTCGCCGTGTTGTGCGAATTATCATTGACAATAAACCGGACGTATAATGCGCCGCGTTATTCGTCGGCCAGTGCTGGATAATCGTCGAAAGGCACGATGGTACGTTTCGTCATCTTTCTCCGGCGACCGATTCATTTTACTGACCGGACTCGTATCGGACAAAGGTTAGATTTGATCTCGTTGCGAAGGAGAAAGTCGATTCGAGTCGCTCGTTGACTGAAAATATGGCCAATCTTTAACTATACGCACACAGCTTCCTTCCTAGCCTTTTCTCGTCAGGCGTAGAGTACGCGTTGGCAACAGACGTTTGATATTTGCGAATTTTATGGAATCGTTAAGAACGAGACAGAACGTCATTACATGTACTTTCAAGTATATGAGATCGACGTGCGGAAGAATACGTATTACATTGCCTTCTGTTTTACTTATCTCCACTTGACATAAACAGTGGCAGCAGGTCGTAAGCGGGTCAGAATATGATTTCGCGACCGCCGCCGACTGTATTTTCTTTTTGCGCACGAACGTTTCTCACTGTCACTGTCCTTCTGTGCAAATTATATTTCTCATCGCGCCGATGAGACTGAAAGTCGGAAGACGGGGAAAAAAAAGCTGACAGCATGATTCACTCCGTTGACGTTGCCGTTCCGCGAATGTGTGGCTTGTTTGTACTGGCAGGGGGGAAAAAAAGGTAGAAGGAAAGTGGCACGTATACACGATCGCATGGCAGGAGATCGTCGTGGCAACGTGACGCATATTATACGGTCACGTGGGAAATCTTGGCATGCACGGTCCAGATTTTACGGCGGAAACCCTTCCCATAGAGTATCCTGCTCGCCGTACGCTGCAAGACTCTTTCCGTCCATCTCCTTTCACTCGCCTCGCAATGAGAACACTCGCGGCTCGAAATAAATTTATAAGAGCGCCATCAGCATTTCGTCATTAACTTGTTCAAATTCGTGGAGTTGACAAAAGGGACATATTTAGAAGTTAACCGCGTAACCCGCGAGCCGTGACGATAGATTAAAATAACTCGCAGGTATAAGAGTTGGGAAGGTGTAATAATTTTGGGAGTTGAAATGCAGTTACATACCTTGACACACTTAATAAGATAGAGTTCTGTCAAAAGTGAAGTTTATCAGATCAGCGACGAGTGTAGCGAAATTCATTCGCTTGCCTCATCGACGTATGATTGCATAGGCAACTTTGTCGGAACTAGTTCGAAGCGGAGCATGTGGCGACATGGCAGATAATGCTATCTGGTACGATCTTATTTAGGGTGTGGACTTTGGGGTGACAGCAGGCAGGCGGGCGAGGACGCGGGTAGAAAGGCTCGATATATTTGCAGTCGGAAAAAGAAGCGGATATCGACAGGTTGAGCAACCCTCCGCTCTCGATGTCGATCAATGGCATCGACGCTCTCGGCTATGAATGTCAATTTCTAAAGCGCTAATCGATTAAGTGAATTGTTCCTACTCGACGAATTCCGATTGGCCGACTGATCAACTCGTTTTATCGCCGATCCGTTGAAGAATCTGGCATCCAGATTGTTAGAATTTCAGGCTTAAGTGTTCGCTATTGAAGCATTTATTATAAGTCCTAAGCTTACGGTTGCCTATCTTGGCATTTCAGTGGAGAAGCTTTCGAACTATTCAATAATGCTGTATGTCTTCTTTGCTTATAGTGAAGAAATTGATTTTTATGAAGGGTTCAATGATATTCTAACGTTTTCACTAAAATGCATAGATGCGCAGAGAAAAGAATTGGTTTTAGAGATTTTTAACTACGGCTTAGAACAAACAGTTCAAATTTTTCTTTAATTCTTAAATACATAGTTAACTTTTTCGAATTTTGAGTGGACTTCTCATTATCAAATTCGCATGTTTTGCGAAGATTACAGACATTCCGTTCATGCATATAAACAAAGATTTTCTATAAATCTTATTCTGTACAATGTACCTACCCGTTTCGCTGGTATTTAGTCATGTTCGATTGAATAAAAAACGAACAATTCACTTATCTTACTTAAGTTTCGGTTATCCCGGGTTGAACAAATACCGTATAAAAATGCATATTTTAATTTACACCATGTACCAGGAAATTCATAAAATAATACTGAATACTGTAGCACCTGATAAAAACAACGTTCAGCAGACAAATCTCTAATCTACAAGATTCAAAGCCCACATCAAACAGTCATTCACGCATCGAAATCCGTCAGTCTCGCCACCAGCCGTTCCCATTACCCCGAGAGGGCCATCACCATTCCTCCGTCTGCAAATCAGGCCACGCGGAACTTGGATCCCAAGGTCACGCTGTTGAACGCGTTGCCGCGCAGGCGCACGCCCTCCGAGCCAAATTAATTACCCAGCGCGCACCGCTCCGACATCGATCATCAACGACAGAAAAAGGCAGCCACTGGCCACGTACCACTTACGGACACTCGCGACAGAACATGCGATTGGCTCAGCCCGGAACAAGCAGCGTACGAGCCGACACAATCAGATTCCAACTGAATACATAGTGCTCGCCCTCGATTTAACCCGCTTGACGCGCGTTGTGTTTGTGCATCGAAACGCACCCTCGACGACGAAATTGTCCTCGGCATGCCGTGTGTACGAGCAACTGCTGCAAGGCATACCGCTTACGTCGGGTTGCGTTTCTAATGAGATCGTAACTGAATGCTGGTCGCATTGCCCGTTTAACCCCTTGGTGCTGTGAAACGTTTGTGTGCTCTCGAGACGTTGCGAGTCGTAGAACACAGGATGAGCATTCCGTATGTATACGGCGGGTCGAAGTAGCATTCGACTACTTGCGATGCAACATTTTCGTCAACGTTGTGTGTATGCCGCAATGGACTTGATAAAAATATTATTGCTGATCTGAGTAGACGTAACTATGAGGCGCCGTTATGATTTTTTGAATGGTGCACGATGCGCATCTGACACAGCGCGCTCCTGGAAGATATATCCAGAAGAGACATAACATATAGGAAGGACTTTGTGTGAGGTAGAGATATGTGTAATGTTGTTATGATTAATAGTTATGCATACATATACACTTTGCAATGTTTGGGGAATCATTTTGACGCTAATTATCCACTTCAAATGTTTATATTTTGAGTCTCGAACACTGTTATGGCCTTAACACTATGTAAGTCATAGCGGACATTTAATTTACGTAAGACTTTTCTTGTACATGCCTGGTAATTGCTGTTGCTCTTAACACTACTGATTGCGATTCTACCGATTTTAAATTTGGGACTATGCATATATGTATAAAATTCATGAAAGTTTCGTATCGCATTTCTTCGGATAATTTTGTGAGTCACCGTATATGTGCGCCCATCGGAATAGACTGTAACTGTAGCGTGAACATCGGCTGACTATCGTCAAAGGTTATGAGTGCTACATTTATGTTCCGGTGATGTTGCCGTTTGCGTATTATGTATGCGACTCGTAATGTACTGCATTTACTACATCGCTTCGGGAGAGATTGTGAGTAAACGATGCACGTTATCGGTTTTAATGCAACGAGCAATAACGATTAATAAGCAACTCGATGTAAACCTGCCGCCGTTGTAAAGTAAAATTGTTATTGCCACGCTAAGTAATAGCTGTGCGCGGAAAATAGAGAGAAGAATTTTAAACGTTTAGCGTATGTGCTGTTCCTAATTCGATAAGTAAATGTTCCGGCAAACGATATTTGCCTCTTATTAACAGGAATATACATTTTGGTGTCCAATACGTGTAAGCGAGAATGTATTGATATTAGGTACTAATTATTTTTCATAATTAAAAATTTACATTTTCTATATAAAATGAATACACAACTTTCGATATCGCACAATCACTAGTCCATTCCACCAAATCCATATATTGATTACTTGTAAAATATTACCTTTTTTGTTCCGCATAGTTCCCGACCCTTGGCAACAAAGGACCCACTACTTAAATAGAATCTAATACCACACATTCTAGTAACCTCGCACACGCTGAGACGTCTAGGGTAGCACTAAAGTTTGCATCACCCGTTCGCCCAGACCGACATAAGGTTCGTCGAATACGTCGGGATTAAGCTCGAGCGTTCCATCATGTCTGTCTGGCACAGAATCTTCGCAAGAAAAAAGAACTGTCTCCTCTCCGCACGGAAGGTTGCACCATTAAGATTGCAGCCGAGGCAGGCTAGGCAACAATTTGAATGCAACCCGAGCCCGTCAGTTTGCCACCGATCGCCGATAAATAACGCCGATTCGAAAGTTCGACTCGGGCAAGTTAAGCGGATAGTCCGGCCAACGTTAATTGACTCGATTAATAGATGATTCCCCAGTGAAAGGCCCGACACGTCTCGCGATCGCGAGGCAAACGCTCGCTGGATAACGATCTCCTCTTCATTCAACATCTGCCATATCATCGAGGGCTACGGGCGAATAGATGGAAATTGCGATAGACTCGGGACGCGCGCTCGTTTTCATTCGAAATCTATCTTATCCGCGATGCTCGTCGGCGAGAGACCAGCTGCGAGATACGATCGCGCCAGTTTCGATCGCGTATCTGGTTGGCTGTCCGGTAATTTCTAAAACCGATATCCCCCGATCACTTTGCGAACGTCGGGCACGTAAATCATGCGACGCGCACTCCAATTTCGTCCGGGTTAACGTCTTCGGGGACGATTTCGTCTAAATCAGACGAAGTAATCTTTTTGCGTCTGGCTTACCTCTCCGCTGGCAAGTGTGGAAGTGGTCTAAGTGAAAAGTTCGTAGTAAGCGAATACTATCTTGGCCTGCTTCGCTTACTCCGATGAACGAAGGAAATGACATGCAAAAATAAATAAGAAAGACAGTGTTGTAGGTAATAGTGGAATGTGAGTGAGTGCGTGCATGTGCGAGTGTGGCCGGATGGGACCCGTGCAGCGTATAAAATTAAGACCGTGAGCAAATAAAAATATGCCGAAATAGACACAATTTGCAATGAATAACGGACGGGTAAAGGCGTAAGGTGGTTACAGGACTGCTTCAATTATTTGTTTTCATTCCCATTTTTGTAACATTATATTATCATGAATACTAGACTACCTGCGATTTTTATTCATATTTTCATTTAATTTGCTAGACTGATACAAGTTTATTTGGACTTATTGTACAAAGTGTTCCTTTACGTAACTCACCGAGTGCTGAAGAATATTTCAAGAAATATAATGTTTCACGAGAGAAAAGTAATTTTTAAGATAAAGCCAGACTAGTTATTTCGTCTGATTAATAGTTCTAGTATTAGACATTAATAAATACCGTCAATATTTATAAAACTACATTATTGTGTTGAGTTAGATCACTTTCGCGATCACCGGTTTCAATTCTGATATGAAAAGGAGAAAACATTAGGTTGATATTTGGAAAATATATGTGATACAGGCAGAGAAATAATTTCATATGAAACCAATTAGACGAATAGCTGCGCAATGCGGTCGCGTTAATTTTGATCGCGTATCTGGTTGGCTGTCGAGTAATTTCTAAAACTGATATCCTTCGATCGAGAGTAGGGGCCGTAAATCATACGACGTGTACTCGAATTTCGATGAGATTAACCTCTTCACGGACGATTTCGTCGGAGTGAAATGCAGAAACGTAAGTTTTCCACACGGTTGCATATGATTCATCTGGAATTAATTGTACAATTCAAAGAAAGAGAAAACATTGGAAAGTTAATAATATACGTTCCAACAAAATCAAACATGACGCGATGTCGTTAATTCTGTGACGCTATGCAGATAAGATGGTTAGAAGATTTTGATTGGAAAAGAAAATATGCACACAGATTATTGCCGTTTGCAATAAAACTGACAGTGTTAGCAGCGTGCAGCAGACATATTTTAATTTACAATCGCGCGTCTGATTAGCTACCCGATAATTTCGAAAGCTGAGATCCTTTACAAGTCTGCGATCTATGTAGCAAATTGTAAAGTGTGCGGAATGTACTCTGTGAAATTCGTTGAGATAGATTTGTGAAGTAGGTCAAACTAGGTAGCAGTTCGAAGATGCTTCTAACTTTCATCGTGTGTGTAGTTTGCTGTTTGGATTTGTTACCGTCTAATACTCTTCGACCGATCTGAGATCCAGAATTATGTGGGTTTCTACATTATTATATTATCCGGAATATATTCGGAGGATTTGGCCAAGGTAACAGTAAGTTGTCGAGTTCAAAAAACGTCGAAGAATATTTGAATTCAATAACGGTTATAATAAATCAGGCTGATGTCGTTGACACTTTGTATTCTAGCTTCCACGAGACAGGTGTTATGCTTTTAACTTGAAGGAGATATTTATTTTTCTATGTAGGTTCACTCACTACATATTTCGAAAAAAGATCTAAAGTTTAAATGCCTCAATTTGAAAGGACTTTCTAGACTACCTTTATAGGTGAAGCAATTTAGTTGGTTTTTCAAATTGATAATGTTAAGGAGCTAAAATTTCATTCCGATTAAACAATCAGTAATTCACGTTTTCTATTCTGAATACAGGTGATTGCAAAGATAATTCATAAATTGTTGAACAGAACTTAATTTATTCCACTTCAGAGCACGTACTTCAGATTATTGATTGACAACAAAGTACACTGATAATTATTGGAACTTTACCTGCTTTAACGTGATCAGTTGGTCAAGAGTAGTAATCCATAGTTAAAAATAGCCTTCAATCCTATAGCACATGTCAAAAAGCAGCGTTGTTGTCTAGGAATTATTTGACAAATTATAATTAACGATAGTCGATGATCTCACTGCAGGTAATCAAACACATAATATTAGCTTCAGGGCTCTTTCTGTCAAACTTGAAGTCAGACGACTTAAATTACATACAACTAAAAACATCCCCAAAAATACTCAATCACATCTTCGAAATCCGCATACAAAAGGAGTTTTCAAATATTAATTTGATAATAATTCCCAGAAAAATTGTTGTGTCATCAAACACAAATAGGGCATGCAAGAGGAGGAATAAGAAATCTGTTAAAAATTCTTGACTGAGGTCTCAAATTGACATTTACCTTGGACAAATCCGATTCTAGTTTTGAGGTTAGCGGTTAGCTAGCCGAAATCGCAGTCGTGTTCTGGGTCTTCTGAGTGGCGTTCGGCAACGTTAAAGGCGTCGATCGCGCAACGAAGCGAGCAGCCGGCAGTCGCCTCGGACGTGGATGCATTTCGTTGTTGGCAGAAACAATGCGCCGCCGGTTGCATCAGCCCAACGAACGAATGTCGATTACACCTGTAATGATCTCCGACGAATGGCGATGTCGAAAGACCGTTTGCCCGCTCCGTGACGTGTCCGAACCGGTGATTTCTCTCCGTAAACCGCAGTCTAGCCCAACCGCCACTGCCGACGTTGTAGACGTTGAAGTCGTTGCAGTCGTTGTAGTTGTTGAAGTCATAGTCGCTAGGACGCAGTGCGCTTCGAGCGAATTTGCAATACAAAGTGCTCGCGGTGTCGAACGCCGACGATTTTGTAACGGACCAGAATTCACGACCTTCGGCGTCTGTCGCCGAGCCGAACCCAGGATTTACATTTATTGAAACAAAAATTTACATTTATGTCGTTTTACTTCACTCCTCTGCTTCGTGTTGCGCTTCTGGGTCTGTTGTCTACCGTTTCCTTCTCTATTCGTTATGTTCAGTGAACGACTAGTGTTCTCGATGTAGAATTCTTGCGAGAAGAGTAACGAGAGTTATTTAGATGTAGTACCCGCATTGTTTAGTATTTGCCTTGTCGATGTGTAGCGCCAACGAGTCACCCAAACCAAATGTGTTTGGTCCCCTATACGTAACATCACATTGAAAATCTGAGTGTGACATTCTGTTACGAGAGTGAATATCGTCGATGCATTTTGAAGAGCAGTTTTCTGCCGCTTGCCTCGGAAATGGATATCCTTCGATGCAACAAGTGCTGGAATCTGCAGTGAACGTCCATCTATACTGTTGACATTTCAATACTATTTATTTGAATTCGATTCCATTATTTCATCTTTTCCTGCAGGTATAAACCATATTTGAATCGTGAATGGCCAAACTTTGTTGATGATTCCGCAAAAATAGATAGATGAAAAGATAATATCGAGTTGGAGAAATGGGTTGAATTGCCGTTGTTTTGGCTTGTCGCTTTTCAGAGCTAGAATGTTGGACCTGTTACTTTACTATGGAAATTCCTTGAACGTCTCTGCGAGGCGTGTCTTCTGCCGTGATGAATCATTCTCGCGGACAGTGTCTCCAGAGATGAAAAAGGATGTCGCGAAGGCGAGAAAGGCATTTCATCCGCGTTAAGCGTCGTCCACACTGGAGCGTGTTCGTTTTCAGTTTCAGTGCTTCTTAAATGTATGCTGAATCGCGAATACTCTATCAAGAAGGTGAACTATATACAAAATATACTTGGGACTCATGTTCTTTATGTTAATGGATTCTTTCAGAAAGTTGAGGTTATGTTTTATGAAGAGAATTGGTAAAAGACAGAAATTAATGCCAATCCAGAGATGCGGTTTCCGCTGAACATGACACAGGAATTGAAACTCTCTGGCTAAGCTGTATCAGTTTTCGCATGATCATCAAAGAATCCGGCCTTGCGTTATCATGGTGAAAAATGTGTGATTCGTGATATCTAATTCCAAACACTATTTGCCAAACATTGCATCTGTTGTAGTTACTGTTACTAGGAATCGCAACTCCTCTAGTCAACTATTTGGTACTCTGAAAGAAACAGAATACCTACTCCGCATCTTAGCATTTAAAGGCAAACATGATCCTTAACATACATGGACATACAATCCTCTATGTCTGCGCAGACAAGAAATTACAATAAAATCTTTGACAACAATCTGTCCTAAGAAATTAAAATACTTCGCACCTAATCTTTTTGACATAAAAATCGATCTGAAACGATTATTGATGTGCGCCTGGCTTAACAATGAAGCCGACGCCACAGTTAAAAAAGGACAGGAATTATTAGTCATGGCGAGGAGTAAAAATGTCATCATTCATCGGTCGTCAAAAACATTTCTCCTTTTGAGCGTCGACACGCGCCTGTCACGATATCATCGGCCAATAGCCATCAGGCAAACGTAACAAGGAAATATTACATTCTACCTTTCTCTCCTCCCATTGTGAACGCCGTTCCTCGTGCCGTATTGGGATCGCAGAAATATGAGCTCGCGTTACAATGACTCACTGATGCATTTCGACAAGTGCGCGAGATCATGAGAATATTCACTTTTATGGTATTTGTAACGGATTCGCGTAAAGGTGTCGTGCTTTCATGTTTCTCGCCGCTAGATCGTATCTGTATTCCCCTTCGAGACACAGAAGTTAGTACGAGATGTTATTATCAATCGTTCTGTGGCAAAATTGCGCAATTACAGATGTTTGTTCGTAATTGTAGGGACTGCGGAGTGACGTTAGGATTCTTGGATTTCCTGGGCTTTTATTCAAACCGTACGACAGGATGGATACTAATTCAGCCATGTGAAAAACGCGATTTTGGAAAGATATACGGAAGTATTGTTACATTGAAAATCGATCCCGCAAGACAGACCACACACTTCAAACGCTCTATTTGGAATAAATGCAGAAAATAGCCTACCTACACTCTCTATTAGAAATATATGAACACAAAAATTGTATGGGTATCGTCGGATTTGTTTTAAACTTGAATCACTTATTTATGCTGGCTATATTCGCATAGATTGCTTCGTTTAGTTTAATACAGCACGTGTGTGACACTCATCACAATTTTGTATTCTGCACCTGAAACCCTCTAATGTATAGAGTTAAGTGTTTTACACGGCTTATTTACCTTTTAATACAGAAGTACGATGAATCACATGAATTCAAATATTTTCCTAGTTCCCTTAACCAATTACTTTTCCTCTTATGTATTTATTGAGTAGAATACAGTTATTGAATGCAATTGTTCAATTTCAAATGCCTTCTTCTGTTTCTTCAAAAATCTTTTGTAATTGAATTCACGAGTCACTCTAGCAATCAGTATGCTTCGATTCTCTTTCAGTCAGCGGAATTAAAAGTTTGACCCAAAAGATGCGTTCAGCAGCGAAAAGCGGCAGAGTTTAAGTTGGAAACGTGAAGTTCATAGATTTTTAGGGACACACTGCGCCTCGAAAGATGATTATGGCAGAGTTCAAGCGTGTCCCCGATGAAAATAGATACCGGTGAATAGGGCGCAGGGAACAATGGCTGTCGGTCCATGAGGCTGCCGACGTAAATATTATCTGCCCGATGACACGTACGGCGGAATGGTTCGCAAATCGGCTCGCTGAGCGTGCGAACGTGGCTGAATGGAAAATTCAGATGGGAATTGAGACACGGTTCGGCACGTAATCGTTCCCCTCGTACAAAGAGGCGCACACGTCCTGTCCTACATTCGGAACAGGCGTCATTTTCTATCTGCGCTAAATTTCACGCCAGATTTGACATCAATCTTCCCGTTATATGCGATGGAAATATTTTCTCTAAAATGAGTTTATTAAGATTTACGGTAAAGATCGTGTACATGCCGTTGGATAGTAAGGCTTGTTTACACATTTATTTGTGCTATAGTAAAAGTATACGTGATACGGTGAATACGATCTAGTAGATGAATATGTAGGGGAAGGCAATTGGATTATGTTATTGGTAGCTTCGTTCGTTATTGTTGGTAGGAAAAAGACGTTAGACTGAGAAAGTATTGTTTCTTTACTTACATGCCTTTGGTATACTTTATTAAGACAAATAGGTACAATTGGCTATGTTTCAGAGTAATTTATAATCATGTAAGGTAGAATAGTTTTCAATGTCAGTGTGAGCGATATGTGCGGAAATCATACGGGGAACTAAATTGGTAAATATCGTGTAAAGTTTTCATTATCACTAATAGCATCTAATAGATGTGATAAAATCACAAATAAAGTTCCTGCGGCGAGCAAAATTTTGTATAAAACGTATTACTTCTGTATTCTTTAATTGGAAAATTGAGAGCTGTTTTTAGAGTTAACTTTCAATATATTTCGGATGTAATCAAATGTGTTACAGAAAACCCTGCAATGAATTTAATGTTTGATTGCATTCTGTATTGTTACGCGAGTAATACATCATCATTATGGGAGAAAGCAGAAAAGTAGGAGTCTCGTGAAGCAATTTCTTTGTTTTTCTTCATATTCAACCCTAAAAATCCTCCCAATAATTCTTAAGCACAAATCATTACATCCGCCATAATACGCTCTACTACGTAACGCATAAATGGGGTATGCTTAATTCTTTGACAAAAATGGATATCT
Organism: Anoplius nigerrimus; assembly: GCA_914767735.1. NCBI lineage: Eukaryota > Metazoa > Arthropoda > Insecta > Hymenoptera > Pompilidae > Anoplius > Anoplius nigerrimus. Next base: position 12,307,873 of record OU612077.1, read on the forward strand.
CTACAAACATCCTCCAGGTAATCAGCCAACTCGCCATACACTGTCTGTAGCACGAACTGAGGTAACATAAACGGTCTCCGTTCTGACACGATCGCAAACGCAATTTCACTTTTTTTTCTACCACAATCGAATTGTTTCGATCAATCACTTTCCCTAAGATTCATCCGATTCAATGCGTTCGGAGTTCGGAAATGAAGACGACGCAAATTTCTAGTAGCCGTGCTCTTTCGTCCAAACAAAGGTTGGGAGAAGTGCGAGCGCGCGCGATTAATCTAAACGATGAGGGGCGGTCAGGAGGAGGGGGGTACGAGGAGGGTGTACGAGCGTAGAGAAATCGTTTTGGAGCGTTTCGCCTGCTCGAGGATTTCAACGGCGCTCTTTGAGACGCTCAAGGAGGTCGAAGGAGGCGAGGATAATGGACTTGGGTGCCTCCAGCGCTCCTTTGACTCGGCAAGAATTCAACTCAAAACACTGACACGCCGGTACACACCTACTTTCTGCATTCTAACGTTCCACACGGTCGTCCCCGTGCATCGGCAGCCACGTACGTTTCGTTTGAGCACGTGCCATTCTGGGTACACATTGGTGTGTTGATCCTCACTGGATGCATCATAATGTGTCGGAGTGGCTTGATAATCACATTTCACCTGATCCGGCTGTTCAAAGTGGCAGAATAAGACGAGGGAAAGATGCATTCAATTCCAACCGGCGGAAAATGCGTGTTTCTCGAGATATTTCGGTGTAACTTTTGAGGTTAGACACTTCCGATGCTCTACCGTTTATATGATGTATTCGGTATGGTATTTGGTCAGTTTGAGTAGCCAGAATTCTTGCCTCAGGATTTTTAATATTTATTGAAATAAACTTAATAAATAACAGTAAATGGTTTGAATGTAAACTATGTCTACAGTCTGAGTAAATCGGCTTTACGACAAAATATCAACTATGTTTATGCGTCAACATGAAACGTGTAATTATTTTTTACACATCGTCCACATTCGTCAAACTTCGGCGACGCGTTATCTACAACTACATGCTCAGCCCTTGCTTAATTATAAGCTGTTTACACCCTTCGATAGTGCAACATCATCCTCACAATCGCTTACACATTCTACCCCGCACTCCTACATATTCACTTACTCATTTACTCACTCGGTCACGCAACAAACCATGTCATAAACGCTATTCAATGCGACACAGTAACACTTTTCTGTCGCACGGTCTGCTTATCTCGCTAAGCGCAATTATTGCGTCTTTTGTGTTCTTTCATACTTCCGATCCTACATATTTTTATTTGCATGTTTGTTTCAGCTGTCGTGTTATTCTGAATACACTTTGAAAAGTGAATATATACAGGATGTATTGTAGCTTTATGTGAATGCATGGTGACAATCGTATTTTAACGGATTCGACAATTAATAATAAAATAAAACATGACAAAAGTGTATTTATTTCTACAAAAAAAGAATACCATTAAATACCATACAAAATATAAAATCATGTCACGTTTTCGACACATCAATGTTTGATATACCTATGTAATTATCAAATTGATAAAAATGGACTATTAATGAGAAAACATCCTATTAGAACCATCGCCAGACTCGAACTCTCTCATTTTCTAATAATAGTTGTGTATCTAATAACATCTATATTCCATTCTTCCGCTGCAAATTTTGACATGTTTGTCGTCGTCATTACATTGATACCGGAAGATGCTTTGTGCAGAAAAAGAAGATATTATCCTACCAAACATACAATAATTTAATAGTTTTGTTTAATCGGTCACCAGATCAAAGTCTGTCTACGTCAGTTGAATTATCCACAAAAGGCATCTATATCAAAGATTAATTATCTAAAATGCAACTAAAACAGATACTATTTCCATTCGATATCATTTTTGTGTTCTTCATATTCCTGTGTTCTTTCGCATTCTTTGTAATGAAATGAAAAGTTAATTTACTGAAACATCGACAAAATCTGATTGCCATCCACAATTTATGGATTTTGCCCTATATTCTAACTACTAACAGTCGATACGTTTGTACACTTCAAATTCTTCGTGTTCCAAAAAGGAAACGTCATAGTTGACAGATAGAATATCCGCCTTCCGAGATTGTTTCCATTGGCTTCGCATCAGCGACGTTCTTTTTTGGTCACGTACACGCGTATGTAGGTGTGCACGTGTTGTACGCCGTAGCCTCACAATGTCGATAGGCTAATGCGTTATGTGGCAGCGGTAACGTTGGCCCTAGTTGTTCACGCACATTTGCACACACATGTACACGATAGTGGCGTCGAACGTGCATACGTGAATATTCATCGAGCACGGATGTGTAAAAAGGACAGTGAGAAGCGAGTGGCACTGTTTATACATGTACATACGGCACGGCTCAGAAGACTATTTAAATACCTGCGATACAATACTTTTGGCAACATTATACTTGACGGTGTTACATAAGACATAATGAAATGTTATTAGCACTCTATCGTCAAGTGACTCGCGTTACAAGCGGTATCACACGAAACTTTTATCAAAGTTGTGTATAAAATTAATGTTAATAGAATTGTTAGTAAACGTGGCCTCCACAAAAAGGAAATTCACATTTTATTCAATTTCAAAAAGCAATTGTGTGCTTCATGAATGATTTAGTTGCAAAGGTACATATCTGGCGGCCGCATGTTATATAAATTTAACATAGAATAATAATAGTATAAGAAATTATTGACGTACTAGTAACTTATGCTCAAATGTTTCTTTTGCTTTTCACATATGTAGTGTAGATTTGTAAGGAGCACGATATAACTGTCATCGGATTTGCTTTACACTTTGTTTATACATTTATGATTCTCGTAGCTATCTACAGTTCCCATAATATTTACTTAAGATTCTATCCAAGGATGCAAACATTATATCTTCCGGAGCCATAATAAATCTGATCCATTAATGACATTCTGATACATAATTGGCGATTAACTGTAGCACATTGTTCATAGACAGCTCAATATTATAATATGAAGGTAAAGTTGAATTCCGTAATTGTTTACCATATACTTTTTACGCAACTACGTTGAATAGCATAGTATTCATCGTAACCCACGGAGTATGAAGTCGTCCGATTTTTTCTACGTGAAACAACATCCTGCATTTAGCCGTTCGCATCTTTAACATAATCAATTGCAATGTACCGTCTCTAACAAACTAATTAGACTTAATCGTACGGGTCGTAACAGGTTACAGTTTCTGACTCGGAAAAGTGGCATTGTCGCTGCTTGTTAGCCGGCGTCATTCTCTGTTATCGGGCAAAATGTCATTGCTAATAACGCCTTGCTTCCTGCGGGCGATTTTCTAAATTAACATTGACGTACCGCGACCGCGAAATGCCCGTCGTCACACTCTTCTTACGTCCAGGTAATGTTACATTATTGTATGAGCTTTGCTGGCAAGTTTTTTGTGCATGGCGTCTGCATTCTGCACTTTTTTTTTATCTCTCGACATGCGAATTCTGCCGAAGGATCGTTATGTAACTCTACGTTTCAACTTGTCTGGTTATTTTCCTTGTTTACCCGTTGGCTATGTCGGATGTGTAGACATGTAACAAGCGTTAGGAATACTTTATTGTAAATTTGCATGTAGCAGATGAACCGTACGATTATTCGACAAATAAACACAAATAAATGTTGTGTGAAGGATGACCTGTAATGAATTGATTTACATGACATGGAAATTTTTAATTTTCACGCTTCTACTCAAATTTAATGTATTTACAATTATCATTCTATTTATGGCATCTTCGTACGCTGACTAGAAAACATCAAAATTCACGTCACACGCCGTAAAACCACTACACATAAGTCTTACCCAATCAAATAAATACCTCCAATTAATCATATTTCTCTACAATAAATATTAATTAAGTGACATATTCTCGGTGTGGCTGGTATTTAAACGTCCCATTGACAGATTCACTCGATAACCGTGATTTGAATCACGCAACCATGTTATCACTGTCATTGCAGAATGAAATGCTGCCGCTTACCTCAGAGGCCAAACTTTGGACGCCGAAAGGTCAATCCCGCTTTCCTGTTAAACATTCCCGGTTATCACGCTTTCGCACTGTATGCTTCTCTCGCCGACCGTTCCTATCAGCCATTAGGTATCATCCAAGGTGCTCTTCAGACATCGAACGTGTCTGGACGTTCGTAGACCGGGCCGACTATTAACGCAATAACCAGTTCCCTAAGAGTGCGGTTAGGTTCGATGCGAATGAATCGCAGATCGTCCGATAAAGCGCTCATAAACCAACGTTACGAAAGAAGCTGAACTTTTTTGCACATCCGTCAAGCGATCCACCGCGGCAATATTCATAGGAGCTATCGTTCGCATCTGGCCAGCCACCTATGAAGCGAACATGTGCGCTGCCATGCGCGAGCTTTGCCGGACGTTAAATAGCGAACTTAACCTCACGTTCGTCAGTACACTGTCCAATTGCAATGGTATTTTGGGTGAATCCGCGGCAATGTTTGACAAACGCGGGTCATAAAGACTGGTCACACTAAAGAACGATGATATTATTTTTCGCATATCATAATCTGCATCTTGGCTGATTCTTAATCCTGGGGAAACGAGAAAGCGTATAAATCGTACTAATTCTTACTGTCTGTGTCCCTTCATGTGATGTAGAGTATTTTTATTTAAAAAAGCATACGCCTTGAATGATTCTTTAAGACTTCGTGATCGATTCAATTTGGGAAGTTGGTTTTTTAGTTTCTTCCGTCACGAATATATATAAACAAAACGATCTAAGTAATTAAAATTAAATTTGAAAATGAAAAGCTGTGTGTTTTATTTCCCAATATTACGTATATTTAGTGCAGCAATACATTTTACAATCTAATATCTACTTTATGCTACTGTAACTGTAGTATTCTAAATAATGACGATATTACATTGTAAATTTTACAGCACCACAAATTCGACACCTGTAAAACGTTTTTAAACAATTAACATAAACTTAACAATTATTTCGGAATAAAATGGTAACATTTAAAAGATTCCTTTTCACTCCAACAACAATTACTACACATTTATGTTGTCATGTACTTCATATATTTGCCATTAGGTATCATATATTACAAATTGTTTCCACTGTTTAGAATACAATGTATGATTCGTGTGTTTTATATTTATGAGTTGGTCGCGGGTGGATGTTCACGTGAATTTTGTGTGTACGTTCGCTAATAATAACGAGTTGTAAAGGTAATGCCTCGAAGAGAACGTCCTGTTGCCGAACAGGTTTTGGTGATGGAACATCAATCTATGTGTTTTTCATTTCTATCTACGATTCTTGAACTTTCCTGGTTCCTTCTACATTTCAGCTTCCGTGTGACCAAACAGTGTTCGGAATCTGTTCTGTTTGGTAAACGGGGGAACCTATGTTATTAGTATGTTAATTGGACCTGTTTAAATATTGCATAATACAAACTTTATTAATAGTAATAAATGATTAATGGGAATATGTTTACTGCACATTATTGCAGTCTTATTTGCTTGTCCCGTCCTTGACGCAACCGAGAGTTGATCATTTTTATCAAAATTGTGAGTAAAACAACAATATTTGGTACTGATATTTTTTTAAATTCATCTATTAAGTATATCAAATTTACAATAAAATTTAAGTTAATATAGGCAGTATACCTTATATCTTAACCTTATTAAGTCGACATTTTATGATCACAGCATCATCAAAGCGCTCTCCTAGCGTTTCCCGCCGGTACAAAATTCCGAAGCATCCGAAAGTTGAAAGATACAAATCGAAATATCGTACGCGCTTTTACGTTCAAGTACATTAATCCGCTTACTCGCGGTGATCCTGCGGGCATAAATTAAATGACGGAGATCGTCTCGTATTTTTGTTCACTTCGAAAGGCAACGTTCTCCCGGCCGCATTGGCCTACGTACACATTCGATAATGCGATTCGATATCGATATTGATTTCTTTCGGCGACTATCGCTCTCTTAAGTGAGAAAGTATCAGCCCCGGCCGAAGCGGTGTCTCGGTTCCAATGCTCAAGCCGCAGATTGCGCACGTGATCTATCATGACACGCATGCGCGATCGCACGTGCACCTGCACGTGCACCGGACCCGTTTGCCCTCGCGAGTTCGCTTTCCTTTTGATCGCGCCGAGATCACGATGCCAGAAACAGGATCGAGATAGCGAGAGCGGGCATTATGGTTGTGGGTGGGGTGTCATGCTATCTCGATTTCGTCAACGGCGTTCACGGCCGACGTCGACGATTCGATACGGACGATTTTCTGCGCTAATGAAAATCGGTGGCTCGGTGCATGTTTCGCAAGCTGGAAAATCGAGCTCAGCAAATAGAGCCGTGCGCGGGACTGCTTTTTGCGCTAATTCGAATTGAATGATTTTCGGTATCGATGAAAACTCAAATGGAGCATAATTTGACTTGATGGATAGAAGTCAGTGCCGGAAGACATTTGTCTATTTGTCGACGGTGCCGCCATGTTTTCCGCACTTATAAACATTGATGTACTAGTATATGTTGTGCAAAGTGGGAACATGTGATTGGTAAATAGAGTGATGAGTAGGGTACGTTTTATTCTTATTTCATTGATGGTGTTTACGGTGCACGTTGAGAATTTGATTAGGACAATTTTCCGCGTTCATGAGAATCATTACATTGTTGCTGACATTGCGTATTCCAAAAATATCTTTGTTAAACATAATTGCATGCAAGCTCTGTTTTATCTCTATTTTAACAACAATATTCAGCAGCGTGCGTATTGCATACTGTATAAGTATCACTAGTAAAGGCATTTGTAAGCGAGAAACATATTATCTACACTCGATCCGTGATATTCGCTGCCGACATCATCGATTTGATCGGAAACGGTGTTCTGCATTAACGGAAATTGATAAATCTATATATGGTAGGTATATTGCAAAATACGAAATCAATTTTGGCGAAGAGTGTTTTTAGTGATTTACTTTTTATCTGTGTTTGTTCGAACCGATTATTTCGATTAAATGAGGTTTTGAGCTAACTGAAATTGATGTGTACTTACACGTACATGTTATGTAAGTTACAAAAACTAAGGACTGCACGACGAGCTGAATGAGATGAATTGATCGGTATGATGATAGTCGATGACATTGAATGGTAAGATGGATCAGCATCATATAATCGCGAAAGATTACATTAGCGCAGACAGGAAGGTAAGTATTGTAGAACAGCCGATTGTGGATTGAACAAGAGTCGGGAGAACGTATCGAAGTATTCAATATTACAGAGAACATGAAATCATACGAAGTTGTATACGATCTTTATTATCTGTCGTTCAAATAATAACGATAGCAGTGCAATAATAATATTTTCAACGACAAGATATAACATTTTACGATGTATGCTTATTGCGGATAATGTAATGCAGCATAAAGACGATTTGTCAGTATGTAATTTTAACCTTTTATAATAAATGATTAATTAACGCAAACGTACGATTAATGTAATCGTTGTTGCCTACATGTCTTTAGCTAATTAATTGTCCGCCACATCCAATCATCTTGAACGACACACCAGATTGCGGTACAAAAACAGCACAATCAATGCAAATAACACATGTTTGTAGCAATATTGAGTTCACATACCAATTTAAATGTACAGCGTCTTTCACCTATGATGGACATTTTGTACATCTCGATTGCAATTATTGATGCGAAGAAATGTCAGAAATACAAATGTTTCATGTAAAAGAGGAATGTGGGCGAAAAAGGATATTTTTTTTACATGCACCGTCTTATACGTGTTTGTGTAATCGTGCGTTAATATGGTGTTAAGACAACTCAAACTATCTATGAAAGTATGATTTTCACGTGACCTTGAATATAAAAATATTCCCGAATGTTCGGCACCTATCCATAATCGTGGAATTTGAAATTTGTCCAAAATTCGTTTACATTTAAATCTTGTACCAAATTTTTAACCCTCCTCATCTTTCGTCATGTAAGCCACGTTTAATCACCGTTATTCTATAAGAAATCCCTGAAGGGCCTAACAGACGTGTACAAAATGTCAATGAAACCGCATCCGTCACCTACCCATAGCCGCCACCTGTATAAACATAATCCGTAAGTTCCGAAATGATCTTATATTCTCCACTCAAATATTCGCAACGTCACACACCCCTTTCAATCTCTCATGCTGAACCATATTCCCATACACAATCGCAGTCCGCAGAAACAACGTCTTCACCGAATTATTGACAGAAGTGGGTTAAGTAAATTCTGTCTGCCCCCCCCCCCCCAACCCCCAGCCCCATCGCCTTCGTGTATCTGGCGTATACTTTGAAGCGCCGTTGCACGTGCAAAAGGTACGCACTCGCAATCGAGAAATCGCGAAACGCCTCTGCCCAGCACAATCTTGGCAGCAAGGATCGCACGACGAACGGGGAGATGAACTTGTTCCAGCGGTGTACAGCGTAATGACAGGTTGGACAGCGGACGACCGCAAAATGATCGCGATCAGAGCCCGTGAACATTTTCAGTCGCCCTTCATTTTCGTGAAAGCGCGCCACTACGTGTGCGCCAACGTGCTTTCCGCAGAGAATTTTTTTTTCGTGAAGACTGCACTTGATTGATCCGAAGAATTGGCGGTTCATTCCACGAACAGGGCCTCGGGGTACATGAGGAGTGTGACAAAAGTATTTGGAAACTTGCGTTACTTATGCTTTTATAAGAATCGCGTTAGTGTTATGGGGAACTTGGAAACGGATTATTAGTGCTGTAGGTGAGTATTGAGATTAAAGAAAGTTGAAGGTGCATTGAGAAAAATGACATGCAATTGTACGGGTGTTTAAAAATGAAAATTACGATTTGGTCGGGGTTTCCAAATGTAGAACTGTTGGTCAGTAGAACAGATTAAAATAATGATCGGGTTGATACCATCAAATTCTGTATAAAGTATCGAGAATAGGTTTCCAATGCAACAATCACAATTTCCAGTACGCGTTTCCAATTTGCATTGGTTCTATACAATACACACATCCGTTCCCATCCAACAGGATACTGAATTACACGGTTTCGATACAACACGGTACGCATCGACCGTGTTATAAGCGATCCGGCTGTATAACGTGCGAACGATATTCGTACTTTGTATTGTAAGTGTACAAATACTTGGGTGAATCAACGTGTGTGCTTTCTCGGCTTAATGAACCGCCCATGGAGAGTCTCGGGAGCGAAGACGTTGCAAGGTTGCAATTCAATTTGTCCGGACGCAGCGGGCAAACGAGATGAAAGAGGTCGAGGCGCGAGCGCGCGCGCGCATGCGCGTGTGCTTGCGCCTGTGTCAGTGCGCGCACATACACTCGCGTTTCGCGCGGGACGTGTTTGCGTTTTGTTGATAGCACGCGCATGACTGAGATGGGGGCGATAGATGGGATTAACGATAAAGGTGGAGATACCGATGTGCGTCGCTGTCCTTCCGAAGTGCAGGGGTTGTCGTTTAAGATTAACGGTACGTTCTGATATTATGTATGTTAAATGCGTGTGTCACGATTTTGATTTATGCAGTGGCTTTGGAGGTGGAGGAGGAAGTGTCCCTATACCCTTGTAGATGTATATTCGACGTATTGTGATATAGGTGCAATGAGGTACGAGAAAGCTGTCAGTGTAAAGACTGCATTTTGTAAGTATGTGAAATAGACTTAAAGTTGAGACGTAGAAGATGAATTCGGGAAGACACATACTCATTGAAGTGTGAAGGTGTATTGCAAAATGTGGCCTGTAATGTAAAAAAACACACTATTAACAGTACGAATTCGCTTGTAATTCCAGTGAATCGTCGTGTAAGTTCGACAAGAAACGATGCGCGAAAAACGTTTATCGAGTTGTACATGCATTATAGAGGTCAAATTGCATGAGAACGGTGTTTAGGTTCAACATAAAATTGGCGGCAAACCCTCCGACCTTTTCGATTACGATTAGAGTACAAAAATAATTCGATTTCGTGTCTATTTCTGTGAAGGGACAAAGAAGTGAAGAACATGGATCATACTAAGAGCGGGTTACGAGCATCGTCATGAGGGTAGAATGTAATACTCTGTAAGTGGGTCTACCGTCATCTCAAATATGCCAGTATGGATTGCATTGTCACTCGAATTGCCGCATGCGGTATATTTTCTTTTAAAATATCCCCACGTAAAATGATTAATCAGTGTGCGTTTACCGTACACTTTTGTTATATTGGCAGATTACGATAAGGTTATTGATTGATACATTTATTATTTAACTTTTTCCTGGCATTACTAAAGTTCACAAAATTATATATCTTCTATCAAAACACGTATTTAATTACGTAAAGACTAAGGTATCAATGAGGATAACTGGATGTGGAAAACCACAGACAAACTTTACATAACATGTGTTTTATTAATATGATTGCCGTATAATATTATACAAAAATGATAAAGGTATGCGCATTCAATCCTATTATTAGATGCTTCTGTTATGACGCGATGGAAAATCATGGCAGTTTTCTCATACATTGAAGAGAAAAACAGTTAAAACGTCAGAATTCAAACTTCTTTTCTTACGATACTTTATTTTCTACATTCAAAATCGTTTCAAGAACCAACAAACTTGAAACGATTACTACGTAACAAACGTTTTAGTTTCACTAACTATCAGTAATAACCACCGAAGAAAAAAGCGTCACACAACTTTTATATGTTCCATAAAATATGTTGTATGTCAGAGTTATTTCGCCATATTAATAGTCGAATAAGTTGTAAAAATAAGTTAAAGCAGCTTGAAACCGTTGTGTCTGAAGAAAGGATCGCTGGATGCATTACGGATATTGAAAAAAAGTCTCTTACGCCCGAGGTTTCGGGAGGCTTAATCGCCCGATCGGCATTTCTTCAGGACCGGTCCTCTGATCGTTCGGCAGGTGAACGACCCGAAGAAATCTTGCTGGGTTCGATTCGAGGGGCTGATACATCTCACGTTAACTTCTCTCTCAAGCTGACTACATTTCGGCCGCCGTTAATCGATCTTTCTCCTCCGCTCCGAAAAGCGTCCGACAGAATGAGAACAGGACCCCGAAGGACGCACACTTTCGAGCTACGGGAAAAGCAGTAAAAAGAGAAATTATCGGCATACTCGTTATAATACAAGGTAGCCTGATATTTCGGTAATCCTGGATTTGGACTCGTACACACATATTTAATCCAGTATTTGGAGTTTTATCAGTAGCGTGTAACTTTACGCAATGATTAATCGCAAGAAGGCACGACGGGCTCTTCAAGAATCTTTCAAACATTTGCACGATCCTGTTAAGCGTATCAATAAGTCATAAGCGCCATCAATATTTGAGACGTTGAGCAAACACCGCCTTCTGCGTATCGGCTTTATTCGAATAAAGTCAGCGCGTGTCAGCGTAACTTCATTTTTGTCGATATTTCTGAACATTATTGGACAGTCGTAACATACAAATCGTAAAGAGAATTCACATTCTTGTTCAGGGAACAGACTGTTTTCATGCGAATCGAAGACACTCGATTGGCTGACGACGCGGAACACCGACGGTAAGCAAAGATTTCTGATCGTGAGAAGGAGCGTCCCAGTCATGGTAAAGGTCTCATCGATCCTAGTGATCAAGGACGATGTCCCCGATTGACTCTCGTTCGATTGCCTCTCGATCGAGAGAGTCTCTCCTAGCTGACCTTCAGTCTCCTGCCTAGGAGCGAAATTCTGCACTTTACGCTAATCGGGAGATTCTTTCCATCCTTCGCCGAACACTTTCTCGGCCTTTGGCATGGCGCTTGGTAACAATCTATTCGAAGTGACGCCAACCATGGAAACCATTACTCCTCTGTCGACGTCGCGAGACAATATATAAACGCGGCGAGCTATGCGTCGAAAAAGTTACTTCGTTTACGTAAGCGACGCGTTAATTGCTGGCAAATGAAAATATTGCAGTCGTTAGTCTGGCCATTCCTGAATATTTCCGAGATTCCTCGCTTGGCATGCTTGCCTGGGCGTCACATAAAGTTCATCGTACGCGAGAGTACGTACCTGTACTGCCGACGATTGACTGCGATGTTCAAATAACTAACTTGTCAAATCAGTATGGACAAATTACGATGGACAGAAGATTAACCGAACTAACTGTTTCTTTTAAACTCTGTATAAGAAAATAGTGACATTCACTGTGTTTAAAACTGAGATTTGTTTTTGTTGAGTATTATACTACTGCCTCCGTTCTTATAGATTACATACATTTATATTAGCTACATATATTAGCAACGCGTATCTATTTTTAAATCAGAGGTCTATACATGTCAGTGATTATGATAAGCGATCTAATCACATTCCATTGTTCCAGTTACACGGAAAATCTGGGTAACAGACAACTTCCGATAACGCAAATTCCTACAGCGATCCATTGAAAATTGGCAAAGGACGCTTTGCCCAAATTGCGCCATTCGAATTTCCCGCCTAACGGAGGCTACAAGGAAGTGCGATTTCCATCCGTTTCCGACCGCTTTCCACGCGGCAGGAAAATGAAGGCAGGTCGGCTGAAGAGAAGCAATACTTAGGCGAGAGTTTCTCACGATCGATTACGTCGACGCCGGCGCCGTTCGTAACAAGGCCAGCGGGACTTGGCGGTCTTTAATCATAGATTCTGATATCGGTGCTCATTATATGACCAATAAGAGCAATGCCCGAGTGCTTCGAGGCATCGGGAATCTACGCTTTTACAAATGTAACGGGTCGCTTCCGTAGGTTTCGCTGCTTTCTGCTCGCCAATATAGTTTCTAGCCCCACGGATGTCGCCGGCAAGATCAATGGGATCCTGTCGATCCTTTTTCAATAATCGCGTAGGCCGGTTTCTTCGACACACTAGACGACAATAGTAATGCTGTCTAGGAGTTGTTTTAATACATTTCTATTTTTTGTGTATCTGTAAATTTATAAACAATCTTAATAGTACCTATGTAGCCAATAATTGTCTTAGTGTGCGTTTGTTACTGCCAGTGCGTCCGAAATATTCTAAGAACTATAGGATACTTTGCTTATGTCATGATTGTTACATGATGTTTAGGATTCTGAAGTGATATGGGTATTTATTCAACAGTGACAGAATTTGGAAAGAAGCATTCTGCATGTAACATGTCGGCGACAGAAGATATGGGCGATGACAAGAACGATTATTTTTTTAGCACATTAGACTTTGAGATTAAAGAAATTTCTTTTTATCAAATAATCGACAAGTATCCGAAGACTCTTAACTTAGATCAAGTTATGCTGTGGCCTCATACTTTTTTACCGCTTTCACGTACGTCGCAACATCAATTTATTGTTTAAACATTTTATCTAACAATTTCTCTTCTTGCCTTGCACTGAAAGGACATAAACCGGATTTCCAATGAAAAATATTGGTCCTTGTACATTATAGGTTTCATAAACCTATGTACCTACAAGCGTACTTCGGATAATCAATCGTGGGTCGTTCGATGGATTATGCATTTTATTCTTTGCACTCTTTTGATTTTTGTACGCACATCATCGTTAGCTTTTGACAATTAAACCATTTCGAAGCCAAACTGCCAGCCAACTTTCTCCGGTAAAGCGTAGAGCGACGGATTCTGAGGGACTGGTCGGATTTTCATCGTGGGTAGACCGAGTGAGATGGGGAGATAAATAATTTTCCCCCCACTACTGTCCAGGTCGCGTTTCGATAAAAAAAAAACTCGCTCGCCGAACGGTATTACGGTTGCGAAAGTAAAGATTGGGTCGCTTGATAGAGAACGGATTTTGTTTAGTGACTGAATTACACCCGCTACCGATATTCGCGCAGCGCACAGACTGGATTATTGAAAAAAATAGAGACCAAATCGCACCGTTGCCTTTCCGAATTGCCAGCGTGAAGAAATTTTGTCGGTCCATTAACGCTGCGATTATAGGTTATTCAATAAATTTGTGTGCGCATTCCGATCGGTGCAGTGAGCAAAATATAGACTGGTATATACATGGGTGTATAATGGATACATTATTCGAAACATTGATCTTATTTTATATGTGTATAATTATAAAAGTCGATCAAGTAAAAAATGTGCAAAACTTGCATCGTGTAGTCATTTTATAAATTGCATTGTTTATTGTCCCAAACAAAGGATAAGATCGTTCTTTTGTTTCTACTCGGACAAGTTTCATAATCTTGTTTACAAGCAATGCTACGACGTACTTAATTTGAAACGAGTACTCTATAAATGAATGTGTGCGTATAATTTCGAGAAAATGCACCATGGTTCGGATAAATAACAATATGTGTCAACGAAAAATGAAAAGAAATACGTTGTGCCGCGGGTTGGAAGTGGCTGAAAAAGAAGAATCTATCACTTTTTGATATTGAGACGAGTAGGTTTCATGACAATTCTAAGTTCATACTTGCATATATCTAGTGACGCCACGTATATGATTCCACGTGCCACTAATTGTACCTGAATCGAATATTGAAGAAATATATTGTTTCAAGACTCTAAACCGGATGTAACTGAAAGCCCCAAGAATCATTTTCTCAGCGATTGAACGAACATCCGGTTACAGTCGAGAACGCAGGTATGAAGCGTCGCGAAGAAAATCCGTTTTTAAGCCCACAACGTTCTCCGCTATCGACGGCAACACTTTTATCGACGATAACGAACGAAAGCTATTGCCGGCAATGTATTCAGAAATTATGCACATATTCGCAACGAGCATTTTCCTGGCGAGAAGGTAAGAAACGTTAAGGCGGACGGCAAGTTTTCAAAGGCATTCTCGGCGATGGCATTGGACTCTCTTTCGATGGCAAATTGAACACTTCGGCGATCGTACGGATGTTAATAAGAAAGCCTCGCTTATCTCGCTGGGAATTCCCAGTTGCAGGATGCCATGGCCGACGGTGGGAGCGGACACCTCGTGAAAACGGGATTATGCCGAGAGAGTCGAACAAGTACGATATTCAGCTTTATTTAACCGCCTCCTCGATACGTATATCGAATATTCATACGGCGAACCTTAAACTCCGTCACCTTCGTTATCGAGACAACAGTTCGATCGACAACCAGCCGTACTCTCCTCTGCGTCGAGATAAATTCGTATTCCCGTGCCTCGAGAATCCAACAACATGGACGTTCGAGATGCGAATGAAATGGGTCAAGGAAATCTAGGTCGCATAACGCTGGCTATATTTTGGCAAACGCTTGACCGATTATGTGTTACACGACACATCGGTGTAAAACACTCGCTTTTCCTTTCACTGACCTTTCGAACAATGATACAACATAAATACACATATCCCCTTTCTCACATGTAAAACCAGATCTATGGAACACAAGCGGAAACTATTGTAGAAGCAACAGCTAAAGTTCCATGACGTGCAATGCGGTCTACATCACATTTGACTAAAACCTTTTTTTCGTCCGATGGTGGAATCTTTAACAAAACACCAGAAGTTCGTTATTTAACCGGACCCTCGATCGATTGCGCAAAACATTTACCATTTCGATGAACCCCATCACCTCACCTCGTCGATCTCACAACCAACGAATCACAACACCGGTTTCGCCATCGTGCCTGTACTTTACGTTCGCCTACTCCTTCTCTCCCCTTCATTGCAATCGTACTTGCGAACGAAACAAACGGGCCGGAGACAATAAAAATCTGCGCCAATTAGCGGTTTTGCGCGATTAACGACGCCGAGCAGAAAGAGATTGGCCGTAAATTGGCGGGTAGGACCGAGAGAGTGACGATGGTGACCGATTCGGCGTCTTCGGAGAGAAGCAGGTGGAACAGGACGGCCGGGGGGGGGGGGGGGTTGCTGACGTCACAGGCTGTCCGTAACAAATGGTCAGCAAGAAAGAGCGTGCGCACACCAAATTCTCCGGTTGGGCGCACGTATGTTGATGTGGACCAAGTACGTGCGTTCTTGTGTGTGTGTGTGTGAGTGAGTGCGTGAGTCGCTGTAACGTGAGACTGAGTTTGAGGAACGGTGCGCGCGTGTACGGATGCGTGTCGAAGTTGAGAGCCTGGAACGAGAACCGAGAGTGGGATCTGTGTGCGCGTGTGCGTGAAGTAGGCCATGGACCCGGATATCGAGTCCTCGAGGACGCGCACATGTCCGGGACCACCCCAATGTCCGGTATAAGGGAAACTGCGTTTGCCGTGCGTTCCGGAGGACGACGGTGTACAAACAATCGGGGTATGTATTGAATGGATGACGTTGCGACGACACGGATCCCGGTGCGCATTGCGAGGATAAGGATGGAAAATTATTGGTGCTAATGGATACGCCGGATATGAGAAAAGCTATTGTACCGATAATTTTGTCTCGTGCTGTAAAGTGTATTTAATTATTTTTGTACGTTAACAGTAAAATGGTAGTATTCTGTATTAGGTACATTGAGTTTGTCTGTAAAATGATTAAAATATACAATAAAGGTAGAGAGTGATAAACTGCATTGTACTTAATACACAAAAGCCAAAACGATGTTGGAAAAAGTTGAAATGTTCTACTTACAGCTTTGTTTGATTTGCAACTGTGTTAATGTACATGACATAATTAATGAGATACAATGCGTGCAAAAAAAAATGCATAGAAACAATGCACCCCTGTGTAAATATTAGGTATATAGGTGCGAATATTATCAACGTAATGATCTGAATTTTGGAAAGCTTGAGCGTCCTTGCTAACGCGAAACACTTAGGTAATTTATGTTTACACCACTTCTAATCCATAAAACATTTACCAACCACGGTCGCAACATTAAAATCAGATAAAGGAGATAATTACACCAGTATGACTACGTCGAGTGTAATACAACCGGGCTGGAATCCGGATCTTGAATTTCGCGTATCGGAGATTAAAAGGAAGGTTGGCAAGGTGCAAGTTGAAAAAGCGTAAAACGGAAGAATGAGCGGGTCGGCGATGGAGTCGTTTTTCCTGTTTTATTTATGAGCCGGTGCCGATTGTGTGATCATTGGTCGTTCGAGCAGCGGCTCGGATGTATGTATGTATATGCGTTAAGCGCACGTGACTGGGGGAAGTAAGATGCGCGGCATGGAAAAAAGATGGGAAAGATGTACCATGCTCGGGAGAACGGGTAGTGAAGCTGAGTTTCGCGCCGAGAATAATGACGAAGGAAAGGGGGGAAAAAAACATCAATCGAGCTCGTTCAAGTGTGACGAGTTATTTATGCGTTAAATCTCAATAAGGATTGAAAGGCCGACTCGATGCTCGCCCGCGATCGGGAGAAAAGACGTTTACGTGGGAGAAAGAAAACTAGGAAAGTGTGCTCGCGGTTTACGATTAACACTTTTTCTTCCTTTACTCTCCTATCTTACCATCTAACAGGATATAGATTTCCGCGAATAATACTTAGCATGTGTTTACTTCTGATTTCATTTGAATTTCGTGAATAAGTCTTAATCGTTTGCAGTTACGACATATTTTTCTATCGTGCGGTAAGCTTGTTCAGTAAGTTTATATGGTAAAAGAAACATTAAGTATAGTAAAAAATGTTCATAGACCACGACGAACATTTTCTTCTGTTTTATCTTATCTTTCAGCAAATCACACTTTATTGAAAATCATTTTTGGCAAATGTTCAATCCTCACTTCACTTGAATACCTTACATTAGCTTTTTTCGCTTACAGTTATTGAGTCATTTTATTCTAGAAAGTTTACATGGGAAAAATACGATCGTAGTATACGGTGGACAGTTTTTCATTTCCTGCTCTCGTATCTTATCTTTCCATGAGATACACGGTCTTGAAAGTAACTTTTGGCACGTGTTCATTTCTCACTTCACCTGAATTCCTTACATTAGCCTTTGTCCTTTACTTTTGTTCAGTGAGTTCTTCCACTAAACTTTCATGAGAGAAGGAAAACTGTAGGAAAGTGCCGTCGCACAGTATGATGAACACTTTTTCTTTCATACCCACGTATCTTACGTCTCAATAGAGATGTCGTATCTTGACTTTCATAACAGACACACGATCTTGAAATTAACTTTTGGTGTACCATCGCTCCCGATTTCACTTGAATTATTAACTCATCCTTTTTCGCCCTTTATCGTTAACAAGTATCTAATCATATTTTCATGCTCTAAGAAATATTTTACATCTTCCTTTCGAACGCGATGGTAAAAGCTGCCTTTGTACAACATAGTGTATGAAACCTGAGGCGGATCAGGTTGTAGCTGACATCAATACCAATTTGCAATGAATCGATCGTAAAGTCCGGTGCGTAGATCTATGAATCCGACGATCCGGAAAATGGCTGCAAAATACTTAGAATCAGCGCTAAGCAGAAAGACAAACAGAAAGCGACGACGTATCGATCGAAGTTATTCATTACGATGCATCAACCGAAGTGTACCGAGGCAGCGATTGCCGACGTTTTAAATAAACATTCCTTCGCCGAGGCTGACAACTGGTTTTGGCCGGAAAGGATTCTCCGAGGCCGTAATAAAATAATTAATCGGAATGCGCGAGCTGGCGCGCGTTTCGATATCTCGAATGTCGCGTTTATTAAGTTGGACGAGCGACTTTCCTGTCGTCGAATAAATGCCAATCACGTCGCGGTATCTTTTGAGGAAGTTCTATTCGAACGTTATCGAATCCGGGCCGCGTTGCAGAACAGTTTGTCTTAATTAATTCCATTACTTTCGCGGCTAATCGGACGAGGAAGTCATATTTAACTGTAACGGCCTCGTTGCCTCGACTTTTTTTGAGACTGTTGCGCGCGTAACTGCGCGGAAAGTTGAAAGACGGAGTTGGAAGAAATTAAGGATTATTATTCTATTTGGCTTGCCTTCGTCTCAAAAAGCAAACTTGAATGGGACGAATGGAAAATGCACCCACCGAAAGCCTTACACTCAAGAGACCTCAGGATAGAACGGAAATAAATAAACGACGGATGTAAAGCTTTCAAGACAGAATTCTATAGCAACGATTCACCCGACATTTAGCTGACAAAATAGCCTTAGGGTAAAAATTGTATTTTATCCCTTGGAGTTTCTACTGCTTAATATTGCATTCTTACAAGTACCTAAATACGAAACCGTCATTATAATTTCTTCTACCACAAAGTTACCTAGTGCATCAAAATTATTCCAAGTACTTACCTTGTTGTAATTACGAATTCTCATTCGTAAAATATTATATTTTATCGTATTTAATTTAATAACCGAGTAAAATAAATATATTTAATTCAATGTGTTATAGCACATGCACACACGTTCTCATAGCACTGTAACGATTCAAATGATAGTGTGCATGATACTAATCGCTAATTATACTATTCAAATCATGTAAAATTCTCTATAATAAAAACACAAAACTACAAAAATCTCATCGCGTTGCATCGGGTTGACATGGAAATATCTTTCGGTTCTCAAACACAGATAACTTCCACTTATTTTTGCTGATAATGCTGATTATATGCTTTGTATCAAAATATGTGCATTTTTCTCAATACAAAACTACTTTCTTGTCAACCTGATACTCGCTTCAAATAAATTTATTTTACAATCACCTTTGCATTGATTCTAAAAAAATGTTAATGATATATATGGGAAGATGCGATATGCGCGGAAGTGTCCATGATGAAGATCAGCTTATCGCTAATGTTTGAGCATCGACATTGAAGAAACCTGTTCGGAAGCTCCGTTCAGCGCAGATAGAGCGCAACGGGATGTATTTAATTACAGCGAATGATCGATCGGGAGTATCGAAGTGAGTCGGCCCTCTGAGGGAAGCGTGAAACGATACGACGCTTCTGAATTCGAAAAGGATTGAATAATTTGCACTGTCGAGTGCGAAGATTCAATAAGCTCAAGGAGAAAGGGTAAAAAATGTTCCACTCAGCGATTACATTAAAGATGTTTTGTTTAATCATTATTTTAACAGAATCTTGTTGACAGGTAGTCGAACCATTATGCAAAATAATGTACTTGTATGTGTCCATGTATTGTACTGTTTATTTCCGTACATTCCGCAATTGTGGTCACCACTTCACCATTATCTGATTATCGAAGTAACTTATGTTGCCTTAGAATTTTTAGCCACATGTATTATTTGGTGTGTATTATCGACACGAAAGAAGAACGATTTATAACAAGTTTTTATTTACCTACATGTCAAATTAATATTTTTGCTATCGGTCGGGCCGAGTTTGTCTGTTTGGCGTGGAATTGATTAATTCGACGAGACCCTGATACGTACAAACAGACTGCTTGCTGTGATCATTTCTATTACAGCCCGATCCCCTGTGTGCATCTCGATGATGAGATCTTTCCCTCTCCAAACACAATTTCGTGAAGATCTTGTTTCGCTCGTGTCCCTTTACCACGTTCTTAACCCCAATACTTTCGTACATCACGTGTTCATATACCATTCAGCTTGCCGTCTGTCCAGCAAACAAGCTTTTTGTTCCACATTTTAACTTTGACCGATTCAAATACTCTGCTTTATTTTTAATATATGAAGTATTAGGGTTTCGTGATAATAAAAGGTGACATTTAACACTACATATTGAATCGACCTTTCGATAGGTTATGGAAAAAAACAATTTTTTTTAAGGAGTTGAGGGCGGGGTGTTAACAAGCAAGAAGAGAATGTTACAATTTTGATAAATTCCATTCGTCTTAAAGTATAACAAATTAATAGAAATAGTAATTGAGAAATTGATAATTGCACGTATTTTAGTTTGTTTTCTATTTTTCGTCTCTATATTAGTTGACTGTTGACAATATTGAATACTACGTAAAACACTCTTTTGATGAGGCAATTACAAAAGTTCACCGTAAAAGTTCCTCCCAGGCTAACTGTAGATAAAAAAACAACTGGGATAAGAGGATTACTCTATTTTCTCTAACATGTGGCTGATCGGAACATCAGGAACGGTTTTGAACAATAAAAATTTTATGTCCATGACCTCTGCATTACGTACAGAAGTCAAGCACCTGTTGTTATATAAGTAAGTCCGTGTGATATAGTTTAATGCGAAAAATTATCATCACGTTCGCCGCCATTCTGATTTTGTTTCAATGCAATTCATATGAACCCGCCGGTCACCGGTGACCTCCATGGCAGTCAACGTGTTAAAAATTTAATTTTCTCATTACGAATTAAATATATGTAGAAAAGAAAAAAAATCTATTTTGACTGTCTCAGTAATACTGTTAAATATGTACAAAAACTTTGAAAAGACTACAGTCATACTTTTGTTGCGGCAAATAAAATTTCGCGTATTCTCCTTTCTCCCAACTACCTATCTATTCTAACTTTTCTGCCCATTATCATTTTCCTAGTATTTTTCACCCCTTTATTCCTTCTCTTCAAGAACGTATAAACCACTAATTCCGATTACCGCCTAATCAGATGAAAGGATCAGGCTTCTACGATTCGGAATCAATTACATTGCCTCAAACTTCTCTATTCAACCTCCAATCGTCACATCTTCAAACCGCCTCATCCTTCCTCTCCCGGTATCATGAACAAGGAGCTTTGACCACATCCATTTTTACTCTTACCAGTCACGAAATCATCCACCCACCTAATCGCTTGTATCATGAGTGTGTCGAGCAGCTTCGACGCCCACGGGTCCATTTGCACAGGCCAGCACGCACACGCATACACAGTACAAATAATGCACACACGTCCGTGTCTATGTCAATGACACCCACGTGCAGCCATATGCATGCATGACGTAATATGTGTGCGAGTGATGTGCAGTAGGTACGTCCAACAGCGTGCCCACACGTGCAGACGCAGATTGTTGAGCGCGTATATGAACAATTCGCCGAGACAGGCGTAGAGGGGTACCTTTCTACGCGTAAGCGTGTATTGCATGCATCGCGTGTGTTTGCAGAGAATGCCGGAGCAGGGCGTGGTATAATGGCGGTGGTCAACTCTCCTCGGCAAGGCCGTACGTGTTCCGGCTCCGAACTGCTCGTAACGAGCGAGTGTGAAGCAAACCTCTCCTACTATCCCGACTAGACTGCGACTCGCAATCGGACTCTGAGAGATGCGCGGATTTGATAAAACGCTTTCTTTCCCCGTCCTTCGCAAACCCGCGCATGTATTATGATTCATCGGAATGCTCAACGACTTTTCGACCAAAGGCTATAATCGTCCCTTTTGGCGACGGCTATTTCTGCCGTTGCTTAACGCTAGAGCTCCCGACGGTTCCTACTCACTTTTATTTCACTTACCGGACTTCAATGAATGTGTTTATATTTACAAAACACAGAATAAGTAATTTATTTACCTATCTCAATGAGTGCTAAAGAAATTTACAGGAAGAAAATGATTCTTGAGAAATATTAATTCAAGAAAAATAAGGTAAGCTCAGACCAATTGTTTTGTCTGCTCAGTAGTGGCAGTATTAAAAGACAGGGTGATGGGTGATTTCAAGAGTTTATTTAAAGTAATTGGAAAATTTGAAAGTCCAGGAAATGATCGTTGAACACTGCATTCGTAAGTATTCCTAAACCATGTCTGCGGAAAGAATTGGAGCAAACATACCATGAACGTTATAGGAATAATGTACGGGTATCCCTTTATTCTCAAGGAATCCACCCACTTCGTGGTGTGTTTAACGAGCGTTATCTGGCTCGCAACAACCTAGTGTGTGTCTCCTGGTTTTCCGTGCTTATCCGTTCCCCCATTCTCCTGTCTCCTTCTCTTTCACTGCCCCCCCCCCCCCCGAGCCTATCGCTCTTTCTCTTTCTCTCAACATACATGCGCGTGCAATGCGCTTGATTGCAGTGAATACCGGAGCAGGGCGTGGTAGAATCGGCGGTTGACTTTCCTCGACAAGGCCGAGCACGTTAGGCGAACCCAAATGTGTGTTGACAATCGAGACAGTCCGCGGAAAAAGTGATGACTTGTAGGAGTAGTACAGATCAATTCGCTCTGCAATCGGCACACACCACCTAACCTCATATTCGTCACTCTCGTTCGCGATAATTGGAGAATATTTATCTTATTGAAATAAAATAAAATATACTTAAATGTTACGTTTGAGTAATATACACTGTCCGATTGGAACATTTTTTATTTTACTTGATCGCGTCATTCACTCATACTCTTCCTTATGCCATTATCATACCTTCAATCTCTCTTTCACCCCCCCCCCCCCGCGGACGTACGCAATCAAAGACACGTTTGCGTGTACTAAATACTTAATAAATAACGCTCGATAATATTACGAAGAGATAAATGCGAGAATTTGGAGTCGTTACAGAGTATGCGCTCTTTGGATTTCCCGATTCTTGTAAATCTTTTCGGGATCATTACGTAAAAGAGTTGGTTTGTTTCATTTAAACATCAACGACGTTATAACCGATTAGGGTTCAGGTATTCAGGTATCTTATTACAAGTTAACTGAACTGCGGTGCTATAGAATGTTTAATTTAATATTGATATAGAAAAAAATGTTGAAAAAGGAACTGAAGAGGTTTAGGGTAACATTACGCTCTTACGTGACTTTTAAATGTAAAATATACTTCCGTAATAGCACATAACATGTGGGGTAGGAAAATATTTTTCGCGTATAGCCGCAAGATCATTATTATCGCTTACGTAAGAGATCAAAGCATAACTTAAGAGATAATAGTATTCCTTATTGACGGCAACACGCCATATCGTTTAAATCTGCCTAAAATAGCTATGATTTATCAATGCTTGGCTCGTTCGCGAAACGTTCAAATTCTAATTAGCACCCTCGATCGAACGGTAGCAGGTGCAGTAACCCTAACCGGATTGCGGGCAAAAAGTGGGAAGGCGAACAAGGGGAACAAAAATGATCGTAAGAACAAGACCTGCATAGGGGGTGATGTGAGGCGGGCATGAAGGAAAAAAATCAAGCACCACCGGCGCAGGTGGCGAGAAACAAGACAGACCAACTGGATTAGCTGTTTGGCCGGAAATTATTCACGTCCTCGATGTACTTACGCGTCTAACCGGTTAGATTCGTAGATCAAATCGCTGCCGCAGATTAGGCGAGCAGAGATATTTTCAGGTGAAAATTCGTTTCGCACCGAGATAAGAGCTGTCCGATACGAATATTATACCGGTTCGTATTAAGGTGATGTCGAGCAGTTTCGCAGCTTTCTCATGGAGGCGAAAGAATTTTAATGTCATGCAATCGAATTCCAGCGACTGCATGTAATTACATTGCTGTTCTTTGCTAAGCGGTTCGTCGGCGAGTCCAATCTGCGAAAAGGAACTTTGTAACAATTCTTCCTAAACGTTCCTAATAATCAAGGTTTAAAGTACGCTGGGCTGGCTTAAATCGGTATTTTTTTCTGTAGCGTAAAAATTCATGTACCTACGCCTTTCCATTAATGACAGGACGTTACATGTTACATGGCACTGTACAACATTCTAGACACATTGTTGACAATTACATATAATTATAAACACGATATCGATATCGCAAGAAAGTTGCCCCAAAGTGTCCTAGATATGAAACAAGTTTGGCCGAGACGAAATGTATCACTCCACTGAAAATTCGTCTTTTTACAGACAAGGATATCTGCTGCTTCGTTAGCTTTCACGTAGGTTAATTCAAGATTTATCAATGTAGCATTTTAATGGAAAAGGTGCAGCAAACTCTCAATTTGTTCAGTCTTTTCATTTACGGCTGTACTTAGTGATTTATACTCCCTAAATCATATGACGCGTAAAATATTATTTTGAAACACGGTGAATACAATACGGTGACTTGTAACAGTCGATATTTAACAATTAATATTTGGTAGATGAAGCACGGTGCAAATGTCACTCTTAGATTTAACAGTTTTGGCGAAGTAAATTTCGTATTCATTCATGTAGGCTTCAGAGATAATCGGATATTAGCCAACCTAGCATCTGACCACCGACAGGATCAACTGACATACTACTTTCTCCTAAAAGGCCGACCCCGACTTACACAACAAGCCCGACTAAAAAATGGTCTGTTAAAAGAACCGCCGAACAATCGATGTACGTTAACAACGTCAAAATCGATATTTGTTGACCTATGCATCCGTCGATCAATTCATGGAGAACTCGACTCAATCAGTGACGATCTGTATAAGTGACAGTGATAAAGTGTATTTCTTTGAGAAAAAGCAGAAAGAAATCGAAAATCATAATTTCGTAAGCTTCTATTTAGGAGAAAGCATAGGTAACTTGAACAAGTGTTAATGTAAAAATGTTGAGTAAGCGGTAGGGGCAAATGATTAGATAAAGCAGTAAATTTCAAAGCGATTTGATTTGATATAAACGTCATAAACGTATGTTTTCCGCTATCTTTGTTTTCTTCCGCAACATGTACGTATTTGCATAAACAGTAACATGATCACAACTTTTACGGTCAAATTACAAAGGTGCCTTATATAAACAATGGAATTGATGAACACTTATTTATATGTTCTTAATTAGAATATTAAAGTATGATGTACCGTTTCTTTTCCAATAACACTAGGAGTCATAGAAAAAATATTAGTGCCAGACATTTTCTCTTAGAGAAGAAAACGATTAAATCAGTCGACAAGTGGCTGACAAATGTTTGATGGCTATGCTAATCCTGAAGAACGATCTTGGCCAAAGACGCTTCCTCGACAGCTTGTCGTAATGTATTTGTCGTAAATAATACTCTCCATTGCGATAAGCAGAGAGTGTAAAAAATATTAGTCTGTCCAATCGGAACACGCGTATACTAATGGGCAGTAAGAGCGTCAACTCGTTCGAAAAAGGGAACATGAATAATTTGCTGTGAAGTTCTAATGTCATCTATTTCCGCGTTCATGATACATACGCTTCTAGTTAGATGCATACGCTTGCTGAGCCTATGTCATTTATGACACTCAAATCGTAATGCGTGTCGTAAGTTTTGGCACGACGTTTGATTTAAGATTATGAATATATGCGGTAAAAACCCTTAACCGCGGGTCACATATTTTTCGATAAGAGAATATGGTCATAAATAAAAATACTTCTAAACAGTGCCAACGAACAAGACAAAAAATTGAAATTCCTTTTCCCTCCAGCCGCTAAAAAGCTTTAGACCATCACGTCTTAACAATTTTGACCTTTTTTTTACGTCCAGGAAATCTTTGAAAGACTTCTGACCATATAACAATTTTGACCTCTTTTTTTTTTCGTCAAGGAAATCTTCTGAAGGCTCCCGGTTTCTTTGGGGCGAAATCGGGGCATGTCAGATTCCTACTGACTAAAACCCAGACGTTGCTCCTCTGGGGAGGGTGCTTTACTGGGCCAATAACAATTTTGACCTAACCCAAATTGAACAAAAATCTACGTTTGCCCACTGACTGTAACAAACAAAGTAGACAAAGTAGAATTCTTCTGTTGGAAAACGTCATCGGCCACTGTAGAAACATCGGTCAAAAAGTCCGCTGAAACGAAAAAGCGTGCAATGTCGATGAAAAGAGAAAGTGCGCGTGTAATAAAGACAGACGAGCGGTTATTAAACATCGTGCGCAAACGGTGTGCGGACATAAACACCGGTTTGATGTTGTGCGGGCGTAAAATTACAGACGTCCGTAATTAAACGGCGAAAGAATATGTATCCGAGTGAGAAAGAGAGAGGTAGAGGGAGAGAAAGAGAAGAGGGGCCAGGATAGATAGAGAGAGACATGGATTCGTTCGGCAGTTGTGCCGCATTAGTGATTGCGAGTTAGTGCCGAGCGTGGAAAAACATAATTGCTCCGGTGAGCGCAATTATATCTGTCTGTGGGTTTAAAGTTAGCACACGAGATGAGCGCTCGCCGACTGTGCTAAAGTGCGAGGGAGTGGACGGATTGTTAACGCATTGTTCGCTCCATTGTTACGCGGTCAATACGTCGTCGCGCTTCTTTGGCCTTAATTGGACGAGATGGCTTATTGTTATACGGTGAGACCAGGACCGATCAAGTGGAAACGGAGGACGATGGGCACTCGTCCGCTCTATGGTACGCCAATGATTTCTAAACGAGGTGTCGGACTCTTCTTAGCTGGACGTTGCACATTTTATGACTCATCGATTCCATTCATTTGTCGCTCACCGCCGAGCGAACGAATCTTTGACCCTATTGGCCCTTCGTGTTTGAACAAGCGCGGAATTACTTTCCTGATCGTTGCGTTTGGAAAGAATTGGGGGTTTTGCTTCAGCGATATGGTGGAATTGAACAGATCAAATAGATTTGTCGAGAATAGTATGCATTTGCAGAACAGAACTAAGGCGGAGAATATGGATGGTCTGCTCTGTTCGAATTGTGCCCATCATCGGCAGGAAACTCCTTCGCTGGTCTCGAAGTCTTTCCGAGGATTTCAACGTCCCCCTGTACATGTAATGCTTACGTAATCTTGCCCCAGCCATCAGCTGTTTTAGTCGTAAGCGATCGAAGACATCCTGTCAACTCCGACCGAGAAAGAAATTATGTACATAAGTGTAAGTAAGGGTGGAGGTTTATGTATTTGAACACCGTGAAGGATCATTTTTATATCTTACTGTCCAAACTAATGTTCTTCTACATGATGTGTATGGTTTTGAGTTAAGACAATACCTGACATCCGCGTTGCGGATGAATATTTAAAAGTTGACCAGAATTGAAAATTATCAATACAAAACGTAATCAATGTCTTCTTATTACGTAAAGTATTTTGAAGAAGCGGAGCTCTGCTATGCATTTAGCTTTTATTGAAAGCACGACAGCTACATACCTACTTCCGCAATTCTGTCATATTTATCCGATTAATCGCCTCTCTTGTGGCTTTCACATTTGCGAGTATTTCAGGTAATTGTGTACGACACTGTACTCAGACTTCAACTGACCGTTACTGGTAGGACGCGTATATTGATTCAACGTGCGAACCGAAGATTTCAATTACTTTGTGTCAATACCGACGGCATTGAAAGTTTGTTGTACTGAATTTTCCTTTTCCTATGAGACATCCCATACTCAGAATGCTGTCACGTATTAATTCCGACCGATTCAAAATTACACTGACTTTAATTTAATTTTTCCAGTGGGGATAACATACGTAATTTAAAGTACATTTGACTGTAATTATATGTTATATAATAGCCGTGCAGTATGGTATAATTCAGTCCCCAGCAAGTTTATTTTTACAGACGCACAACATGAGCGACGTAATTTTAATTACAACCCATGTTTTGACTTCTAGTACGTTTAGTTTATATCGTAAAATGCACTGCGTAAGAAAGCAGAGTAAAATAGAGGAAAACGCAATCGTATCAAACGTACTCAGATAGATCAGTTAGCGTGCGCGACTGTAATTCGTGCAGGTAAAAATGTAATGCAGTTCGCCGCCGGAAAAAACACGCGTTCAAACATCGCCGACTCAAATTACACTTAATTCGACCGAGGCTATCTTTGCTTTCACATTCGGGCGTATCTATATGGATAATTTCATGCGACATCGCGCTTCGTTCGACGCGCGAATTGAAAATACCTTCCGCTCTCTGTTTGGATATCAGCGGCACGAAAATTACGAGCAGCGAGTTTCTCTCGGAATATGGAAAGCAGGGGGAAGACACATCGAGGTTCCCTGAACGATTTGCGTTAAGCCGCTGTTACTCTTCCTAGAATTCGTCACCTCGTTTACATTCTCTTCAACGTGATCGAGTATTCGTGGAAAGTAACGCGAACGTAAACCACGTAAAAGATCCACATTTACGTTTTCCGATATTTTATCACGTTCTGTCGTCCATCACTTGTACGTCTTATTCCACAATCGAATTTCTGGAATGAATTTGCATCGAACCTAACCGCGACTTTAGATGCGCTTGCGACAGGCAATCAGTAGTTTTTCTGGTCACATTAGATGCGATCAGTCTTTCGTTTGCACCGGCTGATACGTTCAAGAGGGGATCGAATTACGAGACGTCCGATTTTTCCCAGAAGAGTGTGGAAAAATGTTAAGTGGCCGAAGATTTCCCATTTTGCATTTTACGTGTTCCCCGCTTTCGATCGTGTTCGCGGAACAAGAACGCTAATTGGATCGTTTACGCGGGCTGTTGCGATTTTTTACTTCGCAGCGCACCTGGCGCGCAAAATGTTCACTTTCCGCGCGAAAGGTCACGCGGATATGAACGTGCGAGCCTCTACGAGTACCAATGCCAGTGACTCAGGTGGAGTATGTACAGTTTCGAGGAAGGTTAAGTGGATGAGGTGAACGAAGTACCGTGAAAGTCTAGTTAAGAGGGATGAGAGAAGAAAATCTGTTGTTTCTCTATAATTT
Source organism: Anoplius nigerrimus (assembly GCA_914767735.1). Lineage (NCBI taxonomy): Eukaryota > Metazoa > Arthropoda > Insecta > Hymenoptera > Pompilidae > Anoplius > Anoplius nigerrimus. The sequence goes on from OU612077.1 coordinate 12,337,193, forward strand.
GGAAAAGAAAAACTTCACAAGTAACGAACGAATCAAAGAAACAACATCGGTATGTACGAAAACATCATAGATGCATACCAGAAGACACAATTTGCAAAACGCCTATGTCGATCTTGACCGTCAATGATAAGTGCCAGGTAGAATACCGTCAGGTTAATGAAAACTGTAAAAAAAACATAGCGTTTCTTAAACTTAAATATCTTGATCGATAATTAAAAAAAAATTCTCGGACGATATGTATTACCTTTGATCAGGTATGGAGACAAAAGAGCATGTTTCGCGGTTTTTGCAGAGGATACAGGTCATGTATGCAGAACGCAGTGCAGAAAGAGTGGCTTGAGATCCGAGAGAAATGATGCGCTGCCGGGGTAGCAAGCGTTAAAATCTTGGCGGCTGACGGGCGCAATTAAGGATGCGATTTATGTGAGCCGTGAATTTACGATGGTCACAAATGAATTGGCCTCGATAAAACTCGTTACGGCGCCGCAACAACAGTATTTTTCCGGCCTTTTGACAATCAAGCGCTCCGCGATGATGTATCTCGCTCTTTTGACAGCAAAAAGAAAACGACCGGCGAGGATCTTTAAATCTCCGCGGAACATAAATCGCTTTCATTCTCCGATGGAATGTCGTTCGATTCCGAATGGATTTTAACGACCGGAGAGTGATTAGTATCCACGTATATGCGGCAGCATATTTATTTATGAGGTTGCCTTAATTCTCGATTTTTGCCATTACGAATTTAATGATCCCGCGGTTCCTCGCAAACAGGTTAAAGGTTTGCAAATAAACTTTGTCGTTCCCGGCGATTCTTTGCGCGGAACAACGTCAACAGGTAAATAAAATAAACTTCGCGGTGATTAGTCGTCCATCTTTATGTAGCAGGAGTTTGTTTAATAGCAATCTTGACTCTTGCCACTGTCAACGTGGGATAAAGTCATCTGTGCTACTGTCCGTCTGCGATTTACGCATCTTGGGACGCAACATTTTCCTCTGTCAAGTTAACAACACGTAAATGAGGTAAACCAAGGAACATTTACATTAAAGTATGAGTACAAAGGAACAACTTTCTTTGCCTAGGACATCCTGGCACTTTACATGAGGATGTGATTAGTAATTACCAACGTCACAATTATAAAGTCCCCAATTTTGACATTTAACGGAACTGACAAAAAAATTACAATACTCAATGATTTTTTCGCGCCAATAAAAAATGTGCCTAATAAAATTTCCCCAGCCAGCGCAAACAAGAACTTTGACTTTTTAAGCAATAAAGAATGTTGCAACTTTTTCATTGAAAACTACTAAAGCCGTATGTTTAAATAGATTTAGACAGTTTTCCGGAGTACACGTAACATTACATAAATGTTGTCATGCGAAGGACAAGCAAGTCTGTTAAATGCAATCCAATAAATGTCTCCGAAGATTATAGAAAGCAGCCGAGTAACGGTGAACGATTGTAAGCGGTCGAGCTTCTCCGGGTTCTCCTCTCTCATTCATTTTTTGCGGGTATATACGCATGTCGGCGGGTGCACGAGTAAGCCGGATGCCGGTTATGTTGATGCCCGCCAGTTGCGTTTAACGGTACTTCCGATTCCCGACGAAGGCTCGACCCGCCGCCATTCAAACGTATCCGCAATTTGTCCGAGCTGCGGAACGCGCGAAAGTGTCAAGATGGGAAATAACTAACGAGCCGGATCGCGACTACTCGTCCCGAAGTATAACTCAGCGTCAAGGCCTGTTTTGCGAGCTTTGAATGCGGCTTATGCATTGCGTGCCTCGAATCCTTCGCGGTGTTTAATGTGCATAATTACGGGACGTTTCTGCGAGATGAAGATATTGCGGTCCGGTCAGACTTTTGTATTAGCGGATTGGTGGAATGACCGTAGGCAGAGCTAACGGATGAGTGAGCGAGTGTATGCGTGTGCCTACGTGCAATTCAATGTTTCGTGCGAGAAACAAAAGATTGCGAGGCGTTTGTTCATAAGGACAGTTGAGAAGGGTACAAGGAACTCTGTGGGCTGCTTGTGTAACTTTCTTCCTTTTTATACTTATTTTGTGTACAGTTAGTCCTCCCAATCTGAATCCCATATTATCCTTGATTGTTGGGCGAACGACAGTAGGTGAAGAATATGTGTGATGAGGAGGATCTGTGGAATATACGGTTTGCGATATGGCTATGGTATTGTAACTCAGAATGTATCATAATGACTTGAAAATGTCGGGTTTCACCCTCGGTTAGGATCTTAATAAGAGTATTAACCGTTTTAATGGGAAAGCTATAATATGCGAGAATATGCATACGTGCGAGCGTAGGGCAATTAGTTAAGACTCATAATTTTGTACGGGACCAATGTACAAGACATTTACGTTTAATTACCGTTTTATAAGGTCAGCATATCAGCGAATGCTTCGTAGAGGTTAAGAGAATTAACGTAAACGATAGTTCTTACAATGTCTAATAAAAATTGCAACTGTCATAAAATAAAACAAAATAAGCACACGTGCTGCAACTCTCTTCAACAAATCACAAAAACCGAACATAGAAACCACATCTCCATACGTATGTCATATGTACTAATGCCAAAAAAATCAACGATATTTGATTTTAACGATTAGCCAGATCCGCTTTCTTAGATGCTTTACTATTCTCACGCGAGTAACTACATTATTCTTCTCATACGGTATAGACAGCTAACTTTTCTACATTACGGGATGTGCAGTTTCCCAAACTTTTATACTTATGAAACAATTCATTTAAGTATAGTGAAGGCGGTTAGTGCCGGTACGCCTGTTGCATCAGCCAGAAGCCGGCTCTGACACAAGTGCGGCAACAGTTTTCGCTTAATTGGACTGTGGGAACACGAACGGTTCGCGATCATCGCCGGTTTCACACGTGGATAAAAGGACGGGCTGGTGTGAAGAAAAAAAGACGAGGGACGAGGAGAAAAGGTTTGCGCGTGGCTCCGTAATGCCAGTTGACGACGGATGATGTCCGACGATAATGGTAACGAGCCTCTCTTTAAGGGAACCTCGTTAGCGACGATTTTCTTCTCCCGGCAAACGTTACAACCGGCTTCAAGATGACTCGAGCGAAACTCAGCTACTGATCGAACGATTTAACACTTAATCGCCGGATATGCGGCCGGCATCGCCAAACGATCATTTAATCATTTTAAATTTGAAACTCCTTTCTCATCTAGGCCTTGTCGCGGGAATATCCCATATTATCGAGATTTTCGCATTCATACCTCGTTTGCGAATGTTTGTTTAGATATGGGTAAGTCTGATTAATAGTTAGGAATACCTGTTTGTTTAGATATGAGTAAGTCTGATTAATAGTTAGGAATACTTTTATAAGGGTAAGAACAATTATTCAGTAATTACGTATAGGCATTGATTTGCTATCTACTGGAAAGGTATTTCCGAATCAAATTAATTAAGGGTAAGAATCCACTAATGTCAGGAAAACGCAAAAGCTATTCAGTGAAAGGATTCATTTAACCCTGACACGTAAAGAATTGTTGTCAGGAACATTTTTTTTATTCGTTAATTGTGAGGGCATACCTCCTGAAATTGTTACATGTCAGAAACTTCGAAATATACAACGCTTGATACTATGTGACGGCAGATGCTAGTATGTACATTGTATAAACGAGTTGCATCTGATGTCAGCTGGTTCAACGTTGAATCGACAATTGATTAATCACTCGTTTCAGCAACATCGTGTTCTGCTCATAAGATTACACAATCCAGGAAAACATTCACTTGAAACTAAACTTTATATCCTTTCACATCCTCATTTGCAACGCGAGTGATCGAAAGCCAATTTTATGAATTGACAAGATAAGCCAATACTTCTACTACAACCCGATGCATATAAACCATAGAACATACCTAGCCCGAAATTATCAGAAGGAGTTTTGTAATACAACTTATTATTTAACAATTCTGGTATGATATCAGCTAATAATAGATGACTTGATCCAAAGGTAAAGCAACGCTTGATACGTCAAAGGTGATCGACTCAGGTAAAGTGACGATCGTGAAATGTTAGACGATGATGACGTCACTGTCGCTCGACATATCTAAGTTGCCGTAGCGGATGACTTTTTCGAGAACGAGAAAACGGTACTCGGACGCAGGAGTCGTTCTTCATCGTCACTCGAATTGTCAGTGCGTCAGGCATTATGATTTGTCATGGACAGGATGCGCGAGGCGCCCCGCGTTCTTTCGAAATGCCAGACAAATGTCAGACGCAACCTGCCTTCTCGTCACTCCTCGCGTCTCCCGCCACGAACCTTCTCGAAAGAAGCGCGGCGATACAAAAGAATTTCTATGCTAATTCGATTTCGATATCGCATTGTTCAAGACATGGCTTCGGATTTAAAAGATATTGAAAATTATTTATCTTCTAATGGTAAAGTTTTGATATTTGGAAAAGAATGAGAGTAATCTACCGTGACAATATCTACGATATGTTTAACCTTATTTTTTAGTAGGATCTATAGCTGCATGGAAAAGATGTTAGGCTTAATTTTTTCTTAGGGAAATTATCGCGCTTCTCACGCGTATCGTGATATCCATCTAGCGTGGCATAGAAGCAACGGGTAACAATGTATTACTAGTTCTTTTGTCTTGCCTTCGATGTCAGTGACGACTCTCTTTTACTCAATGTCTTACGCGTCAAAGTTTTAGATTAATCACTGACAGATTTCATAGTGATGCTATTTGTTTAAAGAAGATTTTTTCTCTTTGGACAATTTCTCTTCTGATCGTGTACATCCGAAGAAACTATATATAGCCATATTACTTCGTAGACAAAGTTTTTATGTTGAAGCAATACTTAATTGTGTTGTATCACTTAACCACATTTTTTCAAAATATCTACGCCGTTGACATACCAAAAGTACTTTATTGTAATATTACATGTTCATTCATTCTACTTTTATAGCTCTCCTAACATCGTATTGTTAACCAAAATATCGGTTTTCAAATAACCATGCCCCAACATATTATTTTCCATATAAGTACACTTGTAGCATTTAACTGACACCTATACGTACAGCTGGTTTTATATTTCATTATTAGTAAAAAAAAGATACATAAGTACACCTAACGAATATTTTCCAATTACGGAATTATCAATTTTCCTATACATTCTCCTTTCACGTATTCCAAACTAAATAAAATACAAAAAACCACAATGACCGATACAATCAATGAAACCCGAAGCAACAAAGGGGATAAAATACAAATTTAATTAATTCGAAATTAAACAGGACAAAATTATTCATTCGACTTAAAAGAAATTGTCTCCGGGAGAGACTAAACGCGATTATTCAATCTGGCGCAAACGAAAACGAACGCTCAGACACCCGTCGCATTCCGCTGCCATTCCGTCAATCTAAATAATCGAATCGATCACTCCGACGGTTCGCCGTCGAGCCGATCGCTCGTCTCCGAGCGATTAGATTGGTCCGGCGTTTCGCCGAGCGACATCGAGCTTTCCCGACGCAGATGAGTGAGGGGCGACGGAGGGGTGGCAGTGGGGTAGCCAAGCGTCGAAGCGTGTGGCGAGCGGCGGACGGCGCGGAAGGAGGTGGAAGAGGAGGAGGGGGGGGGGGGGAGGACGAGCGTGAAAGACAAGAATGTTGCGCGCTTAATGGTAAAGTCGTTACGTCACCAGTAAACTTATTACGGCCAATCTACCGAGTGGCGAACACCCGCGGCGCGCGGTCCATCGTTCGTTTACAGAAACACGATTATCTCCCCTGGGCTCTCGACCGGCCGGGGACGAAAATAAAAGCGCACTTCATTTAATGGGACCGTACGCCGCTCGGCGCTCAATAAATCGCCGAGTGCTTCCTCGGAAGAAGATGTTCGCCGGGAAGGACGTGGCGCTCGAACGAAATCGGAAGTGGGAGCCTTTCGACGAGTCTTCAGTGACGGGAAGTGCAAGTGCGACGGACGATACTTATATGTATGGCTTTGAAACTTGTGTGAAAGGAAGAGCGTGTCTGTGGACTTGTAGTAGCAAGCGGTGGAGGTAAGAGTGGTTTCTGATACGTTTTGTGCATGATGGATGGGGTTTGAAAAAGTAAGTGAGTGAATGGGAGAGGTTAGGGTGCAGGGATTAGCGTATTGTAAAGTGGACTGAGTACCAGGATAAGGTAATAATTAGTCATTTTAATTATACATTACTGCAATTGTTGAATGTAGTTTGTTGACTTTGCAGCCTTTAAATTCCAAAAAGTGCATATAAAAATATATGTCGAGACTGAGCAGCAAAGTGAAAATACTTACAAATGCAACAGAAAACGAGGACTATGACAACAAACGTAAAGAAACACAAGAGAGAAGGCACGATATATTATTTGTTAGGGAACTCACGTACCTTTCTGTATTACCAAACTGTTACAAAACACTTTTTACAAACCATAATTCCTATATAAGCACAACACACCATCGAGTAAAATTGTGTAAGATATATCTAAGTCAACATCATCGAACTGACAAGCGGCGATAGTTGAAAATCATAAGAACTCCAAACATGTTCGCGTTTGTACTTGGTTGCGTGTCGGATTCTTTTTTAGCGCACGCGAGAGCCGAGAGAGCCCGTAAAGATTACGGCGAAATGGGAAATGCGTGTTTTGGGCGCGTCGACGAATCTTTAGTGCCGACGTGTGTCATAAAACGAGAGGTCCTTCGGTCGCAGGTTTGACATCGTGCAATTTGCCTTTGATCCGCTAACCACTTTGGCTAATTACGCGCGGCGTACCTTTCACCACGACAACCACGAAGCCGATCGTGCTCGGTACACGTACCGAAAACACCTGACTGAGTAATTTTCATGCCTCTCGCGAACGTTTTTTACTCCTCACAGCAGAAAGAGGGTCGCGAAAAATGAAACGAGGCGCAAAACTCGTATAAACGTCGTACTCGCTCTTATTCGCGAGTGTGAAAGTCCCCGAATTACGAAAGTATTTATCGTTTAAGAAAGTCGATAATGAAGCATGTTGTCATATCATCTTATTCAAAATTTCAGATAATTAATCGGGAAAACTGAGCTATCCTTCAAACTGTCTCTTTTCTATATCAAAGCACCTTACTTTTTCGAAATAATTTGATCCTGAGTGTGTCAGACTTGAGTACCGGCCAATGCACAATGCATCGAGGTCGATTAGAGCCAGAGCTTCAATATTTATAAGAATTTAATGCGGGGGCGGGAGAGTGACTGGTAATTACTCGTGTCAGGAGCAAGAAGTTAAACACAATTCGCGCTGTCGGCGATTAATTGCGATCGTACCGGCCGTTCTTGGCCAAACGTCAACTGGAGTGTGCGCCGAATTGAATGCGGCCGTAATCTGCTCCCGCGCGGACAGCTTTAACTCGAGATCCAAATCCACTTAGCTTCCGCGTGCGAACCCTCGATGTCTGTTTACACAATTACGCGTTGGTTCATTACCGCCTCCTTCGCTTTTGCAGGCCAGTGCGCCTACGTAGAGACGTTTCGTACGGTCTGCGAAGCTAATTAGCAGTCCGTTCGGAAACGATGACGTCGAAAATTGTTCGATTTTACTCTGGTGGACTCTTACGTTACAACTGATGATCGTTCCCGTGTGTACGATCAGCTACGCGTCACCTCACTTTCGCAGACAATACAATCAGCATCATTAAATGGATCGCTTGTAATCGAATAAAGTGACGTAAGTAGTATGACCGTACGCACGCAACATTTTGCGTGCAACGTTTCATTGCCCGCTACATGTCGTGTCGTCGACTTTAAATACGGCCACTGATACAACGATCAGGACTATAACACAATTGCCCTCCATGACCCGGCATTGCGCATTAAAGTATAATTTCCTAAATACAGCCTATCAGGCATTCGTATCGACAATGTACGCGCTCGCAGTTATCTAGAGGAACATATTCGTACGCGGCATAATTAATAGGCGTGCACCGCTGTCCGTTCGTTCCCGTCCTCTTACTTTCCATGCATTGTCTGCGGCGAGCGCTCTCTCAAAATTACGCGCGGCGAATCCGAGCGGCGAATCCGAGCGGCGAATCCGAGCGGCGAGTCCAATTGTCCGCTATAAGCCAGTCAGCTCCTTCTCCTCCGACTCCTCTTACTTCGTCCTCTGCTTTTCACCTTCTCCAGGCCTCTCCCTCCAGCGCAAACTCTCGCTCTTTCCATCTTTCCGATCGCTTCTCGGCTCGTCCTGTCCGCCTTTCACGTGCGACGGAACGATCCTACCCCACACGGCCACCAGTAAACCCTGTGCGTGCACGGCACGCGGTTATGTACGATCAAAGGTGTGTACGATTCCGACTCTGTGTTTGTACATACTTGCGCGAAGTCTGCACGCGCGTGTCTGCTGCCTTTCTTTCCTTTCTTGTTTCAGCGACGACATTCTCGCGCTAGGATCCGGGTGAAAGGAGTCTTTTTCACTCGGCGTAGCAAGACTCTCCTCCTCGGCGAGTGGGAGGGGGACGGTACGACGGTTAGTGGTGGGGGCGTCGTAGGGGCGTGGGGAGGAGGGGGGAGGCGCGATCGTCTGGAAGTACTCGAGCACGAGTGATCGGGAGACGACGTGACACGGTTTTGTCGTTTCCCATTCGCACCGGCCATCGACGCTGTTAAGCAACAGTTATATTCGATGCGTATTTGGGGGATGTCAGGTATTCGATGCGGCAATCAATGCAAGAATGACAAAAATGCGAGGTAGTTGGCAAGATATGCAGACTTTGTAACCATCGAGTTCGGATGATCATGTTGGATGTGTGAGGATCCGATATTGAGAATATATAGACAGCTAGTATAATTGCAGGCTTGCGAACTGAACTGCTCGGTCGACTGTTGAAAGATTCGCAAAATGGACAATGACGTTGTTTGCATTTACCAGAGTTTCAACAGCGACAATGTGGCGGGTGGTCATGGATATATAAACAGATAATTGGATGGGAAGACGAAATAACATGTTGTGTCGCCCTCTTATTAAGAGATTGGTTTCTATGTACTGTATGAGTGGTAGTAATGTTGATGATTTTTAATCGCCAGAATTTAGTAAAGAACGGAATGGGGAAAGATTGTAAGTACCCTACCAAATAATTAATTGGACCAGAAATGATAGTAGAATTTAGTTTCGAGTCTCTTAGTTTAACTGCGATATTTTTTCACCGTGTGAGTGAGAGTAATGTTGCCAGCTTAAAATTTTATGAAAGTTTCAACAAAACCGAGTTGGGGAAGGGTGGTGAAAACAGAAAAGCAATTTCTTCCAAGATGGATTTCAGATTTTGTTTGTATCACAATCTTACAGAAAATTCTGTTTCCGCGGATTGCGCGAGGGATGGTAACGTTGCCAGTTTAAGTTTGCGAAAGTTTTGACGAGAGGAAACCGAATACGTGGTAAAAAAGCGAATGACGGAGCGGTAAAAGTGATTGCTGAGCATGAATTGCGATCTCATTGTTGGCTCCATGTTTAAATAGGTAGTATAGATAGATCGGATTGAATACATTACTCATATTACCGGTTTGCCTTTACGAAAGTCACAAGAAAAGCTCTATGGCAGAAAGGTCGATTGTTCGGTACAAGAACTAATCGGTAAGGGACGAGAATCCAAATTTTATATTAACTAACCTTTCCATTTTTTAGTTTCCGTATATTGTCACACAAAATAGAACAAAATTGTAATATCCTATTTAAAAGCTGTTCTGATGAAAAAGAATAGACAAGATATACATGCAGAACGTAACAAACGAATGTCTTTTCGCATTTGGCGCTATACATGGACAGCTATGGAGATGAGCGATGCAACGAACAGCATGAACACACAGAAAGCACGCGTAATTACATATTTCGCCCATCATACATCCATAAAGCAAACAAACCGACATACGCGCGACACAATTATTGTCATTATCGCCGTCCGTCACTATTATTGCGCTCGCGTTACGCCATCGCACGCAAAGTAAACTGGGGGGAGCCGACAATTTTCGCCATTAGAGCGAATATTAATTAGAAGCCATTAAGAGCGGCACAGCGTAATTCGTATTTAAATATTCGCCAAGACCGGGCAAAGTCATTAATGCACGTAGCGAGTATTATTCCTCGAAGTCTCTGCCGGCCGTACCGGAGGATTAGACATCTTGAAATTACAGTAGACGACCTGTTGCCCAACTGATGGAGACGTAATGCTCACCTTGCACTGTCTAGGATTACCTAGGCCATTTCGACCGCCGTCTGGCCTGTAATTGCGGCGTGTACCTTTACACACACGCTTCCCACCTTTTTATCCGCCATTCGTCGTGGCCGGTCAAAAGCTTATGCGAGACAGATTTGATCGTACGCTTCTATTTAGAACTCGCTCTCCTTCTGTGTCTAACCCCCCCCCCCCCCTTACCCGCCCGCCTTCTCGCCTTCCTTACCTTTGCCAAGCATCGGCGTGCAAGTCGTGTTTCTTCGCCACTGCTGGACACGAAGAGTGTAAGACGATATGCGCATGTCGAGATCTCGGCGCAAAGGTGATTCGAGTATTAATCGACTAATCATTACGTGCAATTTTTGCTGACTACAACTCCGTTACCGAACTCGTTCCATATCGACGTAACGTCGTCGAAACCGTTCCGCTGACGGAGGGAAAAATCTTGCTGCAAACGAGGACGGAGTGATACTTTCGATGAAAATAAGTCCCGATGACTGTACAGGTTCTCGCTGCTACGGGAGTTATGGTTTTGGAGGGGGGCGACGATGAAAGTTAATTGAGTCTACCTGCGGGTGCAGCCATCGTCCAAGGTTAATTGTTTTGGGTATTTTATATTCTGCAAAGATCGTTGACTCGACATTTTTGACGGTTGTTTAAATTATGTAACTGCGCGGTCGATTATCTCTCTATTTTTTATATATTGATTATAGTAGCAGGAACAAATAAGAATTAGTTTGTATTGGCCTAAAACTATTGTTTGAAGGATCATACATATTTCATCATTGATTTTACTTAGACCTTTTAAATTTAAATTAATATACACTGCTGCAGAAGTATCGGTTTTTTCGAAAATCTTAGTTTATCAATTCAGGTTAAGTTCATAAACAGGATATTCGTATGTTTGATTCGGCCACTCCGTTCTTTTCAGAAAGGCCTGCGTATTCTCGGCCGCGGTGAAACCGATTTCACAAGTATTTTGACATTTTTTAATTTACAGGTATTCGTCAGGATTCCTGCCCCACACCTTGCGGACCGAGATTAAATCGTGGCAAAACATACACTCATTAAGATTTTCGCTGTGATTGCCGGTTCGCCTGCACACTTATCGTGACACTTATCTAATCTAATCTCGCTATGTTAATGCGAAATGCGTCTGGAAATACGCGATCGCGCCGCTGAATTCACGCGAATGCACGCGTGTAACGCTCGATGAAGGCCGCAGGCGAAATATTGACGTTGGCCTGACGGAAGATACCGAGACGGAGACGGTTTTATTTGTAACGCACAACATTGTCGCCGCTGTGTATGCGTCAATGATTGTGAAACCGATCTAAAATGAAATAACAACAAAAATAATATAACCCTTCGTTTCATTACAAAATGAACGATTGAAGTAAGTTTACGGAATTTTCGTCATATAATTAGATTATTTTCATGTTTACCAACATATCTATCAGTTCTTCGCTGTAAACGAAAATCGTTTCAATTTTATCCATGTCTAAAATAATGTACAATTAGTACAATAAAATGTTGAAGTCTATGTTTAGTTTGCTGATAACCGTATCAAGATATTTTCCCAAGAAATTAGGGTGTTCACACATTGTTTGCATGTATACTTTTTCTATCAGATCTTGAGACCCACGTTCTACTCTTGATTAACGTTTATTCGCGAAGAATCGGTAGGATTGTCATGACGTAGGTATATACAGTGTCAATAGAAAGACTACTACTCCAATACTTGCCAACATTTCGTACATCGCATATTGGGTATATAACTTTTCAATGAATATCTAGATCGAAGTATTTCGCACCTGCCACAAAGATTTTATTCGGCGCAAAGTGAGAAGGTGGAAATGATTTGGTTCGGCGAATCGTTGAGGACGATGCTGTGCACTCGAAGGAGGGAAACGAGGGGGAAAGAATGCGAAGCCGCAGAAAGCGGCGCGAAAAGTACCGCAAAGCACTTCGGGGCCATTGTAAATCATCGTCGCCCAGCTCAAACCGCTGCATTTTATGCGGTTACGGTGTCCGTCGCATATCGAATAACCGTGCCCTGGTCTCTTGCGAAATGAAAATACATGCTAGCCTGTGTGTGTCTGCGCACACGAGTGTGTGTGCACCAACGGTCTTTGTCAAATACTGTATCACTTATTATACGTTAATAACATATCCCAGAAAATTTACAAACCGACGGGTTTCCAAATTTGATTGTTGTTACACTTTAATTTGTCCATTTTTTATGTTAGTTTATATACAAGTATCTGTAACTAGTAACGAATTAGCCTTCAGTTAATCATGATTTGGTTTGCTCGAAAAAGTAAATCAAGTTCTCATGGGTTCTTATGTTATTGCTTACCTTACCTTAAGAAATAACATCCACTAATGTACCAGACATTACTACGTATGAAGTTATTAGTTATCAGCTCTTACCATAGATCTCTACACTCTACTACGCAACTACAAAGCTACTTAACCTGTCATTAATTCACTCGCTCGATTAATGCAAAGATAGCAAATTGGAAACGAAAAGAATTCACTTACAGCCGATCCCAACCCACCGAACGACATCCATCCCTCATAATAGACGGAGAAAGGATAAAATCAGTTCTCGCCCAGCTCCGTATCTTATCTCGATTGCCAGCGAAACGTACCCGTTCACCTTACAATTTCGATCCGTCCGCCTCCCACACCCCCGCGGTTGAGACGCATGATCGAAAAGCCATCGACAAGTCATCGAGGTGGGTCATTTAACCGAGCATATTCCCTCGATACTCCCATGGGTATTTTCGTAACGCCCTCTATATTTTCGTCCTGTCTCGCGACCTCTTATCTCATTGTCAACCCGTAATAGAGCGTACCCTCCGTCTCGCCATTCTTTCTCGCTGCCGCTCTTCCCCACTTTTTCTCCTCCTCTCCTGTCCCCTCTCCCTTTCTCTCTTCGGAAGCAGGCGGTCCGTAGCCTATTCGACCTGAATCGGTTAAGAGAAATTGTGCCTCGGGCGAGGGCGGACTCCCGTTCATTCGTTCGTTCGATACAGGTACTCGCCGGACTTTGTTACTCGTTTTTTCGTCCCCGCCAATTTAAACTCGACCTGATCCAATGCCCAGCACGGACCGACCTCGGCTCGTTCCTTCGCACTCCTGTTAACTCTCACAGCCAGGCGACACGCGCTCGCGCAACTTTTCGCCATGCGAAACACCGTTTTGCTTCTTTGCCGCTTTTCGAACGGAATGCGCTCTCCTTTCCGTCTCTTATCCTGCAGCGAACCTCTTTCTACCATCCGTAGGCCAGTGATTTTCAATATTTTCTCACCTTCGACCGAAGCGCTGGCGATCGTTTCCATTCAGACCGAATTCGGGACATCGATGCGTAAGTGGGAAGGGGGGATCGGCTGCTCGATCGTGTGTTTCTTGCATAAGATCGATGTTGGGAGTTACACAGTTGAAGACGCATCGATGATAAATATGCGCAGGTGCGCACCGCTGTGTGCGTGTCAATATTAAATATTTGGCTTCACGCGTATTTTTGTAATAGCTCGGAACGATTCGGGCTGTTATTGTTTTTATGGCTGGGTGCATGAGGACTGTGATCATGATATTTTTTCTATAGGTCTGTGAGCGCGGAATTTGGAATTAAGTTTTGGGAATCTATTTTCTTTCTTAAGATCTTCTATTGTATTTTCGTTTATGTTGGGCATTAGTACAGTGATCGCAGTTTTACTTGAGTGAATATTTTGTTTTGCTGGTACCATGTTTTCATAATTCGTCTCGTATGCGATGTTGAGCACGTGGCTGAAGGATAGGTAATATAACTTTTGGCAAACCCGTAATAACACACAATGTTGTAAAACAACTATCTGTAATTTTGTGTAATAATTCGCATAATTTCGGTTTTTATATCTTCAATATTATTTTGCCGTACAGAGTGTATTTAAATACTGCAATTTTCTTGTTTTCGCATATTCAAAAAAAATTACTATATCCGAAAACTCAACAGCTCATGGTATCGATTCGAGTGTCCTGTTAAACGATTTCATTCATATAACATTACATTATCCCTTCAAAAAATATTGAAAGTTTCGAATCTCAGACCTGAGACACCTTATTCGAACGTCACAATTATTCTTTGTCACAGATAAGAATAAAACATCTTTACGTTTCCAGATTAATGAACAATATTCTTCTGAACTCTTCACCCGTTGTGTGCAACCAAGATTTTTGAGACATTAGCGATACTAAGTCATACGGGCGGAGAACATGACACGACCAATGTTTAAAACTGGTATTTTACGCTACAAGAGGCGTGCCAAACCATCACATTTTCCCGCAACTGATAGTAACCCGTCCAGATTCATCTCCAACTTAATTTTCACCAAATGACCGTCGGTCTCTTTCATTGCCGCCTCTCGAGTTATCGCTTTTAACGAGTCAGACCTGACAGAATCCTCGGGACCATCGTTTCCCATTGGCCGGCAAAAGAGTAACGGCCAGGCAAAAACACTCGGAATAGCTGTTTATTACTCGTCATACGATACGTCTGCAGCGAACGAACAACATTGAGCGTCCTGAATGCCGGCAAATGATGGCAAGCTCGAAAGTGGCGTTAGACCCTCGTTCCTTCTATATGAATCTAACCGCCGCGCGTTAAATCCGTAATGATCGGTAAATAGCTGACGATTATCGACACCCCATCGCAGTGCCGCTCGTAACCAACTGAGAACGATGCGCATGCATTATTCATGTCGCGCAATATTACGACGTGTCGCGTCACGTCGTATTTCCTTAATTGATTTCAATTTACTGGGCCTTTATTCGACGCCGCGATTGCGTCTCAGCGTTTTTGCTCTTGCTGTCGTTCTCGCTCTGTATTGTGCTAAGCAGCAAACAGGATATGGCCGTGCCTGATGTTGCTATGGAACTGACACTGAATCGTAAATTGCCGTCTGTAAAGACTGTAATGATGTGATTAATAGAATTTGCAGTTTTGAGTAGAGACGGTAGAGATTATTTCAAACTGCTATGTTGGTTTAATTGCAAGTGAGTTCTGCGTGTTACCGGATACGCTGTGTTTTTGTTAAAGATAAAGTCGAAGAGATGTTTTGTACTTTATATTTATGACCGTGATTGTATTCTTATGGCGTCAGGTTCAAGGAAAACGTCGACAGAAACTACTGGTGCTCACATAGATGCCATAAGAAATGAGTGATTTTCAAATTGAATTGAGCAAAGATAAAGAAAATGATAGTTGAATTAAAGTTATTGATATAATATTTCATTTGTGCACATTCTAGACATCCTAGCCTCTCTCTAACGCAGGAAAAATTGTTCTATCTAGATCGCGCTCCGCCCAGGCACGAACAAGATCCGTATCGCAGAATGCATTGTTGCAAAGATATCATAGTATAGGATTACAGGTAGGCTGATGCAGATAGATAATTAAGCTTCTTCTTGTACTCGCTGCTTTCATTCTACTCGGATCAAATTACAGATTCTCGCATAACATAATCCTTGCAACTTTCTCACCTGAACGTCGAACATGTAAATTCGTGGGAAGGCAGCGAAAAAACGGCTCGTAAGGAAGCATCGACCGTGATTGGTGCAATATCCCACATCGGAGCAATTAAAACACTGACGAGCGCCTTTCTTCTTAATTGTTTGTCACATTATTGAAATCCTTGCTATTTTATGAGTTTTTATATGATATGCATTAAATACTCATTTTGTTCGATCTCTTTATATTGCCAATGGAATAAATTTGGAAAATAATTTACCTGAGTCAAAATTCCGCGAATAAAATGGTTTGAAGTCTTTAGGTTGCAACACGATCCCGAAGATATGTCTATATACCAATAAAGTTGCTAAAACAACGTGCACTTATTCTGCTGCATTTTTCGAGTGCTCTATTAAAGTAGTAGTTCTCGTAAAGTATGCGATACAACAGGTTTTTGCTTTACTACGTTCTCGCCGGAATTTGATGTTACACAAAAAGCTAAATAGTTGCGCGAGTTATACAACTATCTGGCTTAACTTTTACCGACTTTTTACACCGGCACATAACTCACGCAGACTTTCTTGCAACTGAACCTCGGCTCCAAGTTTCCATCTCTAACTTCATTACGATTCTTCATCATTCTCATCAGCCATTTCAGGAATATCACGCGTCACCTGGTCACAATTTTCCAAATGTTTTAGCAGCAAAAAAACCATGCTCAAAGCCTCTAGTGCCATTGTTGCAACTGTAGACAGCCCCATTTTTTGACCTTTGATCGTCCGAATTCATCTTCATCGCTCCTTCGCGAAAAACCACCCGTCAGTCGATAAGAGGACTCACGATTCCAATTCATCTACTCGTAAGGTAAGACAATGGTGCAAGGCCAAAGCCGGATGAAGTGTCGGCTGAAAAACAGTCCATGGAAGGGTCTGTCCGACGCCGTGCAAAAGCTACTCGTTCGCTCGCGGTAACACGATCGACAGACCACGGATTCCGTCGTAAGGCCGAGTCGTTGCGCGATTAGAAAGTTGCTTTTTCGAGGAGCGAGACGTATTTCAGCGGCACGAACGTGCCACAAAGTTTCCCGCGGCAAAAATCTTATCAGGCGCCCGGGAGCGCATTTGAGCCAGTTGGATCGTCGAGCAGCCTCAAAAGTCACGGTCAAGCCGAGAGTGAGCACTCTACACTACTGTACATGCGTGCAGTTGTATATGTCCATGCTCGCGTCGTATGTGAGCATTCGAGCCCTTTCGCTTTTCGCGCGCGCGCGCCGCTGCCAACTCGACGAGTAAAAATTCTGCCGAGCGGAGGTGTCGGCCGATGGCTACAGAGACGATAACAATCGCAGTCGTCTGACACACTGACAGAGTTTATGCTGGGCAGAACATGAAAACGGTAACTGCGCTGTTTACGCACCCGTGGAAAAGGTCGGCTGATAAAGTGTGCGCGCGAAATCGGTGGACTGGCTGGAATCGGTAGACGAAACTGATGGCGGCAGAATGGGGCTGAGGAGGGGGGAGTGGACGATATGAGAGAGAAAGAGAGAGGTGGATATGCATTGCGAGCGAGATTGCACAATTTTGATATGTGTATTTAGTAGGCGTCAGGCATTCTAGCGTGATCGAGATTCGCGTCGGCGAAATTGAAATATCGGCCGGCTGACCCGATCGCGTAATACCTACTGTTGACATGAAAAATTATATCTTTCGAGGAAAGTAGTCGGGCGTCGAGAGCAGTTGCGGTTTCTGTTGCGGCCGGGGAGAAAAGTTGCCGGCCGGCGATATCGGACTCGAGACTTAAATCTTGTTCAGGTGTCGAACCGTTCGAGTGTCGATTGTGCCCGGAGATTTAGATGTTATCCCCCGCATGCACATCGACAGCGAACCAAGGAGTTCGGGGAATGTAAATTCGGACGAAGTACGTCATCCGTCAGTGTCAACATCCTGATAAAACTGATAATGAATTATGAGGCTGGCCAATTTCATTTGGCGCGTTAGCTGCTTACGTCACGCGCGGCACGTTAAATAATTTGCCTGTTATTTTGAATAACCCGAGGCAGTCGCCTCCGCTTTCTGCTGAGCCAGATTGATGAGCGCGGATTTAGGGGCCACACGGGTTCAGTGCAATTTGCGAGATTCGTGAATCGTCACGCGGCAAATGAAAAGAGATTACATGTCGGATATGGATTAGGGGAAGGAATTGGGGAGTCAAAAGTCGGCGGTGATGTTCGGCTAAATCGTTCCCGCAATCGTTAACCCAGATTCGTCGGACCGTTTCGTTATGACAAAACTGGCCTGCCGGTACGGAACGGGCTTTAATTGTAAGATGAAAATGGTACGATGAGAAGTGTGTAATGCGCTTTAATGAGTTTCTTTGTTCGAACGAGCGACCGGCAGATCTGGTACGTTGATGCGCCCTCAGATTGGAATCTGTTCGCATGCAGCACTTTATTGAAATTAGTTTTTTCTCTTTAACGGTATCCAGAACTTTGGCACTTATGCTACATACACGTCTTATTACTCATATTATATTTTTATGACAATACCAAGACAATTTTAATTAAATTGGATCAAACTCACAAATTCATCGACATAACATCGGTAACTTTAACACGAAAAAATCCCTAGTCACCTCACAGATGCTCATAAGACACAAACTCACCCTAAAGAAAGTAAACTTTATCCAGTTATCATCTACGTGATCCGGAATCAATTTCTTCGCGTGCATGAGCAACTAATCCCATTCTCAGCGCTGCTTTGTTTGTCCTGAGACATTGAGGGGAAGAAACAAAATTGGCATTCAGGTCCCAACCAGTGAAATAGCGTGGGTCGCCAATAGCCCGGCATCGGCTCGAGGCTTCCATCGCATCCCGCTGCTCCGTTTACTCTTCTCGTCCCGGAGGTCAATCGGTACAGAGAAGTGTTGCCTTGCTGACACTTGTGTCAACCTACGACAGGACGTCGCTGTTGCCGAATAAATTGCCTGGCTGACTCTCTTTAGATGCGGTACAAGTGCGGTACATATTCGTCCTCAAAACGTGCCACGAGGCATATCTTTTGTCGGCTCCCGATGAGATGCAAGCGATCGAGAACTGTTTGAAAAGTCTGCGCGGCATCGAATTAAATTGAAAACGAGCGCTGGCTTCGCAGCCTGGATATAAGATGAGAACCAGATACAAGACTATGTTTGCGGCGGGAGCGAATGCTGCGAAGATCTGTTCGGCCAGAACCGAATGAATTTTGTTTTTATAACGGCTGCTTGATGAGTTCATATACGATATGCATCGGACTATTGACATGCGTACTAATCGGTGGAATCATGTGGAAGGTTTCGACATGATTGCTGTGGCTGGGTTTTAATGTGATGATAAAAAGTACGGAGCGAGGCTGGTCTTTTGCAAAATGTGGAAAGTTGTAGCTGGTACGCTTTGCTGAAATTCTAATTAGCGAAGCGTGGTTAAGATTGTAACGGCAGCGGTTTGTTTTTATTCTGTATGAATGATGCGTTATATGTGCTAGATTACGTCCAGAGGATCGCGCAATTAGATTTATAATCGTGTAACGTACGTGCGTAAATTGGGTAATCCACACGTGAGCGCATTCAATGTTTTAAGAAATATCGTCGTAAGAGTGTTACTTGTCAGAAATTTCATACAATTTTTACTGACTGTATCTCGGTAAGTAATTTGCTAGGTACCATTGCGTACGATTTTGTTTCTATTGCAAAATTACTTCAACATCTGAATTCAAGAAACTTTGGATCTAAAAATTGCAACAATGCAATGCGACCGTAATCATTACAAAACAATGAATTACTTGTCCATAAAAGAAGGTAACTATTTGTTGGCACTTTCAATATTCTTATCACTGTCATCCGCAGTTGATTTATCGTAATTAACGGTTTTAATGTCTTAGAGAAAATAGTCGCCTGCCTTTTTTCCAGCTTCATTTTTCGAGTGAAAGGATCTTTCAGTCCAGCCCGTAAGACAAGAAAGACAAGCCGGTAACGTTACACGCAGCAGTTCAGTAACTTCAATTCAAACACTATCTGCATACGCTGACCTGTTGCTATCGACGTATAATAACGCGTGACATTTAGTTTGCGGGCGGTGCCGATTGGCCTCAACTCTCGAACAAGATTCGCATTTTTCGTGAAAGGGAAATGTTATATCGAATTTCTGTCAAGGTATACGCACATGCAAAAGCGTGTGCGTGTGTGCGTTCGCGTAACATTCGACGACGGTAAGCGAACAGTTTATTCGGCGCTTTATTCGACTCGGAGACATTTCGACATCGTAAAAAGGCGTTTGTGCGAACAACCCGAACGGCCGATTTACGGCACGTATTTTATCAACGCGCTGTTCGCGAATCATCGAGCAATGACTTTTTTTATTGTCACCTGCTGCGCCCGTGTAAACCATTCCACGTATAGATTATGGTGTCCCTGTAGATAAGTGCACGAAAAGGATACTTGTAAGTTTTTGCTGTGTCCGTGTGACGTCCGAAAAACATAGTGTCTGTATGAACAAGATAGTGGATTGTCGGGTAACCTTAAGTTAGAAATATTTACAACCGCCCTGAACAACTTTCCAATAACCGCATGTGCGATGCGAATCTAACTGACACTAGCACTACCGACCAGTCAACATTACTGGAACTGACCTTATCTTATTGTTAGTTAATGACTTTATTCCCATAAATCATTTTTTGTCTCAAATATTCTTCAGCACTCAGTGGATTATTTAAATGATCATTTATATCACATATTTATTTTCATCTATTCGCTCCAATGAGCGAATTAGATGTGTGTCACGTTACTAAACACAAAATGTCTAGCGGACCAACCGTGATCGCTGAAAAAATATCTGCAAGTAACTTAACCGGCCTCGTGTATCTGGACTAAAAAAACATTTTTACACCCTCGACCCACGCTGCCGCCGCGGGACGCAAAATTTAATGAAAAGCCAGCGTCGTCAAGCAACATACTTCCCTCGGACTCCGCCACATTCCTGCATAATGCCACTAAATTACAACGATCATCTCATTACCGGTAATTACCGGCAATACAGGCGGGCGCGTATTTATCAATATAGACTCTCGTTCCTCGTAACGAGCAATGCAGCCCGGTACTCGTAGCTAATTGCAGGAACGGGTTGCAATTCGAAAGGCAGGTAGGTTCGAGACAACAGAAAAGTGCTGCAAGTGTCGAAGCATAGTTGCAGTTGTCGCTGCCGACATGGAATGCCGTGCCGTAAAAAAGGTCGCCGCGCAGGGAATATAATTAATGACAAGGGCGGAATGAGGGAGCGAAGGGGGAGTGAGAGGGGCGAGGAGGGGAGTAAGGGACAGGCGGCGACTTTCAATCGTCGTTAAACGGGGCCGATACGAATCGGCCGACTCCAATCCAGTCCCTCTTCTTTTTTCACTCCCTCCCAGCCTCTTCCAGCCTCTTGCGCTCCTTACAAATTGACGTTTTTCCCGGCCCATTTCGATCGGGGCCCGACAACCTGGCCGGCCTTTAACCAACCGTCAAATGTCACCGACACGCGTTGCTTCTGCTCGATTCGACACGTCGATGTTGTATTATCGGGATTACGCTTTCGTTCGGCAGTCTTCTACGATTCAACGGCACGTTTGACGTAAGGTTCTTTATTCTATTTCCATTAGAACTACCGACCAGTCAAAGTTACTGCTTTGACACTATAATCTCAATAATGACTTTTCTCTCACGAAACATTTTATTTTGCGAAATATTCTTTAGCAATCGTTGAGGTTAGATGAATTATTAATTGTTTCCATTTTGTAACTTTGAATACAATGACATGTATCATTCTGATAAATTATATAATAATATGGTAGAAATCGTCGGTAAGGTTAAGCCATTATGAGTTTACATATTTTTTGTGTACACTGTGGTGCAGATTGTGTTCGGGTGTGTTTGCATATACGAGGCTACTAATATCTTGTAGACAGGACTTTTTAGGTTAAAGTAGACCCATTTTGAAACTGCAAATGTTGTAAATACCTGCCTTGGCTCAGTTTTCATGTCAAAGTACAGAGTGTATTGCATTCGACGATTTGGGTTATCGGGAGTGAGCGCAGCAATAGAAGGTTAAATACTTTTAAAGGCTGAGATAATAGCCACATTTGTTTTTTTTATTGGGGTTTCTCATATAAAAGTGCAGGAAAGTGGTATAATGCGACCTACAAACAGCGGTGTTTATGGTAATGTTAATCGTATCAGTGCAAACAGTTTTCAACATAAATAATTTGTCAGTGTAATGATGCTTTTCGCCTTCACTGTCCACGCACTATGCGACACTTATCCACACAAAATACGTTGCCATGAAGATATAAGCTCCGGACGTAGATATTTGCGCCAATAATTTCCTGTTAAAATTGAATGCTTAACCGCGGAATTTAATAATTTTATATTGATGATCTTTGCTGCAATGATTTAATTTGATTCTATGTAATATATGGATTAAACCCTACTAAAGTACAAACAAGGGTTTGGGATCTGATGAACAAATAAATACAAAGAATTGTATTAAACTGTCTTCAAAATGACAATACACTATAAATAGTGACATTGAACTTCCATACAAAATTAAAAGTACTATGGATATGAATCTATAAATGTTCTTTGTCACTGGCGGCTATGTTACGATGTTTGGCCACATCAATATGATAAATTGGTGTAAGAAAGTAGGTTACTGATCCTTATATGGCCCGTTGACATCAGCTCCTTGTTTTGCCTATGAAAGTGACACAAAAAGTGAAATTCGGAATCTGTTCAAAATGATTAATTAATATTCATCATTATCTGTTTGCCAATGTTTGTAATGAGGCAATACAGGGACGGCCGTAAACATTTGAACATATTTTTCTTTCTCATTGAAAATCGTAAAGCTATGTCACTTTCAGCAAACCCCGATAACCATTCCTATACAATACTACGTTACAAAAAAACATTACCTCTTTCTGCATAAACTTTCTTAACATTAAAATTTCGTTCACAATATTCATTGAAAGTATTGAACACGTACAGTGGGAAGCTAAAAATATAAAAACTGAAAATACCAAGCATAATCGACAAATATTTGTAATGCTACTATTCTACAGAAATCTGTCACTAGATATGCGAAAGGGCCGAAAATTAAGCCAGTGTTTCGCAGATGGAAGCTAGAATAACTAAGAGCCCAACGTGAGTTGTTATATATTCTGCTCAGAAGCAGACAAATCATGAGCGCCAGAGACTGGACCAAGCCGACTTTTGAGTCCAACCTTCCTTACCACTAAGCCGTCCCAACTCCTTTCTTTGTACCTCCCAACTGTATACTTCTAAATCGCCACTAATCCATCATCGCCATTTCGCCGACGAACGTAGCTTCGAATCCATCCTGCACTCCAGAACTTTCGCACCTGAAACCTGACTGATTCGAAAATCGATCGCCGGTTCATTAATCGTTCATATATTGCCAACGAAACTACGATCGACACTACTCATCTGTCTGTCGATGCGAAATGGAAACGACCGGCAAGAAAACGCGACAGTGAAGAGTACCGTTGTTCTCCGTGAACAAACCGCTGATGAGCAAGAGAGGCGAATCGAGTTCGTCAAGGATCGAATGAAACTGGAGTCGGCGATAACGGATGAGAATGAAAGAGAATGATAGCTGCGATAAGAGAATTGTACTGAACAGCGAACGGCCGCTCTTTCCCTCGATACGACCGGGTTAATATAGGAGCAAACTGCTCGGGCAAAAGTTGCCTGTCGATGAAAGAGTTCGTTTGCGCGAAAAATCCTCGCACCTTTCTTCGTTGACGTCACGAAAGGTGCGTGGGACGGTGACGGTTTATTAACTTCCCCAGTTGGGCGGATAACGAAGTTTCGAATTCGCAGCCTAGCTTCTGCGCGTCATGTTTTTTTACTCTGGGTGAAAATTGATCGCGCTGAGCGAAATGTTTAGGGGTCATAATGTGTAGGTACATCTATTTTTTCAGATTATGCGGAAGACGAGGGAAAGCATTATTCGCGTGACAATGTCTAATCAACCTGAACATAAAATTAAGTAACAATTGTATCCGATAATCCCTTCACGAAAAGAATTGCATCCTTTCACAAGTACAGTAATTTCTACTGCAAAATCAACATAAGAAAACATTGGGTTGGCAAGAAAGTATTTTCGGTTTTCAAACACAAACAGCGTCGTATTTTATTAAGAAACTTCTGTCGGTATTAAAATGTTGTTCCTTTCGGCATTTGATGTCAATCACATTTAAGTTACGGAACAAAATGGAAAATACATTGTTGATTAAACAATAATGTAACAATTCTTGGCGAATGGACGTCAGGAGTCTAAAAAGACAATAGGTACAGAAGAAACAAGATGGTATGTTCTAAAGATTTGTTTCGTCCTGGATCTCATCACTGGCGGACTCATCAGTAGGGCTATGCCAGTAGATTCTGCCCTACACGAATACTCAGTAGATCCAGGACGAAACAAATCTTTAGAACATACCATCTTGTTTCTTCTGTACCTATTGTCTTTTTAAATCCCTGACGTGCATTCGCCAAGAATTGTTACATTATTGATTAACCCCTGGTCATTAATTTTTGCTTATCGTTTAATTAAATTGTTGATTAAAATTTATGCTTTGTATAAAATTTGAGTTTAAGATCCCACTACAAAATCGGTATCACTTTCTTGTCAACCTGATACCAAGCCAAAATGTCACAACGTACATTCGTGGAAACGAACCCTTTCGCTCGCCCGCCTGCACCCTTTCACATACCGAGCCAATTTTGAGCGCAACCACGATAAACTTTCTCATGGTGCGCTTCTTTTTCTTCTCCTTCCATCTTTCTATCCGAGCGGATGCCTGTCTCTCGTGGCCAGCAGGCCCGTTTTCTGCTCGACTCGCTCGTCCCGCAATGCCGATAGCTAATTGTAAGGCCAGCCTCTCTCTCACCCCTTATCTCTCTTTCTCGCTCCCCCCCCCCCTCTCTCTCTCTCTCACTCTAGCCCTCTCCTTCTCGCGTCGGCGGAGCGAGGCTCGAAAACGATTTTGTAATTGAATTTCAATTGAATCGACCGCCCCCTCCGGCCATCTCGCACACATCCTGCGTTGTGAAAGATCGACGAAGCACCGCATCGGCCGACGCCGATGGACGGATAGACGGGCCGAGATATCCGAGATCGAGAAACCGTTCGAATACCGTCGAGAAGTAAGAGTGAGTAACGGTGCGCGCTCGTTACTTTTCTCCGCGTACCGGTACACCATTACGGTCCGTGGCTGCCAGGATTACAGGTCGATTCATTCGCGTTCCACCTACCTACATTTCGTCGAAATCTCGGCAGATCTCACAAAATTGACAATTGTTTCGAGCGACACTTCTGAATTACCGTATTGCACTTCTAAACCCTGAGTAATTCTTGCTGAAGACGAGTCACTTGTCAGTTAATTACATGAATATAGAACGTAATTGTTTCGATTTGCGGTTGTTTATGGTGAATAGAGACTATTTGTAATGGTAGATTGTCGTACTGTTTGTGATAAGGTTTGATAACCTTTCGTCTTTCAATGAACATGCACATCACTAAGAAACTTTCGGCGTGGAAATCGAAATTCCAACATTTGTGAAAATTCATCTGTACTTAAGACAAAAATACTCTACAAACTTAAGAAGGTTGAGAAATGCAAAACTAAGTACAAAAGAGTGTCCAGAAATGACTACCACGTGTTAACGACAGGACTGGAGGCAAAAGATTAAATAGAAGTACCAATTTGGAATGAGCTTCTACGTTCGCCGTCATTTTATTCATAGATGATCAGCACATCGAAATTAGCTAATTAACGATGACAATCGTATAAAACATGCGTCAAAATCATCGACAAAGAAAGGATTAAACATTGTTCAAATTGCACTTAAGTCGGAGTTGAAGAGAAATTACGAGTATGTATTGCGTTACGAATATGTAACAAGGTTATATGTTGTCATGTTGAAGTATCAATTTTTGTTGTTTGTTATGGGTCCTGCTGAAGAAAGAGACTGCATCGTTATGATTTTTGGGATTTAAAACTTCTTTCCTATATCCTGCGAACCTGTATGGGATTACAAAAATATCAGGGATGAAGAAGAAATTGTCCTAATTGATTATGTAATATGCGCATCTAAGGTTTCAAAATAATCAAAATATTTTAGTTATTTGTCGCTGCGGTAAACAATGCAAGACAAAATAAATTGTCATGTTCCTCAATCTTTCTGCTTGGACCATTTCCGCAATGATAAGTGCCTACGACTCTTGAAACATGCGCTCTATATGTAAATGATCGTCTAATTATTGCTACATTTCAGTTAGCATGGTTCATTATTTCATGTTGGTCTTCAGAACCGCAGTTATCTTGCATTTCGAATCAGGTATCCTCACAGCTGGAGGTGGCACAAACACTTTGTCCTTCAGTTAACCCCAAAAAAATCAGTTAGAAGGATCACTGATCCAGGTCGTTTTCCCTTTCGAATTACTTGTAGGTGTGTCATTTTGAGATTAATGTACACATAATCGCTTGCAAAAGAATATGCTAAGAACATAGAACCTTGCAATACATTATACCGATAGAACCATAAGATGCCCACACGTCGTTAATCGTTCTGGTGCACCCTATATTAGAGCACGTAGGGAAGAACATTTTCCGAGTAAAAAAATGTAACAATTTTTATTTAAGCGACTATCAAATTATTGTTTGCACACTTTGTAATTAGGATTATCAAAAATTGATTTCGAGATTTTTTTTTTGTTACGTTTGAAGGAATATATTTTATTGTCTACATTTCATTCCAAATGTACTTTAGTATTTTAGTACACTGCTAATCAATTAATTTTTAATATTAATGTATCGGTTAAGAAACAACATTGTGTTCAAATCATGTATACGACAGATATGTTGCAAGAAGGGTTCATTATTTTTGGTTCTGTCAATTGAGGTGATCCAAATAAGAATATCGGGCAGACCATTGTTTCAAGAGCGTCTGACATGTAGCGTTACCAAAAGCTATCATGAAAACCGATGATAAAATATAAACGCAGTCTGAAAGAAATGCCGAGTAAAACTCATGAAAGGAATGCAAGTATCGCAGCGATCTAAAATCAATACTTAATAGCAACTCCACTGACTTCTATCACTCTGCATACCGAGAAAGGACGTTCTGTGAACAAATTGCCTTGTCTAGTGCCGACCGCAGCAAACGAAAATATCTCTTTGCAGGACAAAATAAGTGCGTCAATAATCACGGATGCGAAAATTGCTTGCTTCCTTCTTCTTCAGCTCTGTACACAGAAGCAGCCGGCAGTATAATTATTTTGCATCGGCAGGCCGATCTTCTGTACACGTAGGCGTAATGAAGGATCCATCGCGAATAGTTTTTGAACGGTACTATCGGGACACGTGGTATGCACGCTCCAGTTTGAGTCCGAACGGTCGCAGGCGGACGAATAGGATAGGATAGGCAGGATACGGTGTACATTCTGTTCTGGAATCTGCTCTCGAAGTTGTTGTGGGTGAGAGTCAGAAAACTAGGACTCGCGTACCCAGTAAGAATGCGAATCCAACGGGTGACTCGTCGACAGATTGCAATTATTGAAAAACATTAAATTGCATTTTTGTCGGACAAAGAAGTGTGTCGTGCTATGTGATTGTCTCTGGAAAAAAAATATGAAACTTTGGGGACATTCTATCTTCCCTTCAAAGATGAAGAAAAATGATGTAATTGAGGTTTTCTACCTATTTATCAAAATATAGCGTGTAATAGAGAGATTTCTTGCACCAGTTTCTGTCAATAAATTATAAATTTCCGTACTGTATACTATCTTAAACACTAAATGTTCCCTTACAGATGTTTGTTTAAATCTTCAGACATGCAGCAAAGATAGGTTACGATACCAAAGTGTGCTCCCGCTTTTTGATGCACCCTGTATATTGGTACTGAAGAGATGTGGTTTTACTAGTACAAGTTACAATTTTCACTTAAAAATATACAGACTGCAAACATTAGACAAAGGTGAAATAACCAGAAATAATAAATACAAACATTAACTCAGTAAAACCTCCCTCAAATCAACAAATGCGTACTACAGTAATAATCTCATTTTTTGTGCTTCATCCAGATAGTATTTCGATTCACAGAATAAAATTAATAACTTAATGTCGACTTTTCTTAGACACATAAACATTCTGTACATCAGAAGACTCAGGTCAGTATTGCCAAATCGAATCGGCCTAGAGCGTACAATTCGGCGAACCTCCGCCGATCAGATCGACCGTTATCGGCGAACAGTCGTTTCGCCGCTTATCAGCATTTTTCACGTGGCACACCCACACGCAGTCACTCCCGTTACCGTCCTTTCACGCGAAACGATTTTCGCTCCTGTTTCCAACCGAAGCGGACTGTTGCCCGGCAACGAGCGTATAATTATCAAGTTTGAAATATATCGCCGGGGCGGCAGGAATAATTTATGCATCGCCGGCACTAACGAACGAGCCCAAGCGAATAATAATTATCATAATCCGGCGCGACAACGGCCATTCGATTCATCGATCCTCGTCCCATTGCCCTCCTTCTTCGCAGCTTCCCTTCACCCGCATAATCAGCTTTTCGTAACATGTCACTTCCGGAATTTGCGCACCACCTATTGCGGACGCCTTCCTTCGAGACTCGGCTCGTCCCTTTCTTTTTCCACCCTGTCGCGCACGTAAGGTGTACGCGCATGCGTCGAATCTACGCACGCTCGCCTTCCTTCTCGTCCGTTAAACCGTCAGCGAGACACGGTCTCAGATTACAGTTAGGATACTGAATACTTGCTGCCGTGTGCATGCGGACACGAATGAAATACTTTGAATTACATAAAAACGGTTGTACATCATTGGCTGCCTCCGCACGATATTTGGCCGGACAATACTTGAATGATCTTTCGACCAGTTACGTCAGGGCTTCATCATTTTAATCAGTCTTTCATAATGAACAGCACATGGAATCGAATTAGCAGGTGCGAAAGTATCATTTTTTATTCTGTTACTATTCTGATAACATACCTAAGTAATATGTTTTGTAGGTACGTATATACTGATGTATGCTGCTACTGTTATTGTTGCCATTAAAAACTGCTATTCTTGAACTTTTATTATTTATTCTGAATCGTGTCTTACATTAAGGAGATAATAATGGTCCTTAGCCTAAGATTGTCTCTTAATTATGTTCTGATTTTCATCGAAGATTAAAAAGAACGTTTCAGTTTTTCCCCAAAATAGCAACATTTAATAATCTCCTTTAACAGATCTATAAAGAAAGAATCAAATGATCTGTTCTTTTCCAGAAGTGAAAAATGTTATCTGTAAATCAAATATTTAGCAAGAAATTTGTATAGGATACGGTTGGGTTCAAAAAGTAGTAGTAATTGGTTTAACAATGTCAAAATCTGTATCCCAATTTGCCTTTTACGTCATGTAGCGCAAAGATGGAAACTGAACGTCAATATAGTCATTTAGCATAACCGTACGCATAAAATGTGGACTATATGTACCTATTGCCTTTCCACAGAATGTCCATGTTCCATTGAATGTCAACGGAATGAACCGCACTACAGCAAAACGTGGTAAGCGGTTAACAATGACCGACGCGCATTGCGGAGGACGAATATTCAGAGTGTCGTGAAATATGAAATAGGATACTCGCCATTTTTTGAATTTCGAATGCCGGCAGTTTCGGCGGCACTTTAGATACTCCACACATTCAAAAATATTCAGACTGTGATTTATTATGTGTTGGAAAACAGACAGGCTGAGCCGACATGTTATTCAAATTTCGCACGAAAGTCTGTATGTTTCTTCACCGAGCTGTAACGTATGTGCAAACCTGACAGACGAATTAAACTGCGACGGACTAATACGTCTATGATGTCAAATGGGATTTTAAACGGTAGCAGTATTTAGCAGTATTTTAAATGAACCATAAGTCTAAAAATATTCAGCCACCGATTTATTATGTGCCGGCAGAGAGGCGGGCTGGGGCAATAACTTATTCAATTTTTGCACAGATATCTTCCCATCTCCCTTCCGCCAACTGGCAACGTAAACTTGACTGATGGATCGAGCGGCAGACTAATACGCGAGAATATGCAAGCCTGACACGCAACTGTGCTTAATTACAGGATTAATTTGACGATCATACATTTTTTCGCGACCGCCTCACTTTCACCCTCTTTAATCAATATTTTACAGCGCACTCGCGTTCCAAATAAGAAGCGTTGACTCGCGGCCGCGAGTTCATCGACACTCGGTGCGCTTTTCGAAAAAAAGCACGTTCACCGAGCTCTTCCTCGTAGAAAGTGACAAGGCTTAACGCATTGCGTATCGCGCGCATTTCTCGCGTCATCTGTCCCTCGCTTTCCGCAAATCCGATGGCGAGTCGTTCTTCAACGAATGCCGATCGCCAGATATCACGGATGCCGATATCCGATACGGACGTCGAAACGTTTCCCTATGTTCTCTACAAGACGATCCGTCCGACGACTCGCATAATTTGCGCCAAGATCGTTTGACGTCTTCACAGCCTGAATCTGCTACGTGCCAGTTGTGTAAAATTCGAGGCCAACGACTCGACTAAACAGGTTAACGGTACACGAATTCAACAAATTCACCGATCCGCGCGCGAATCAAAATTAGAAACAAAATTAGGAATTCCCCGACCGTTAAGTAGCAACTTAAAATCAACCTTCGTCCAAGATTTCAAACGTTCAGAACTCAAAAACGATTCAATACAGACATCCGCCTGAATCTCACTTACCGGTAGCTAAAATAAAATCCACAATCGAGGACTCTGTAATGTAAAACGACTTTAATCGAGACACCGTCGAGTGCGTGTTCAAGCAGGACGGCGTTAAGTTCAGAATTCTTGAAGTGCAGGAAAGTCGAACACAATCAACCATTTACCTACATCAATTAGTCCTAAAACGTATTTCAAAAAATGAAATCATTATTACCGTAGAATCGGAGTAGTTATTTAGACTGGTCAATCGTTCTGGTGTTAATGTCTCGAACACACCGAGTTCCGAGCTACGTGCCCAGCCACTATTAGTAAGTGTACGTTCGTATAGCATACGCACGTAAGGATGTACGTTCGTAGGTGCGGATAGGTACGCCATTGCACTCGGCAAGGACGCAATCTGGAACGAGAGCGCGAACGGACTCGGTCGCTTGTGAGATCGACGATTGTAGTCGCTCAAGTCAAGCATTCGCTCGCTGCTTCGCCGACTCGCGCATCCGGGTTCTGCGGCGAATAAATGAATAACACGCCCGCGACAATCTCGCGGAACGAACCGTATACCTTGCATCAGTTATTGAGGTACTTCTATGCGTGTCATTAGCGTCGCGCGATTTTACGGATCGACGATACGGGTAGGCGAAAATGAAACACGCTCGGTTTCACAATGAATATTGACGCGCAGTCTGACGTAACACAATCGGCGAATGCAACATTGGACGCGCGGAAGTTGTTTCGAAATTACCGTGACGCTGGGTATACGCGATATTGGTCGAAGTGTGGGTCAAATCCGAAAAATGTTTCCTTCGTCCTTGTCAAGATTTCACTTGCAAATTTTATTGCTGTGATAATAAGAGTCAAGGATTTTGGAGAAAAGATGACAATAAATATTTTCGAGTTGCTGTCTTAGAGAAAGACAAGTTTACTTATCCCATTGTCAGGGCAAAATGCGGGCATAAAAGCTAGTTTCGAAGGATGATGTTCAATAAACGAGTTTCTTAAATTGTCGATGACAATTTTCGCTACATTTTAAACACAACATATTTAGGTAGCTTATAAATCGTTCTATATGTGTAAAACATGGATCTCATGAATTGAATAGGTAATACAAATTTGGTATGTACTGTCAATTAGCAAAAAAATACCCACAAGTATTCATTGCATAGCGATAAGTATTCCATTCTTATTTCCAAAAGCAGTGGAAAGTCATTATTATCAGATCGAAAAAATGCGCAAAGCCTCGCTAAATATTTACCACCGAAAGAATTCACGTGCTGGAATGAAAATGTAGAAGCATTCCGCTCACTACACAGCGACTTCTCCGAGTCCAGACGAGTGTTCCCAACTCGAGTCTGACCAACGTCTCTCTAGAGTATCCGAATATTTAATCAAGACCGATCCCCCGGCACCCACATCCGGATTCTACGAGATCGCGAACACGACGCGATTCGCAAAAGAAAAAAAACGGCACATTCCGTTAGCAGCGTCAACATTCCGACACATTCGCGTCTTCTTCTGATTGCTGTCGATTCGTCACCTCCAAACAACCAAGAAACAATCAACACATGCAATTAACAGTCTGTGAATCAGCTGATTGGTATTTAATTTCATATATGTATTGCCAAATACGAATATTCGAAGTTTGTCTGATAACAAATTAAGTTTTTGCCGTAGCCATGCTGCACTCTGTTCTACCGCTGCACGTTGATCTTGCGATTTATATTAATTTGTAAAGATCTTGTTAGCGTGCAAAGGGCAGACAGTTGAGGATTCTTCTCTTACTTGCTCTCTTTCCATTGCCAACTGGCATTTCTTTCCTCGCTTGTCGACTCTCGTCTTGCTCGTACGACGCGTTAGGTGATCAAGATTAATTCTCATCCATCCTGATCCCGCGCGAATGTTCACATATTTATGAAGTCCGGCGAAAGTATTCCGCGTCAGTCTTTCGGCCGACGTTTTTCTCTCTATCCCTACTCCTCTTTCCTCAGCTTAACCCAACACCCACTCGACCGGTCTCTTCCACGTCGTGCCATTATTAATCTGCGCCGCTTCTCTGTCAAGCGTCGAGAAGAAAGTTAATATTGGGAGAGTACCTAATTGCCGTTTGTACCTGGCATTACAATATGGCGCGGACGACTGCGCAGTCAGTCTAATACGGTGTAGTCCTGTACAATTCAGGAAGCTTCTACTTGCATACGTCCTGCGTTACATGTGGTATAAACTGTCTTACACGAATTCTGCCCATCTATGGTCAATAATGTAGGTGTGTCTTTCCAGAGGAACACTCATTAATGGCCGAGAAATCGATCTACGAAAGTGAGGCTAGGTAACAACTATTGAAAGGACGATGTTAGAACTTATGTATAGATGTTTCCGACATCGGGAAAACGTTAATAAGTTTTATTTTAATAGTAACCGAGAATTGAGTAGAAATATTTTTCGCAACACCCATAATGGGCGAATCCATTCTAAAACCGTCATAACACTGTACACTTAAAATATTGAGTTTTCAAACAAGAAGCGAACATATGTCAAAATACTGAATTCATCTCATATGTTGTACGTTTATTATGTAGTTTCGATTTGTTACAAGCGCATCGCAAGAATTTCACTTATTGCGCGCGCGCGCGCGCGTGTGTATGTGTGAGAGAGAGCGAGAGAGAGAGAGAGAGAGAGAGAGAGCTTGAAAATGACACTGTCAGCATTTCGCGAAACCGTCAATACGTCATCTTCGACCGATCGATCGAATCGCCGCCGCCGACATGCCTGCAGCTTGAGGCGAATGAAAATTTAATTCCATCCGCAGGACGCAATCCCGTCGAATTCGCTTTCTTTGCCGGAGCCGCGTAATGCCACGTTATGATTTTATCTCGCCTCTTCCGCGGGCTCCAATTATGCTTCGGGAAATTGCTCTCTCCCCGAAGGTAATTCGCGCGCCTCTCTTTTCTTCGTTTCGCCCGTACGTCCCCGCATTATGTTTTTATTTCCCAGAATGCAATTTTGCCTGATCGTCGCACACAATGCGGCCGTACGTTCGTCAGTCGGCTTTATTTCAGAGTACGAAGAGCGTCTCTTCTTCGCTTCCACTCGCAGTTTCTTCCTACCGGCGGTCCTTCCTCTGCCTTCCTCTTCTTCCGCGCACTTCCGGTTTCCGTGACCCCGTTCTCCGTCGCGATCGATCATCGAGCAATAAGGCAACGAGACGCCGTGGGAGTTGCGAGATTCATTAGGACTTATGAGTGTGGCGAAGTATCGTTCCTTTGCGACTGAATGCCACGTGCACGAATGCCTTTTTCCTCTAAGTGGTTCCGGAGTTGGGTGGTTGAATTTATTCTTTTCCTGTTGGGAGTAAGGTTCTGTGGCATCGCAGACATTGTTGACGATACAATATGATGGGACAATGCGTATTCGATCAAAATCGGAAAATTCTGACGAATGGAAGCATGTATGCTGGAAACAAAAGATGATATGTGGAGATTTGCAATTTGAATCTGAGCAGTTTAAAGAGGGACGCGACAAAAGTAGCGAATATTATTGTCGGACGTGGACATACATTTCAGAGCTGTGTATGTGACATTAACTTCCTATAGACACTTATTGTTAGGTGCTTTGTATTTCTTTGTGATGCAGACACCTTGTAATAAATAAATTCAAATATCGAAAATAACTGCTTAATGTGGCAGAAGCAACGTTTGTGAAAATGGCGAAAGTGCCCCTGAATAACTTAGTAAATTGCTTTCAAACAAAAGGATATTGTTTGAAAGCAGTGATGAAGTTAGCAAAGAACTAAGGAGCAAAAATATTCTGCAGTTATTCACAATGAAAATGGTAAATCGTTAAAAATATAAAATAAAAATTACACGTATGACTAACCTGAGTGAAACCATCTAAATACATTAGAGCATACATTTCTATTGTTGTTCACCCGTAACACTATTTTCATTAAAAATTGCAAGGAGGAATCAGATTACAATGCTGTTCGCTAACGTTGAATCTGAACCAACCTTCTTCTTTCGATTCATTTGAAATGCAACGTTAAGCAACGGACCAGCGTAATAGTCCCTTGACAGTATAATGCCGTAAGAGTAGTTGCATTTGCACGACGCCTGCGATTCTGAAGGATCTACGACTACAGCTTGATGGTTCCTTTCATGCATTCAAACGATCGTGGCGGTATTTAAATTCCGCAGGCGAACCATGCTGGAGAATAATTTACTGCACAATTCTAACGCGATCCTTTCTTCCGCTACGTTTCGAGCGTAGCGTTAACCGACTGCATGCGAAAAGTGCGATGTCTTGATTATTACGTGACAAAAGGGAAAATGGAGGCTTCTTTGATATTGATTTGTGTGACTGTTAGTCAACACTTTGATTTCTTTTGCGCACCCGAAATGTGCAGTTCAAGGATTGCAGGAGTAGTCTCATTGTCCTAAATCTAAAATTTCTAATAATATCTAATATCTAAAATTTATTCGGTATGTTGATGTAATTGCTGTTTACAACAAAATAAAATAGTTCACGTTGAGTGTGTGGACTTATGTTAGGTCAAGTTCGAGGTAATCCAAATGTAAGTCTGCTTAACCCTTCGGCAGTTATTAGAAATGGGCAGAATAGGAATGGAAGTGCGGAATGGACTGAATGAAACCAGTCTACATATCCATAAAACAAATGTACAATATGTGATACCATAACCAAGTTTGATCACTGTTTTACTATAATGTGGATGTATTTTATATGGATTTACATCAAAGTCATAAAAAATATAGTACAGTTACGCAATGAACAAAAAAATGCTACTTATTGTTACATTACTTTGCGTACACGCCCTTACTACTAAAGTAAAATAATTAGTAAAACCCAGCCAACTGCAGGAATTACGTTTGTTATTTTTATAGCCCCCAAACCAATATGCGAGGCAACTAAACCTATTCGTAAACCTACTCGTAAACTGACATGTGCAAGCGTATTCTTGTGCAAAATATACGAATATAAAGAATAAAATAAACAGAATTGAAGCACAGATCACCATGTACATATTCTTATGTTTTTATTATTACATTACCATACATTCTATGCGTTTGATAAAATAAAATATGTTCTTCCGTTTGACATATGATTTTGCGACAAGTCAATACCCCCACAGACCACGCATCCGTGTAAACATCCCAAATGCATAAGTATGCACACAGAGTCCGGGAATTAAGACCGCACTACACAGATCCCATTCCTCTCTTCTCAATGCTATTCGAAAATCGTAGAACAGCCTGCCCGCCGACAGCACAGTTATCTCTTCGACGCATGGGAGTGGTACGATAATAGGTGCAAGCTTGCTCGGCGATTCCGCAAAACCGTCAATTACGCTGTCACGTTTCTTTTTCTCCTCGTCTACGTCGTCGTTGAGCTCGTCGTCGTCGTTTGTAAGGCGCGTTCTGAGAGAAGGCTCCTTTCGCGAATATTCCCCTCACGATTTTCGCCCTACCCGCGAATCCCGTCGCCGTTCGTCTCCGCGCTCCGTACATATGCATATACATATACAGACAAGTCCAAGTAGGGGAGAGTAGCCCAAAGCGGGTGGCCCGCCTAAAGCGGGTAAGCTCTCTTATATTGCCAAATTTAATGCAATTTTACATTTTCGCGTATGTCGTGATTACCCGAATACTCCTGAGTTTAGATCACCTCCGATCAGTCACAAGATTTGAGATACAGCGAAAGTCGTCGTAATAAAAGAAATGTGGGGAATTCGTTAAAATATCCAATGATATGTAACTTCTGATTTGGCGAAAACTAGTACATATATCAAATTGTTAACATTATCATCTTATTTTCGCACGATTTTACTTTATAAATGTAAGTATCGGAATTTTTTTCCTTTTTTTTCGGTGAGTTTATAATTTATCAAGTTCGACATGTGCCTTTGGGCAAAGCGGGTAGAAGAAAGGAGCCCAAAGCGGGTAACCCGCCTGAAGCACGTGGGCTCTTGTATATCGCCGAATGTAAAGCGATTGTCAATTTTTCCGTATGCCGTGTTTACCCGAACACTCCCGAGTTTCGATCACTTGAAAACAGGCACCGAGTTGAGAACAGCGTTACCAACTCTTTTACGTAAAAATTACTACATAATTTTGCGGGTTCCCAACTCTTTCACGTAAACATAACCACACCATGCTTACCCGCTTTGCCCAAACGGCTTACCCGCTTTAGGCCCCCTGTTTGGCAAGGCGGGTTTTTTGCAGACTCTTTCATTTTTACTTCTAGATAATTATTTGTTGCGAAATTACACCAACTTGCTTTTTTATTCTTAAGTACGATATCTCCCCTACCACATGAAATCAAAATTGTTATTGTAATCCAACAAAAACTATGATTTTTGAGGTTTCAACGTTAGCTTACCCGCTTTGGGCTCTCTTCCCCTACATGTACAGCAAACCTATATGTGATCGGCAAGATGGGCGTGGCCGGAGGTCCCGGGTGGAAAAGGCGTTCGTACTCCGGAGAAAGGATGCACTTAATAGGAAAACTTTCACGGTCGCTTTAACGTCTGAATTATCGGAGGACTTGCCTCGGGAAGGTGAATTGGATCATTAAGGCTCGAACGGTCGTTGTAATGGAAAACAGCATTGCGGCTGGCCACTGATTTACGCCTGCACGTCGTGTTATAAATTCGGCATGGAATCCTGTCCGCCAATGCACCTGATTAATCGGACGCGGTAGATGTCTGTCGATCTCCCCCCCCCCCCCCCCCACCCTCTCACTCAATCTCTTCCTTTCGCACAGCTCGTAGTGACTGGCGGGTGTCTTTTAATGAGCGTCTCGCGTCTTTGCAAAAGCGGAGAAGACATTTCGTAAGAAAATGCTGCATTCTTACAAAAAGACTTGGCGGACTGAAACAAAAACTCTGATCGGCAAACGATTCCTATATTTTTGTTCCATGTTACACCAGGTACGTTCAGAGCTAAGAAATGACGGACAATAGGGTTGACTTACATGCGCGCATGGCTTATAAGCGATTAAGAATCCGTTGAACTAAAAAAACCGTCAAATTCGATTTCTGTACCAACTCGAACGAAAGTTGCGCGTTTAGATTCGAAAATATCGGACATCGAACACTTTTCCAATTCTGCGCGTGAAAGAAATCTCGGAGGGAAGAGCATACAACGTCTCGGATTAGTGAAGACGGTTGCTCAACTATGAAAACGCACTTTACAGGAAAAAAGTATATGATTAAGTACCCTTAAAACTACGTCAATTTCCGAGCAATCCAACATTACGGGACCTGTGCAATTCGCAAGCCGAAATTAGAAAGTAAAATAATTACGTACAATGGTCAGAACCGCAAAATGAGGAATTAATATACCGAACGATGAGAATAGATGAGATAATGATCCGAGTGGCGGGATTTGTAATCGTTTGAATCTATTTGGCTTCGCCTACTCTTATCGACTTCGACCGAGTTAAGAACTTGTACGCAAGATTTTTGCATTGTTGAGACCTTAGAAGAGGCATGGAAGAGGGCTGTTTCCACCCCTAGTGCGCGGAAATAGTAGGAAGGACAAGCAGCCGTGGCCGAGTGGTTAAGGCGTCTGACTCGAAATCAGATTCCCTCTGGGAGCGTAGGTTCGAATCCTACCGGCTGCGACCCAAACTTTTTTGTTATTTACACACTGTAGAAGTTCAATAATGCCTCTTCAAGTCATCCGCGTTCACACATGAACATCAGATATTGATGTTAAGCTCCGTCGGCTTGACCCATCATCGTCATTCGCGTTGAATTATGATTTTTAATGCCGTGTACTTCCGCATAAAACAGGCTCCGCCAGGTTAGTTTGCGTTTTTATGATCAATCATAGAAATGCATTGCTCATAATTTGCTTGTAATTACAATCCGCTCGCCTAAGCGACTTCTGTCTACATTTTTTTATACCTACAGGAATAATTTGAGTCTAACTTATCTCTTTGTGCCGAGCCGAATTAACTGATCGGTAATTGTCGATTACGTTTCTTTTCTTCTCCTCGCCGCGCTTTTTGCATACGGAAACGTGTTTTGTTACATTAGTCATAGGTTTCCGGGAAGTATGACGAGAGTTTCTTTTTCCTTGGAGCTCGCTTACATTCGTCAACGTTCTAATGCAAATTGGTTCAACCGGCAATCGTTAAATTACTTTTCGGATTCATCGCACGAAACGATGTCCTACGACAATTGCGTACTTCACACCGTAACTGATTCGAGATATCGAAAACCCAACAAGAACGCAATTAATTATCGATATTACTCCTTAATGTTCGCAGTATTACGTCGCTTTCGAAACTTCTTGTAGATTATCAGCTGTTTTTATTTCGTTCAAGCTTCCATTACAGCTCCAATCGGTCCGTACCCAACAATTTCATCGAATCGATATCTCGCAATCATACTTTCCGATTCCTTTGTCCTCTATCATTTAAAGACGTAATTGCATCCTTCTCGCTTTCTCCGTAACTTTTGCCTTCGACATTTAAAACTGCCCGCCTATTTTCCCACACTATCCTACATATTCAACGAAGTTCACCGTTGCTTCGCGGGCGTCTGCATTGAAGTTTTACCTGCCAACTGCTAG
Organism: Anoplius nigerrimus; assembly: GCA_914767735.1. Taxonomy (NCBI): domain Eukaryota; kingdom Metazoa; phylum Arthropoda; class Insecta; order Hymenoptera; family Pompilidae; genus Anoplius; species Anoplius nigerrimus. The sequence continues at coordinate 12,376,304 of OU612077.1, forward strand.
TATTCAAAGTATTTCCAACATGATTGATCAGCTCTTCCTTGTTTGTAGCACGTTGCGCACGTCTCACGTCTTCCATTAAACAGCCATAGCCGACGATTTTCAGAATCATTGCCACAACCCACCGAAAGACGAAAGAGGTTGCCCAGCGAACTGGCGCTTAATCGATTATCGCCGCCATTGTACTTACTTTTGTTGAGCGTCCCGGGGTCCGATGCAAATTTGCATACGCAATTACGTCCGCTGGCGAGCTTTTACGGCGTCTACTATCAACGTTCATTATCGTCCGCCCGTATCTGAGCGCCGTGTTCCGAAAATAACCCTGGGACAGAGGAGCCGAAAGTTTGCGCACACCTTTTTGTGCGAACCGACCCCGGCCGACGATGGCGGTCTAATGATAAAAGTGAATTAACGAGCAAATTATTGCCGACGAAAGATGGAGGTAGAGGATCGAGGCGCAAGTCGATAGGGTCGACCGCCTCAGTGCGCTAACTTTTATCGATGCTCCTCAGGCAGTACGGAAATTAGTCGCTGTTAATGGGCGCAGTTAATGTTACGTTAGGTATTGGGCAGTGCGCGAATGAAAATCGATTATTTGATCGCGAGGCCGCGAAGACGAGATAATGAGAAGGATAGATAGAAAGAGAGAGAGGGGGGGGGGGAGTGAGAGAGGCAAAGAAATATCTGTTGAAAGAAAATCAAAAGCGCGGATCAATTAGGGGCGAGTAATTCCATTCATTAGGCACTTAGGCGCGGAATGCGACTGGAACTATTAAGAGAATCTATGTACGGCTCTGCCAGTCGGCACCGTCGCACTCGACGTCCTATCTTCCGCACCGAGCGGCAAACTGGTTCAATTAAGTCCACCGGATAATTCGGTGCGTAACTTCTTCCTACCTCCGATTGGATTCGATCCCGCGCCATTCTTCGCTCGACTTCCCGTTGTCCGCCGGCAGTGCCGTGCGAACCTTCCTTTTGAGGACGCAGCCGAGTGAGAGTCAGCCGGGGAACTACCTACTCAGGAAATTCCGTTCGCGGTGCACACACGCGCACGCGAAGAATAATTCTGACCGATTTCACCGAAAGTTTCTAGCTACCAATTTGCTTTCTTAGCGTCTGAACGACGCTCCGTCTAATCTACTAACCTAATCTACATGCAATCTTAGATCCCGACAACTCTTATTACTCTGACCCCGGCGTACGTACTTTGTAATCGACATCCGTACACGTTTCACGTGCCCCAGACGGACACCTTCCATTTACAGACCCACAGACATAGTCTACCGGATGGACAAAATCCGGGCTCGCCACCGAGCTCGGCAAAACCTTCCGTATCGAATTGGCAGACGCGCGCGGGGTGTACCGATCTCGGGCGGCAGCGGCTAAGAAATCTGACAGTTGTCAGTCGAAGGTCGCAGCGGTGTCTACTGCGACGCAAGAGAAGCGGTAGGTAGACTCGTGCCGACCGCGGCGACTTGGGACAGTCGCGTATTTTGATTGGCCACCGCCGCCGCCGCCGCCGCCGTCGCCGTCGCCGCAACTCGAGTGGCTAACTGTAAAATCGCAGTTCCGCTATTCCGGGCCGACGTAGGAAAAAGGACGAACAGGGGGGACGCGTCGGGCGGGTGGCGTGGGGCGAAACCAAGGTGATCGTACGGCCTTGTGTCACGTGGCTCCTGTCCGTTACCTTATCCCTCTGCCACGGAGCATGCGCGGACGACGCTGTCAAACGGATTCTGACAGCAGGCGGGAGTGCAAGCGCACGCCTCTCGCCCCCTAACCTAACTTTTCGCACATCCGACGCGTCTTGCAACATAGAGAGAGAAAGAAAGAGTTACGCAATCGGTCAGCAACTATCGAGAGGTACGGTTGCGACATCGATTCGATGGGAACTGCTCATTGGATTTGCGGAGGGCGAGACGAAATTACGATCTGGTCGATTCATGAATTTCGTTCGACTGCAAAGGGATCGTGAACAGGTCCGGACTTTCTGATCCGGTGTGCACTTTCTCTTACTTGACGTTATGGGCGGGCGGCACGTGAGGACGAGTTTCCATGGCTTGCGATTCTTCGCGTTTCCGTAAGGCCAACCCGAAGAGCATGAGATTTGCGCAGATACGTGGTGATAAATCTGTACATTCCGCTAAAACGGGTAGATATAGTAATTGACACTTTATGACATGTGTTCTGATATCAGTGTTCATCATTGTTTTCTTTTCACATGAAGATTATTTAACATATAATTATACAGTTCCGCCGTGGTGAATGGACATTTTGAGGATAGTATCGTAGACAATAGTTGAGACATGACATTGCACATTGTCATAGTCTAGCCGATCATACGTTATAAAAAAAAAATTGAAAGCATCACAATTTTTGGGACTGGCCAGAGAGGTACGATTTGGCGATCTGTCATAACGCGCTCTTACGAAGAAGAGAGCTGCGCAACGTTAGGAACAATTTCACTTCTACGGCAACTTAGTCCAAGGAAAGTTCAAGGACCGTAAGAGCGTCCGCGGCGGGCGAAAGAAAGTTGCATCGCGATGCAGAACGGGATTCTTCCGCAACATCCACTCTATGCAACGCGTCCCGCGAGGAGTGAAATTATTCGCCAATTTTCGAGATTAGCTCGCTCGTCGGCGAGTAACGAGATTTACCCCTTTCACCGCGGCTCCGCTTCAATTGAAGTTCGCTCCCGCCGCGTGGGCGTAATCGAGCAATCTGGCCGACGACGCTTTTATGATGTTTGCCAGGGGCTCGTCACTCGGCAAATCGCGGCCCATCCGAGTCGGCAAGATGATCGTCATGTGACGTAATCCTGGGGATCGGGGCTCGTATTACGGCTTTTAATTTACGGCGCGATCAATCGTGACGCCCGCGTCTAAGCGTGTCGAATGTATTATTCATGCGTGCGTCACCGAGTCGCACGTATGTGTACATATATACCTGCGTGTAGGGACAAGCTTGTATGGACGCATGCAGGTACTACGTACGTGCGATTCTATGAAATGTGTGCAAGCATATGACTGCCCGGCGTATGAGCGTGAGTGTGTTCGTGCTTTTCACCTTGAAACGAGGCTTGCTGGGAGTGTTGTGCTCGAATTTGCACAACGCCTTTTTCGCAACACGCGTAAGATTGCTGTCAGTGTCCGCTTGACTCGAGACGCTTTTTGCTACTTCGTTTTGATTGGGTGGCTACATTGTACCATTTTAAGTGGGTGTTGTATTATATGCAGTTATATAGTGTCATCCTGTGCAATGAAGAATTTCTAAGGTGCGATGTTTTATTTTTTTTTAGAATGAATGGATTGACGTGTGTTGTCGGTATTATAGAATGCATTAATCGAGAAGGAATGCTTAGCGAAAATCGGTTAAAGGGTTATTTATGTAATAACCTAAAATCTGTCATGGCAGTTTGAGATCCAGATAGGTAGTAGCATCGTCATGATTAGTTAGCATCAAAGAGGGGGAAATGAAAAACAATGCATTCTTTCCTCCCGGATTATGCGTGGTAATAGTATTTCTTTTCGACATGATTAATTTGTACCTAACTTTGCCTATTTAAACAAAAGTGAACTGCTACGTCCCACCGTGTAGCGTCGTGCGTCACTTAAAATTCTTCCGTTACTCGAGCGTCGAGATAAGCTTTTTGCAGCGCACCCGCAAGAAAATACCTTAATGTCACGGATTAAGTTGCAACGATTATGATGGTGGTGCGTTACGAATGGAATATTAAGACAGGTGATCTCCACGAGCGTATTCTCGAGTTGAGTGCTTTCCTGAAATGTGGCAGAGATGCCTTGCGGCTGACAACTTTGTTGCGCACAGGTCCAGAGTAGAATGCAAAGGTAGTTGGACTGACTTCAGTAAAGACTACTTGTACAGCGTGATACAAAAATACGAAGTCAAACATTGGTACCGTACAGTATTGCGCACGCAGCATTTTCAAAGCTACATTTAGCATTAAAAATTTGGACCTAGCATTTAGCGGAGCACCACCAATAAAACAAAATTATATAGGACTCTTATATATTTGAATTGGTCCCAGAATCAGAAAATCCACAGAAACGCATTACTACAGTAGGATCCGAACAAGAAATTGTTCTCAATGGGAGACGTTTTCTCTCCCTCTCATGAAGAAATGAAGTTATCAATTGAGATTCGATTCAATAACATATTATAATACGCAAAGAAATCTCAGGCAAAATTGAAACCGTGGATTCATACAACTTTAAAAAAACTTCAGAAGATGTGCAGTCCAACATCTCAAATTATGAGGAAATACTAAACAAACTGTAATTAATGAAATATCATTTGTGAGTAAAATCGTTTTTTTCATCATTCAATAACTCACAACAACATTTTCCGGTGCTTTCTTGCTTTTTTTTCAAAATCCCGGCATGTAAAACAGATATATGTACATTTGGAAACTACGGTATTGTGTCCCGTAAGGATGAAAAAATGTTTCGTGCTGGGTGTGAAATCTGTTCCTTATAGAGATGGACACTTGTTGCGTACGCCGATTGGCTTGCACACATATGCCAGGCGTAGAATTTCACGCACAGTCGTCGCTTCCTCTACTTTAATTACACACAAACGTAATGGGTTAAAACAATTTAATTTCATATGTAATTTTACACTGAAAGCAGTGCGTTTCACAGTAAATCAATACGTACGTAAGCGTTACGTACCTCGAAAACGAAGACTTATATTCGCATGACCTTTTTCCATCCTTTGTAACACTGGAATACGATTACTAAAGTTCAGCCGCCTATTTCCGTGTCACCCTGTATACTGAAGCCAGTGAATGCCCCGCGCAACTCAGGGCATCGCTTCCAGCAACATAATCCGCTGATTGCAATTTATTTGCGTAAGGAATATTTACGAGCGCAAAAATTGGGGTTAAACGGACTTAGGGAGCGGGGAGGGGGGATGAAAATGCTCGAGATCGAGATCGAGTCGACGCGTGGCCGAGTCGACCAAAGGCAACATTTTCTTTCGCAACCCGATGCAGTTTCCGCGACGAGGCACGTACGACTCCTAAATTCGGCGGCTTCTTTTTCTCCGATTATGGCCGGTAATGGGGCCCCATTATTCCAGCGCTAACAGGGCCCGGCTGTCTTTCTGTTTTACATTATTCCCCCCTCTCCTTACCCTCCTTTCAATCTTCCCCCCCGCAGGTCCCCTTTGCCATCCACCTTTCTCTCTGGCCAGGCAGCGAGAGCCGAAGGCCCTCTCGAACACTTCCACGTATCCAATTTATTACAGGCTCGTTACCCTCGAGGCCCGCACTTTTTTCCCTTCCCCCATTCCACCGGCACGTCGGCGGAATGACTGTGGTACTCCTGTCCTCGTCGCCGAGTCTTTTCGCAAAGGAGTTCGTACCCTCTTCCGCTCGCCGGACAAAGAAGCGAACGGCCGAATTGGCGGAGGTGGAAGAGGGAGAAAGTTTTGTGCGGCAAGAAACGATCCTGACGGCCGGCGAATGAGAGGAGCGAACTCTTCGGGGCAGACGCTTTTTCGCGCTTACAGACGCGGAAGACATTTCTCCCTGTCCGCGTACTGTACCGTTGCCCTCCCTACTGCCCCTCCCGTCCTCCCCTCCGCTCTTCCCCACCCGGCTTGCCATCCAGCTACGTCGGCGAGGAACGTTAAACGAGAGAGGCTGTCAACGATCGGCGCGTTCCACTCGAACAGATCAATCGCGCTCAATGATCTGTAGATCCGCCACGGCGAGCGTCGTAAGCGTTTTTCGAACGGCCGAACCGATCGTTTTAGCGTTTAACGATGCTCGCTGCACGAAAGTTGTGCAATCCTTTCGTATACCGATTTCCCGATCCGTGCGTAATTACGTACGGCTTTTTGTAAGCGGATCGGTGACGGTTTCTGTGCTCGCTTGTATGACACGGTTTGTAGTCGACGAGCGCGCCAGGGTTTGAGGATTTTGGAGCAGGGTGTAGAATATTTCAAGATTTTCTGTTATGTACGCACTACACGGAATATGCGTATGATGTGTATAATGTAGGATGGTTAACGTCTCTTAACACTTAACACTAGAACTACCTATCTGCCAAATCAACTGGTTTGGCTGTGGTTTAATAATGACTTTTCTCCGATGAGACATTTTATTTTATTAAACTTTCTTTAGAACTCATTGAAGTAGGTAAATAATTAATTGTCTTCCATTCTGTAGATTCGAACACAGTAATTTCTATCATCCTGGCACGTTAAATGAAAACGTGAAAAAAATCATCGGTAGTTGTATTGTCAGACATAATGCTTTCATTACTAAATCGTGTGTATGCATATAATGTGCATATGTCTGTGGAATACAGGATTGAGGTAGGTAGTTAGACACTTTGCAATCTGAACTATTACATGCGAAGTTGGATGAATGAATGAAATTAATAATCGACGAATAAAAAGTACAAAGTATGAAAATGGTACTGTTTGTTGTATTTGGCCGTTAGGTTATATAATAAGGTAGTGCTGGAGAGTGAAAAAGAGTGACAAATTATGATGACACGTATAAGATAAGGGGCAGGGGGAAAAATAGGCCTACAAAAAGTAGAATGTAATAAACACGGTAACGTAGATTATATGTATATGGTGTAACAAAGAACGCATGGTAGAAGCTTTGCACTCACTGCGTCCACTGACGTTTATTTTTGCGGGGTAAATATGATTACGAAACTGCCAACGATGTTTGGTTGAGTCCCAATTGTAAAAGATTCAAAGAATGAGAACTCAATTATGTAGTTGTCACTAGCATGACGTACCAGACGCAAAGGTCCAAAGGATGCAAGGAAGATTTAATAAACAGAGTAAAGGATTTTTTGTTCTTTACATTCCAAAAATTTCAAAATTCAATTGTTTTTACCAATAGAAATAAATTGCAATTCATACAAAACTTACACTTATTGTTAGCATGGATATACCGTCAATATTTACCTCATTGCTACGTTCTTAACACCTACAAAGACCTACAAGAAAAAGATCTGCAAAATCTCTTAAATGCCACAACGCCATTTGCACAAATTACATTTCGCATTCAACCTAAGGCCTACTTCATAACGTTACTTTGAATTATTAGTTCACCGATCGCCCAATCCTTTTTCCCACGCCATCAAAAATGATGCACCACGCAAGAATTTGCCTCCGACTCATCTGCATCTGCAATCCTCTTATGAATCGAAGGCATCGCAGCTTCTCGGAACGGCCGTGGCTTAAGGCTGTGAAAGATTGCTCCTAAATTGACATCAGCGTGTAGCCTTTAGCGAGGCTTTCGCGGCGTGCGCTTAACCTAAGTCAAGAGAGTAGGAGCGTAATTCTCGCGCGAAATAGGAATGGTAGGGGGAACGTGCGCACGCGCCAAAGTGCAGGAGGCAGGCTAGATGCGCATTCCGTCGGGATCATTAGGCTCATTAGACGGCACAATGTATGGCTGGCTTTCCCTCGGGACGACTTGGCGGAAAGTGTACCGACTGCATTATTTCCGGAATCCTTTCGACGACTCTGCGTCGCCATTTGTTTCTTCATCCTAGCGTTATACTCGTCGTTTCTCGGGCTCGCTGGCTTTGGTGTCGTGACCGATCACCGATCCTCGATTTCTCACATTTTTCTGGCCTTGCGCTCAGGAGGAAATTATTATCTGTCCCCCGACGCGCCTTGGCGGATCTGAGTTTGGACGTTGGTGGACAGTGGGATAACTGGGACGGTTTGATGAGAATTACGTGGAATTAGGTGTGACTGGCTTGTCAGCGTTTGCTAAATGATACAGTTTAAGGTAAGGGCAAATAACGGTGACATTCGATAGCAGTATGAGTTTGCTTTATTTTGTTATTAGCTCATTTGTATGAAATTAGAAGCGTAACATCTAAGTTTGGGAACAATTGTTGCAGATTTATAATAGAAAGGATGTAGATGACCACGAAATCATTCTTGTTGCAAAACAGTGCACGATGACAAGAGATCTCCTTACTAAACTTGCCGGAAAGCTGTTTTGCTCGCTTAACGGTTAAATCCGTCACAAAAACGTAGGAACGATCCAATAATATCTTCATTACTAAACATACCATACCAACCTATACTTACACCTAACTGACATTGCAATTATGTATTACCAATCTAACAATCTCGTAGCAATCGGGAGTCAAAATGCGTAAGAAAAACGCGGTAACGAATGTGAGGAAGGTTCAATTATGTTCATATCTGAGAGAAACATTTGAATAACCTTCGCTCGGAAGGTCCGAGAGCTCCTCGCGTCTATTTTAAAATCGGAGGGAAAAATTCGTTTCACCGCGCTTAACGATCGATGGTATGCGGCAAGAAGTCGCGTAGATAATCAGAGAACACCGGTGTGACAAACTGCAAAAACCGAGTGGCATCGAAGGTGCGCTGTGGAACGGGATGACTTCGGCAGGAAGATTGCGCAAAAGAGATCAGTGCTGGAACCGATTAAAGGACACCGCTCGGGCGAGCTGAAGAGACCAACGAGTAGGTAGGCATGTCTCACGTGACCGGTAAACGAACTCAAGCGAACGCAAAAATTGCACGAGCAAAACCTGTGGACTCATATTCGAATTCACGAACGCCGAGACGTTCCGTTAATATTCCACCCCACCAGTCGATTTCCCTTCGCCATAAGTTGCGGATAATTTATTCAGGTATGCTTAGCTGTGCGCGTAATCTCGCCGAGGACGAAAATGCAGGCTCGAAGGTCAACTTTTGATTCGCCGCGTAAGAACACTCTAAGGATGTACAAATTGCTATGTAGGTCCTCTGGTTGCCTTGAGTAGCATTCGACCGAACATAGTGTCTGTACATTCCGGACGCGGGTGAATTTGACTTGCGTGCCTTCTGAAGATGCGTCTGATTGCATATCGTTTAACCCACATAGACAATTCCACCATTATTCCTCCAAAAGGAGCATCGAACGTCAGTCATTAGAGTCGATGGCATGCATCTGTGCCCGGATTGATTCTATGAGCAGAATGTATTGCTTCAAAATTGCATATAGCGAAAGGATGCGTTGCTTCATACAGAAGCGGCAGAGGTGTGCGCAATGCAAGCATTAGGCTTGCAGAAGTGATCCAACAACTGCCCATGACGAGGCTCAATTATCCTATTCTCATCCGGACCGTTTGCCCATACTCGGTTGCGAGTTTCAATATCAAAGAACTTCGTGAATTCAAGTTCGACGGGCATTGAAAGCGGCAAGATGAAAGTGAAATGTAAACGTCGACCGATAGACGGACAGGTTACTGTTATCTAACTTATCGACTTGAGTACAGGATAAATAAATGGCGTACTGAAGCTGCGACACGCACAGAATTCAAAGTGCAACGAATTCTCTCTCTCTCTCTCTCTCTCGTGAAGCCAATGCGTGGCAAGAGCAGGGAAGGAGGGTAAAAAAAATGGCGGCCCCGTGGACGCGGTATAATCGAGCGTAAATTAGCGTCCGCGACGCACATTAATCACGATCCTAGGTAGCAATTTCTGCCGCGAAACAGCGGTTCGAAATTTAAGTCGCGCTTTGCGAAATCCTCCATCTCCTCCTCCCATACTCATTCGCTGCCCGTCAGTCTCTCTCACTCACTCACTTACTCTCTCGCTCCTTTGCGGCAAGTTAGCGGCGCCGTTAAACTTTTTGCGAGCGGACGAGGGCCGATAATGCGGGGTAATTCTCCTGGAGTGATCTATCGGATGCTCGGCCGATAATAATAAAGATAACAGGACGCGGCATGTAAATAGGTGAGTATTTAATATCCACCGGCGCAAACGCGCCATTATTTGCAATCTGCAATCTGCCGCCCGAGATGCCGCAGGGGACTGAATGGAAGGCTCGCAAATTGCAGACTGAAATATGGTGTCACTGAACCGGTGATTGGCAATTTCCAATTTCAGTTACGCAGCCGTGTAAAGCGAATCGATCGGGGCTAGCGGCGAATGGCGTCGGATGAATTGATGAAACGCTGGTGGGAGGAAAGATCTATCCGCGCTTACACCTGCGCTTTACCCTTAAGGCGACTTCGGAATTATGTCGGGCATCTCTTCGCCGTTGGCGATGATAAGGCGATGGAAAGCATACGATCGAATCAACGTAATCCATTTAACAGGATTAGAGTGCACGTGACGAAATCGATCAGTTCACAGCGTAGGTACTATTAGACATTTTTTTCTAGTGATATCGAAAACTAAGAAATTCGAATAAGGAAAAATAATATAATAAAAATAAAAATTATTTTCGGCTCTTCCTTATTGTGTTACGATGATTACGTGATTAAAAAAGGAAATTAGATGGCTTTCCTCAATGTTTTAATTTACAATTAGATCAGTTTTATAATCAGTAACATAATTGGTGAACCATTTAAACAATATAAAAAAAACGATGAAAAGCAGAAACGCGCAACTCAAATTAACTATTTTTAGAACTACTTTTCAAATCTTGCTTAGTCTGAGATCGAAGTACTTCGCATTTATTTTGGTTTCAGAACCACTTATTTTTGCATAAAAATGCAGTTTCACGCAATAGATTATACGTTTCTCTTCATTGTTGTCTACTTCCGGTGAGTAATCGGACAGTGTTTTAATTCCACATTGGCAAAAACCTACATCCTTTGAAGCAAACACTGATGAGCAGTTGCATGTTATTTTGCTATAATGAAGATCCTCTTTTCCGCGAGAAGCTACTCTTTTTACACTGCTAACTATTGCTTTTTTGTTCGTTACTTTGAATTCGCAAGTAAGCATTACTTCCCTTCTAGTAACAATTAAAAGGAAAAATGGATGATGAAAAAATGTGACACAGCAATCTCGAACATGCAAAGAGCTTTTACCAGAATTAAGAAGACGTAACATTATATTGGGGTGAACAATTGAAATTTGTAAATAAAGGTATTTACATGTCAATAGAATGGATTGTTAGATGCCAATTTGCAACTCATCGCAACAAAGAAGTTCTACATTATCGTAGACACTCGATCGGCTTATTACTATAATAACAATAAGATTCAGTTTTATATAACTGTAGGTAATAATAAACGAGAATAATCTCATTAAATGAAACTAAGTCTTGCGAAAACAACTGGTTTTGACATGTAACAAACTAATTTGTGTCCCGTTGCGACACTGATCGCGGAAACAGTGTGAAAATAATATAAAAATTGTTTTAGCCGTTGACCGCCCTGAGAAAGAAAACGTAGGCGAACGTGGAGAATTGGCGGAGGTTCGTTGAACCCTCGACTTTCAATTAGGCACCTTCCAAGGATTTACATATCCAGAGTAATTTAGGGCACTTTTACGCGATTATCGTTACTTGGCAGGATCGGTGAGTAAGTGTCGCGATACGAGAAATCTGTTGTAGACTACCGAACATACAACTCCCTCTGTCTCTCACGAGCGAACATTGTCTTAGGCCTCCATGCAGGAGTCATTGACCTCCCTGGCGAGGGTTCACCGTCCAAAAATCGCCGGCCGGACGTCGAGTTGTATTCAGAACCAAGCTCCAGTGCCTCGCGCGGATTACTAAGACGGCGGGCATCGAAATTCCAGAGGACAAACAGTGAAATTCCTGTCTGCTCCCTGAAGCAAGACGGCCGCACAACGGCTCTCGGTACAATCAAGATCGTGGAAAAGATATCGAATGTCCGACATTGTCCCGAATCCGAGACAACTTCCATTGTCCTTCGATGTTGCGCAAGTGCAATTTTCAAATGTTCGACATACGACTTCGGCTGAGGTCTCGTCTACGCGCGTAAGTAGCGCGCGAAGGATTACAACAAATACTTATGCTGCAACTGAAGAAATTAAGTGTACCATTATGAAAACTAAAACTATTCCGAATCCTGTTCTGGTCTTGGTTGAATTTTAAGGATTTTGTTTCAGTATTATTGGTATTTGATCGAACTAAACATTCATATCCTTGATAATGTAAATACGTAAGACTTTTTACTAGGGTCATTACATTCGTCTTCTGAAACAATGTGCATACATAGACTTTTCCTTAACCATTGTTTGTAAGGATCTTGCATTTTGTGACTATCAGTGTGTAGCAAACAAGATTCAAGCTCAACGCCAAGTGTGCGAATTACGAGACCAATAAGCACTTCAAAGACAGGAATTGATCCTCGGATTTCTCGACCATCGATATTTTCCGTGGAAGTGAAAGGCCAGAGGAATGCGCACCCACGAATTACTAACTACTTTTCGTATCTCGGTAGAAATAGAAGTCTAAGGCAACCATTGCAAGCGTCACGAATTTTTTTCCTATTGCGGAAGCACATTTAATACCCTCGCGTACAATACGTTTCGTATGACATTAAAAATAAATACGTCATTCAATATATTAAGATAATCGTTTAACTGTGCAAACCAATAATTTAAAATAAAACCGAAATACTTCACAGTAATCCAAAAGTTAAGTGGTTACTTTGCTCCTTTCTGTCTATAGGCAACTGTTATTGTATGTTTTTGGGAAAACGTATGTTACGTCAAATAAACAATAAATGGGATAAAGCTGTTTTTCCATAGAATGCATTTAATACTGTTACAAGACGTAAACATCCAATTAATGTAATAAGTCTGTTGCAGGAAATTCGATGAATACTTCTATAAACAATTTTACTCTTCACTTATTGAAAAACCCAGAATTGTATCGGCGTAAAAACATAAATTAATTCCCTCTGCTGAGTAGCTCAAGTACTTCATAAAATCATCTTGAATAACTTGTTTAATCATAAAGCATTCAAATATAAATTATGACCAACCTTTTAAAAGAAATCTTATCCACTCAATACTTACATTTACTCATCCGTAGGATACTTACTTCACAATGTGGCAACGTCAGCCAGTAAATAAAGAAAATTCATAGTTTATTCGCCTTCTGCCTGTTTGAGCTGGAATTATCACTTTATGCAGTATATCCATAACGTAATCGACACTCGATCGGCGATTGTCCAGGATCGTCCGTGAAACGATGTTCTCAACGATTACGTTTAGCCGTAAGCAGTTTCTCTGCGTAGCCAAAGACGTGTGCAAAGTATCCAAGCGTCCAGGCTATGTACATCGAGTAGATTCTTTCGCCTCGGCCCCTTTGCAAGTCGATGGAGAATTCCAATTGTTTGGTACGTTCGCGATTCGACGTGTTCCCACGGCAAAAATTTCCACGTTGCATGGTCGAACAGTTTCTTGAATTAGACGGAATCCTGACACACTCGGCATTGATAGATGCTAATGTTTTGAGCTTGGTACAGTTATATGTAAAGTGGCTGACGAATGCATGGCACGTTCATTATACGTTATTGTGTTGTTCAAATAAGCATGCAAAAAAATACACGTTACTTTAATCGATTTTTACTGTTTTGGACGAGTTTTAATGGTTAGGTGCTGACGCTGCTCACGTCGATCCACTGCGAATAATCAAACAATGTCGGAACTGATGCTGCAGGATAATGCGCTTAGGGAGGATGAGAAATGTGTATAGTAATGTAGACTTTGACTTATGTTTGAATAAAATATGCTTGACTAAAATATGTTTTGAACAAATATAAAAAATAGGGATAATAAGTGGCAAATTGGGAAATAAAAGGTGAATTAATTAAGGCGTTAGGTTTGTTAACACTTTTCAATAAATGGCTGACGCACTCGCTACGGATACGCACGTACTTTACATGCATAGAAATGGAGTGTGGGTAGCTATATACATAACAATGTAGCAATGACTCAAGCCTTGCTTATGAAAGGTTATTTCATGATCGATAAGGCTTGAGGAATTTTGATTAATGGCAAGCTCGCTTAATCATTTGAAACGTCTTGCTAATTACCCCTAACGGATTTTTAGTAAACTTCTAAGCGAGTACATTTACAGCTCAGATTCACGTCACTATAATATGACGCATTGAAATTGAACTACATAACATATCTTTAACTACATTTAACACGAATATAGAATACTACACGTTTATTTATGCAAGCATAAATGTCAATGAAAAATCCTAAATATATATTTATTTTTTTTCTTATTATAATTATTTTTATATTTCTATAAATATATTTTTTTTCTTTTTATATCCAATTTATTTTTCTTACATAAAAATACATATACCTTATATATATATATAATATAAGAGTTATGGAGCTCAACGTGTATTACAATATAATGTCCGTTGAAATGTTCTGACTGAGTCTCATTCCTGTTTGTCTCCATGGTACCATTTCTTTCTCATGAAATTAGGCAGTGTAGCGGCGACAGTCAAAGTGTTGAAAATCACTAAAAAGAGATGGTTAGTGTTACTATATTTTTCCAATGTACACGCACTTTTGACTGCAACATATGTAATGCGTAACGTTTGTCAGCACATTTGGCTGTTTTCCGGGGATAACAAATCTGAGAATTTGTTGATATTTCCTACAGAAAACCTTGCTGGAGGTAATAATATTGGAATAATAATAAGGTGGATCTTGGACGACTTGTATAAAGTTCGACGGGTTCATTGCATGCTTTGACCTTGCTGTACGTGGATGACAAATAGACTTATAACTCGACATCCAAACCTGTTGCTACTATTTGCAGGAGTGGATCGTTAATCTTCGATCTTTGATGCCACTCGTCGACTAGATTGACTGACGTACAGTCAGAAAGAAAGGGTAAATATCGAACTTGAACGAAACTTATTATAACAACTTCATCGATTGCTTCAATCTTCCAAAACGGGGGATAGTAGAAAATTCTTGATTATTGGTAATTCGTGGTGTCTGCTTATGAAATACACACGAAGGATGTAACTGAAACTTGGTGAGTTTGTAAAAGTGTGTTACATGATGACGGACGATGAAAGGTTAAAGCAAGCATTGCGTTGGAAAAACATTTGATGATGTATTGGAATTTATTAACAACTTTCTTTTCATTTTTATCGTAATGAGATATGCGGACAGCGAGAAATTTTTCTTTCATCGTCAAGGAAATCTTCGGAAGACTTCTGGCCTCCTTGGGTGAGGTCAGCGTATGTCAGACTCCTACTGACTAAAATCCAGACGTTACTTCACGGGGGAGGGTGTCACGGACGCGTGAGATTGCCGCGGTTTGTGCTCTCGCATTCATCACATAAGAGCCTCTCTGCCCGTGAGCTGGTTTGGATGTCCCAGCTCCAAAATCTCCTTCCGGAGCCGCCACCCTTTTGCGATATATTGGGTGTATGCATAATATACTTACATGTTGTAATCGAATCGGTTGAGTGATTCTGAATTGTCTTTTGCTATTTTATTTGCTGCGAATCAAGGAAAGGTCCGTCTTTCCTTTCCGCCGGTTTTCCTGTTCCTGATCTAAGGTTTATTTCAGATGGGTGGCCATGTTTGTTATCGCGTTTCCAAGCCGAGTTCGCTGGGATGTCCATCAATCTAACGAGGGACAGCCGAAATGATTCCCCTTTTCGGAGACGCATAACTATGTTTCTATCAAGGCTCTCTCCGCGGACAGCGAGACCTACACTTGTTATGAAGTAAGGTTATGTTGCGTTATTTCCGAGTGCTAATTCCAGCGATGTGTTTCGGAATATTGGCAAATTGTACTTGTCGGTAGAAAATCGTATGCTTTATTAGCCCGCTATGTTTAGCCCGCCATATAATACAATCTTCAATGGTGCCTACGTCGAATTGGGACTATCCCTTGGGATTTTAGGTTTTACTAAATATTTCAGGTTGACTTACAAGTTGCGATTATAATATATTAATGTATAAGAAGAAGTAATCTCTGAATAGAAAGAATATAATCAAAAGACACTGTGAGATTTAAATCCTTATAAACTCACAATTTTACCGCTATAGGATTAATATTATTTGAAATAACAAACGTGTATTTGTTCATATCGCCTATAATAATTTTGATTGGTCGAATTAAAAATGTTTTTTTTTTCCTACACTGATCCATTATATTGATTGATGAACATTGAACATCGTAAGGCGTGCTTAGTTGCTAACCCAAGGTTTGTCGCCAACAAATAAAAAACAGTACGGCCGACTATAATTCTGTCAACCCCATAAAAAAGGAAACTAAAGATAGTTAAAAATTGCAAACGGGTAATAGTTATAATGCTACACGACGTGCAGGCCAAAATGCTGCAGAACAGAATAAACGAGGAAGTACACCAAACTTGGACACCATCTACACTTTCAATTGTATAATTGTATATAATAGACAAGTAGCAGGGAAGGAAGAAAAATCATTGGCAGTTTACATTCTTTAAGAACGGGGACCATCGCGGTAGGCAGATAGAAATTATGGAAACTGATAGACGAAACGGGTGAAAGACGGGGTTTATTACGAACAGTACAAGATATATACAATTAAATAAAGAACAAAGACGTAGAACAGTGGAGAATAAAGTTTTCTAAGATGTTAAACTACTACGACAAGAAGAATTCTTCTCTTGAATATACTGATAGATCAACTGGAAGAAGTACTAACGAGAAGAGGAAGAGGAATTGAAATAAATTGGAAAATGAAAAATTGAACTGTATCCGGTAGGATACGCGAATGATAGTGTGGTAATCGTGGAAGGGGAGAAACAGATGTATGAAGTGTTCAAAGAAATATACGGAGAAATATTTGAACCGGAAAGGCTCATCGTAAACACGAAAAAGAGAAAAGTAATCGGGTTAAGGAAAGGCACGGAAAAACATAAAACAATAATGTGAGGATATTACAAGTGTTAGATACGGAGAAGTTTAGGTGGACATAGCGAAATAGCGTGTAAAGAGGAGAAAAAAGGTATGTAAGATGCACGTTGGGGATAAAATGGCGACAGCAGGGTGTATCACAAAGATAGAAATGAAAGAAAACAATTTCAGACTAATGGTGTGCAGAGTGATATATGAGAGGAAACTAAGAAAGGGTTAAGGGGTGGAGGCGCACAAGAGAACGCAGAGGGCTGGGAATAAAGCATAAGCGGCACAAGCAGAACAGAAGTCCAAGAGAAGGAATTGGTGAGATGCAAAGAGGATTTTGGTTGAAAAGTTAAGTAATTTTGGAGGAAAAAAGAACAGCGAAGGGAGAGCTGAGCAACTGGAAACAAGAAGATCAATACTACAGGGAAGGAATAGAGGAAGAACAGATTAAGACAAAGAAAGGAACCAAGGATAGAGGGACAGGCACAGTTGAAAAAGAAGAAAAATGCAGGGAAAGAACCTGAAACACGATAAAAGGATTTGGAACAAAGGTGAGAAGCAGTGAAGTACCTGGACAACTACAGGAAAGATAAAAGGAAAAAGGAAGAAAGATTTAAAGATTTGAAGGTTTCTTTGCTAGGAAAAGGAGAAAAAATGTGGTTGTAAAAAATGTGATGTAAATGTGATTTTGTCCATTTCCAGTTTATTAAGCTTAGGTTCTTAAACATTTTGTGTAAAAATTGCAGAATTTAAGTAAAATACAATATTTTTTATGTTTACTCTTCCTTCACAAAGCCCAGTGGAGATACATAATCATGCATTTGCAACAATGGATTTATTTTAGTATAGACATTGAAGAACGCATTACAAGTAAAATTTCAGGGTCCTTATAAGGTTACATGCTTTCTATAAAAATGATATGGTTTTGTGCAACTCGAACGAATTCCGCAATAATTAGTTTTGTCGTGCACGCAGCTATAGACTTGAAGGTACTAAACGATACATTCGCCACGGAAATTGTGTAAACGAGAGCTAGGGCCAATTCTCTAAACGCAAACGTTTAGCTTTCTACCGTAAGAGAATCTGCGTTGCTTATTATACAGCTTATTCCAAACAACGAAAAAAAAAAGTGAAAATAAAGTAAGATTGCAGTTACTTATATCATCGACAACGGCAGAATAAGATTGTGATTGATTACATGCCATCTCACACATATGATTAACATCTTCATGGGCTTTACGTTGTATTAATTAGCAACTTGCTTGTTATATGTTAAATGAATCTACTCACCAACGGTTACTTTTTCTGTAATTTTATGAATGCAAATATTATTCACATTGATTGCGAGACAACCATAACATCGTATAACTGTGTGTTATACTAATAATATGCTGTAAATAGATAAGCGTATTAATAAGCTACTGCCACGTAAAGCCTGAAATAGTGAGTACGTTGTACTTTATGGCCATAACCTTTAGCATGATTGTCGCTGATTTTACAATTCGTCATTCGTTAGGCTAATTTCAGAAACAATGTTTCAAGTTAGTTTTTTTCATATCTCTACGGTTTATTTTTGAAACAAAGTCCACTTATGAAATAATTAGAAAACCGGAGGTGTCTTAGAAGCTAGTACAACTGATGGTATGTTGATCAATAATGCTTTGGTCAGATGGAACAGACGATTTTCCGTGACTATTCGTATTTTAGGTTGAATATTAATGTAGGGATGTCAAAATGTATGTATCAAATATGCGAATAAATTGTAATTGCACTTAAAAAAACAATTTTGAACACAACGTGTTCCATATTCGCCCGCACGCAGCAAAGTTATTAGAAAATTACAGTGTTCATGTACAATGAGTTTAGGTAATGACCAAATTAGAATCCAACTAGAGATTCTATATATTTCCTGCAAGTGTTCACAGCTTTCTACGTAAGACCATCCACGAAAAAGAGGTGTCCTTAACGAAATATCTCGCTGACAAACGAAGACTCAGAATCGTAATAGGTTGCAAATATCTTAATTTCCAAAGAACTCTTGACTCCGGCGTGTCAATTCAGAAACACAAGAATGTTTAAAAACAGGAAGCCGTTAAGGAGGAAACGGGGGCATATTAATCAGCGTTCGCCATCGGCCCTCGCACTCGCACTCCTAACCCTGCCATTCTAAATCCAAGGTCCGCGTTTCTGAGTCATAAATTTTGCACTCAATTACCGGCGACCGCTCCTGCGAGCACAATGTGGAAAGTCGTTGACCGCGGTGGGTCGCGTTACATATTTGTTGCCCGCGAAAATCATTGTGCAATTACCGTGAATGCGGCCAATTAGTCGTCGTTCCTCGGTCTCATTACGGGGGGTTTAATAAATGGGGATCCTTTCGTCGAGGCGTCCGGAGGGAACTGTTCGCGAGTAACAGGAGAAGTGAAAATGATCGGATCCAAATTCAAATTGCACTACCCTGTACCGCTGTTAATATAATGGTCCTGTTGTGCGAACATGTGATAGGTACGGGCAATGTAAACGAATATGTGTAGTATTATTGACACATCAGCTTTGATTTTCTGCGTTTTCATAACTGGGCGGTCTTTTAGACATATATATACAACGAACGATACATGTAGATAGCAGTGCATGTATATAGTAGTTTTCAGTCATATATGTTCAAGTATTGTTTTGGAGGAATAGAAGCATGTTATTGATGTACAATTGCAAAAAGAGAAGAAATTGATCTTATTCAAGACAAGTGAGGCTCAACACTGAAATTTAATTTGAACATGTAGACATCTTACAGATTTTATTCTAGAGTACGTTTTACAAGAAATTACATGTTATGTAACCAGTAGTCACAATAGTTGCGGTGTTTCATAGGAATATTAGTTGCAGGAACTTGCCTTGTACGTGAATCTTCCGCAGACCGTTTCGCGCAAAATTGTCTGCGCGTGCAAAAGTAGAAACGTTTGGAGTGAAATTCAAATTATGCTCCATCGCTTAAATTATCTGCTTAGGCAGAAGTAGACACTGTCGGACCGAAATTCAAATCATACCTTTTGGCGTTTTCTGCAGAAATGTGTACGGACAATGAAAGGTTCACGCAATTGAATTGAACCTAACATTAATATTGGCTTCTAAGCGCGTTCGTTAAACGAAACTAAATTGGCTAACAAAGCGCGTATATAATCTACGTAGTAATTTTATGCTAATAATTCAAACTCACCTATTATATCGTACACCGGTGGAGCTCGTTTAAGTAATCGCTTGTATGTGTGTTCTTTAAAAGTAGACAAAAAATTGTGTAACGTACTTAGAAAGTCAGTGCAGTTAGCACCCTATGGTAATAACTCACTTTAACTAATTGTATCGTACGTCATGTTTGTATCTCGGTGAACGTAATCATTTATCGATTTTATGCTCGTTGATAAGGCATTTGCGTTTCGAAAGACAGCGCAAAATTGTAATGTACATTTATTTCATGAAACGTCTATGTATATCAATAAATTGTGCGGCTGTGATTGTAGACTGTTATAATTATAATAACACTAAAAATCTTTTCATTTTTGACAATTTTGCTTAAAACGGAATACATACTTCGAAGTGACAGAAATTCGATTGTGAGTGGACCAATTGTATTAATATTAATGTGTTTTACACGTGTGCACATATACATAAATGTATCCATGTCTCCGTATAATCGTGTCTATGTCGTAACGCGAGAAGCGATTGCATAATAATGTTCTGTGTGTTTGAAAAATGCCATTGTTCTGTTTGCAGTTCACAGCAAAAGAAAGCGTATGTTAGGATGGAGAATGAAAGCGTGGCTCTTTTCACAGGTGAATTTGCAAGCACAGCTGAATAAAGATTCGCTGCCCGCTAAATACAGAAAATTGGTGTCCGAATTTTTGAATAGAGAAAATCGCACTCAAGTCAAATCGCAGAATATGATGCAGAAGAATGAACGTGAAACTTACTTTGCATGGAATAAATTATTCTCATCAGCATTCCGTCATATATAAAACTAAATCTGTTAAATATGACACATAAATTGAAGATCAGAAAACACCGGAAAATACACAGAAAAATTCACTTTCAAAGAAAACAGTTTCGAAAACATGCAGATCTGATTCACGCCACGTTATCTTGTAAAACGTCCATTTACGTAAAACTTTAAGCAAACTTTAACATCACACCGTTCCGCGGCATTACGTTTTTCTACAAACAGCCCCCTATTTCCCCTGAAATACCTGTTCCGTTTGTGCGGCGGTAGAACGAAAAGAAGAAAAGCTGCGAGAAGTGTGAATCCTCCGAGTTACTCCGCCTGCGTCACTGCAATTATTACGAACTCAAAGATTATGGCACGCGACCTTATTTGAACGCATAAAACCTCTTCTTTCCTTCGACTCAATATGCGATGTATTCTCCGAGAAGTCGATAGAAATAAATAATTTACGATCAAAGTCTCTTTTCCTCGCGAAGTACGGCACATTAACACCCTCAACTCGAACTCGGCGAGTTAATAAAGTGCTTCTTGCCGGATCTAACGGCAGGGATAAAGTTGGCTCAGGATGAAATGGTGAATTCGCGTGCCAACTTTTATTACGACAATTCAGTCGCCGGAAGGGCTTGCGGGCGTCCAAGCAATTGATGCATGCGAATACAACGATAATTTTGGACACATAAATTTTCGTAGTTATTTGACTGGTTAAAATCATTAGCTCATGTTCGAATAAGATTATTATATAAATGGAAAAAGAATAAATTTGCTCTAGGTGAAATCAAACAATAGCATTTTGTATAAAAAGATTTGTTGAGGTCGCAGTTTTAAAAAGGGTGAACAATTGTAAAGGAGGAACAATGAATCGGTTAAAAATACGCTGGATGCGTTTTTTAATATATGGACCATGTACAATTTTCCATATGATATCAATAGATGAAAATACAGAGTATCACATCTCGGATTTATTTCCACGTCGAGGTAGATCAAGAAAATTCGAAAACAGTGTATTGACACCGCTTTAAATAAAATAAGAAAAATTACAAAAGCAAAATATAAGTACAGGGTGGACTTACTCCGATATATACCCTGAAGTACCATAACTTCTTCAAATTCTCCTCGCATACAAAAATATAAAACATGTGAACAGTAAATTGTTATGTGATTTATTATATAAAATTAGAAGATTTCCTGAAATGCATCAATTATGTTTTTAAAGAGTTGTACAAAAATAAAAATTAAATTGATTGTTGTTTTTTCAATTTGAAACACTTTACACGATGAGGAATGATCTTGGGCTCTTTTAAATTTTATAACAAGTCGAGTTGTTAAATTTTAAATCGGCCTAATTCCAGTTTTGGTAAGAGGACATACATTATTCACGTAATAAGTGCTATTCTTTTAACAGGCATTGTGAATTTAACCATCTTAGATACACTTCCTTATACGTATATTTTTGATTTTATTGAAACGCAAACTCCTAATTATATCAATTGAAATATAAATGGACTTAAATCACATCGAAACTAAACGGTTCATATGTTGTACGATCACACATATCGCATAATACACGGGTAAGCGTGTGCGCATACACATGCAAGGGTTGTTTGGTAGGTGCGGTAAAAAAAATTCTGATTTAAGGGCTGAATACATTGTTCGCCATAAACAAAAAAATACGGACACATTATGTACCTTTGCATGTACGGAGTTGGTCTCTTAGACTGCAACTGGTAAATGCATTTACTGTTATCAATCGCATGAAGAATTCCAGTAACAAAAGGTATGCTAACAATAAGTATATATTGAGTGGAAGGCTGATGATGGAAAACATTGATTATGAATATTATTTCATTTACAAGATGACAACGCTAATGTAACAATGTGTTCCTACATTTGATTTGCTGTCAATGCATTTGTATCAGTACGCCTTAGAATTGTCATACAAATACTGATTCGTGATTTTAAACTGAAACCTACCATTATCGTGATTGACGGCGATGATTCAGTTGTCGTAGATTAATAGAAAAAATGTTTTACTCATTTTTCAACATTTGTAGCTACAACTTTAGAGAATATAAAATAGGTGATGCCGTACAAATAAAAATTGATACGGTTTTAATTTACAATGGAACTCAGCAATATCTCAAACCAACGGCGTGTTCGAACAGTGAACTATTATCTACTCGTATTCGCCGTTCGCCACACGCCGCTTCTGTCAAAATATAGATTAAGTAAATCGGTAACGTAAATCGTAAGAGACACAACAAACCAAAAACCGAGGTGTAATTTATCAAAACTCTTGAATAGCACACCAATGCAAATTATTATAATTTTGTGGTTTCAAAATGTTTAAGTTAACTTAAATCTCATAGCAGTTATCGAGCGAAATAATATATGTTTTTACCGTAGTTGAATTCATTGTACCAGACATCTAAGCGGACACGAAATATTGAGTTGTCCAGAAAGTTAGTGCCGATTTTAAAGGAATACTTACACGCAGGAATTTAAATTTTAATATACATTTAATAAATTCTGTAGGTGCCATTCTGTTCTACAATCTTTTTTCATCTTTTAGGCAATTTGAAAATTTCGCGCTTCCAGAATATCTTATGTTTTTCCGTGAAGAACTTTTCCACTTGATTTTTCATGTCGACAAAAAGTTGAAGTTTTTTTCGTTAAGAGAATTTTGTAATGATGCAAATAGGTGGAAATCAGAGGGCTCGAGGCCTGGCGAATATGGTCGATGGGATAAAACATCCCAACCGAGCTCTAACAACTTGTCTCGGATTATCAAAGACACACGAGGCCGCGCATTGTCCTGATGAAACACGACGCCCTTCTGATCCGCTATTTTTGGACGTTTTTGACGACTCGTGGATGGTGGATTTTGACATATTTACCATTTTCGCTAATTTACGTGTCCTATAGCGTGGGTTATTCTCGATCACTGTTTTAATCTGAAGTTCATTCGTGGTAGAGGCTATGCCCGGATGATTTTGTTGTTTAAGGTTAAAATCACCGGCTTCGATCTTAACAAATCACTTCCGCAGAATTTTTTCAGCTATAGGACCTTCGCCATAAAAAGCGCATATCTTATTTGCTGCTAGCGTGGCATTTTTGTCTTTCCGATAAAAGAAAAGCATTTAATTCCTAAAATGCACATTGCTTTCTTCCATATTCAAAGACTTATAAAACTGACAAAAATAAACATATCATAATCCGATTTTTTTCAAATATGTCTCAAGTACCGCCTCTTACAATATGTATGCATGTCATTTGGTTTCAGTCGTTCTAATATATTTAGACCCGCTCTTACCTCACCTACCAAAAATCGGCACGAACTTTACGGATAATTAAATATTTTGTTCCATGTGGAAAGAACATCTACGTCCTTGAAATCTTGTAATCAAAACATCCTTGAGGAAAAATGTTTTTTGTTATCGGATTTGCATTTCATCATTGTATTTGTCTTCCTTTTATTCATATGCAATAGTATAATAAAACAACTGCTTGCTGAATTCGACTTAGGTCATTTTATGGTGACCGACACATACACATTCAGTAAGTGGGACCATAACAACGCATCTTCATTCATAATACTGCTCATTAATCTGCACGAAACCAGGAAAAGATTAGATTTCATGGCGGAGTGCTTCGATCAATGATTATTGCGATCTACCTTACATGCCTGCCATGCAATGAATGCTACGAAAGTCATAACGATGTTGCACAATAGACGCTGGTTGAATGCAGATTCCTCGCAGATGGGCACTAATGTCCAATTGTCACGGAAAGGTTAAAAATAATACGAATGATTGGCTCTGTGCGCGATCCTACGCTTTGACTGATCAAGTGAAATTGTATTTTGTGACGGTATAATATACTGTGTGCAACTGGAACGCGAATAATTGGATCACTGTACAGGAAAAAGACCCAACGATTTTGATGTAAAATACACAATTCGTAATTGTGTCAATATTACATTATTGATAATAAATTGTGTTTTGTCAAATGTTGTAAATTAGATTATTGATAACATGACTTTGGGATCGCAAACGTAATTCGGGGTGGCTACTGAAAAACTGAAAACTTTAAAAAAATTGTAACTTCGTTGCCCGTTTTCAACTTTTTTTATTTTCTTTTCTTGCAGATTGTAGAGCATGTGTCCGAGGCGAAAAGATTGCGATCGACGTTAGGTGACATGTAAAACGTATAGAGTTTCCCTATTTCCGTAAAATATCAATTATTCAATTTCAACCCTGCAGTAGCCACGTCGTGCATACTACGATAATGTTTCGCAAATGTTATCTTTTTCTGACAGTTTGCCAATATTTCAATATAGATTTTCATTACTTTTTAAGCAACGAACCGTACTTCCGCTTTACGGTAGAACAAATTCGCTCGATGTACAATTAATCCGTAACTTGTAACGAGCCATGAACACTTGACTGTAACGTAAATGAAAAACACAAAGTACATTTTCGCAAATTTGAGCTAATATACCAGTGAAATTGGTCTCGATTCGCATGTACCGATGTATTTCATCCATCCTGATGCGAGCCGCTCTGTCATTAGAGTAATAACCCCATAAATGGGTTAACGTGATCATTTGAAAGACATTAAAGAATAATTAACCGATTACTCGCCGGTAGTCGAAGCCAGCCAACGAAAAAGAGGGAAAAATAATCTGACGATTGGTTATAATTGCAGTGCGTGGTTCGAATGTGTGAAAGCGCAAATTACTATTCCCGCCGCAATGAATCAGTCGCGAAATGACAGCGTTTCATCTGAACAGAACTCCCGTTTTTAAGGATTGCCGCTGGTTTTCTCCGTTATTAAACGATATACGTATACATATACATGTATGTCTTAATCATATTTACACGTACACATTGATTCTGCGACTGAGACAGATTTAAAAGCAGCATTGTTTTACTTCCTCCTAATCCTCAATACACGGAACATTACATTCAAACGAAATATCGTTCCCCATGCGTGTACATATGGATAACAGTAAATAACTTGGGCCAATATATCGGATATAGCTTGAAGTGATACGTAGGTTTTTATGTTTTCAATGCAATTGTATACGAATCAGGCAGTAATCATAACCAAATGTTTTGCTACACATGTTTGGGCCATATATCTTTTGTAATAAAATTTAAGAAAGTATGAATTTGTTTTTATTGTTTAGTATAGTAGGGTAATTTTGACAAATATTTGAAAAAATGTATTTGCCTATTTTTTAGCAATACACAAAAAATAATAAAGTATTAAACGGGTTAAAAAATGTTGCAGTGAGGACTTTGACATTTTAAAGTCAACAAAATGTTGGCAGTTTTTACGAACTGTAACCAGATACTATCTCAGAACCAATTATTATCAATTGCATTAATATACAATTTTTTCAATGGAGGAGAACCGGAACCTGATAATAAATAGTCAGTACGTGTTTATATTCTCTTTCTCACACTGCATTAAAAATAAATTAAACTAAACGATAGTATACATAGAGGTTTCCAAAAAATATATAAAAATGATTTTTACCCCAAAAAAACATTCTGTAGAATTTATTGGAATACCTTTCATATTACCAACTCAAACAATTCATTCGAAAAATCTTAAGTAATACTTCTCAATCTAACACAGTGGTTCTAAACCGGGGTTCGAATCGAACCCCAGGGGTTCGGTGGTCTTTTGTTCTTTGGTCTTAATGGTTTTGTTCTTTCATGGTTTTGTTCATTTTGTGTACTTATATATAAATATATACCTGTTTTGAATTTGAAAAAATCATATTTTATTTTTCCAATTAAGAAGTGTTCGGTGAACGCGCATAGGAACTTGGTGGGGTTCAATACCTCCAACAAGGTTAAGAACCACTGATCTAACACGATTCACCAGGCTTGACAAAATCAAGATTCCGTTCATCACCGAATGCTATAAATACACTTCTAATCATTCCACGTTCAATACATTTCCGCGCAAAGTTCGATGACTTCTTATGACCAACAAAACTATGCACCAAAAATTTTAGTTAGTTCCAGCATTAACGGCGCAGAACCGTTAGTCGGAGTCCGGATTGAAGGGCAAGCAATCGTAGGAAGAGAGGCCTCTCGGAAATATCGAAACGGCAGGCCATCGACGAAAAGCAGTAAACGTTTAACGAGAGTGGGACCTCTTATGGAATTCGCGACCGTTCCCTCGATCGGCTTCAGGATTTATTGGCAGCGTTTCTTTTGCTCCGGCATGCTCAGCCAGTTCCCTTGTAAGAGGAGAGTGTAACGGCGACACTCGGGAAAGCCTGATGGAAAGTATAGAAACGTGGATCTGCCTTCGGCCAAACGCGTTTGGAAGGTGTCGCGGAGGAACGTCGCCCTTGGTGAGAAACGACAACGAGGAAGCCGGACTGGACAAGGCGTCGACATGAAAGTCAGGGAAACGGCGACCTTGACAGTCGACATTGAACATAACTGACGGACGCGCGAACCGTTCGCGCCCAATTACGGCGCCTTGCCGAGAGTTCATCGCTTCATGCCTGGACATGGAGTGAGATCTAAATGTCACGTATATAACTCTAAATGATGTGTCCTTTGAACCCCTGTTCCTAAAGCTTACTTTTGTAGTGTGAGTGGAGTGGCAGCCGATTGTTCAAATGTTATTATCTAGTGATATGAATACGTTGTATACTGGTGGCACATGGTATGTGTATCGTATACAAAACAATTCAATTGTAGAAACCTTAAGTTTTTCGAAATAATATGAAATAAATGCAAAAGGAGATTAAGTTGTTAGAGGCAGCGTAATATAACAGTAGGACTTAATTTAGACTCTCAAAACCGTTTCTACTTTGTGAGGACCGTCTACAAATTGTGAAAATCGTCTGTACTTCACAAGCACCGTATATTATACGAGCTGTCCTATTGAGCCGTTTTTTTGATTTACTCCTTGATCGCGTCACTCACTCAGACTCTTCCTTATCTCACACTCGGATTCGAACAGAAATTTTCGTGCATCACAAAATTAATATGGTTAGAGACGGAACAAGGTTTGTTCACATAAGAATTAGTGACGATCGGATTACTGTTCTGGGACGTTATTACGGCACCTTTGATATAAAGATTAACTTCTAGGGCCAAAATCCTGCTGATTTTCCGGAAATATCAATTAAACTTTAAGAATAAGGACTAATTGAAGACACGTTCCACTCATGCACAATAGTGGCAATCAAAGCATATTATTACAAAAATTACGTTTTATTATCCTCACACAAGCGTAATATGTACTCACGCGTCAACGAACTTTTTCTAATACATGGCGTGAAGAGAACTAACGGTAGGCCCTTATAAAATGACAAGAGTGGCGCCATCAGAAAAATGAACGATGCAATTAGAGGCAAGATTTAATGATACATAATGGACTCATTAGCTTGTCAAGGAAGGAAAACGGCGGATCTGGGGCCGACAGGGTCTTGCCTATTGAGGTTGAAATTAAGGAATTATTCGTAGCGCGGAACGAATTTGACCGATATCGCGTCATTCTCGCTGACGTCAAGTTGGAAATTGTTGGGTCCTATAACAACGTTTACCAAACTATTTACAAATTACCTTAAAGAAAATAATCTACACAAACTGTTGATTCTTCCCTTAAGTTCAGGGTAAACTCTCTTTGTTATTATAAAACAGCACAAGAAGTGTAACGTACGGCGTGAGTACGTCTCAGCAAAAACAATGCTGTTAGTTATCCTGAAATTGATTTTAAAATAAGAACCCCACCGCCTCCTTCCTAACTACAGCAACATAAGGACTTAAGATCCGAAAAAAGCGCCGTATTTCCTGCGAAAGGAGTGCGATGTACACGTACAGGAAATCTCATCTTAAGGAGCGTTCTAGACGAAGGCGGCTAGCATCGCTGGCATACTGATATACTCTGACACAGAGGCAGACTCGGCTTGCTCCGGGGCATCAGCGTCGTTAACGGTGAAACTCGACTCTCGGTTATTACGGTGTTACAGATCGGCATCCGGGTTTCGCAGCGACGAGCGAGGCTGATTTTTCCTCGACCGACGTCTGTGATGGGTGCCGGTCTCAGCAGGTGCTTAACGGTGCTCCGCATTAACCTCGACTTATTGAGAATTATCTCGGGACGTACTCTTCTTGGGTCGTCACGCCGGCTCAGAATCCGATCGAGATATTTGCCAGTGCTGTGTCGGCGGATAGATTTCCTAAACGATCCTGCCCTTTCCTCTGCGGCAGAACTTGTTTCGACAGCGACTCCCCGCGCTAATTGTAGCACTGGCCGAGGTCGGTTGCTAATCTGTGCATTGCTGATCCATACATATTTCCGGAGACAAATTGTCAGTAGGTTGATGAGTACAGATCGTGCCCTTACGTCATTGGTGTTTTCGCTAATCATTTTCCGATTTTTTAGGATTCTTAGATATCTCTGATCGTGTTCTGAGGAAACGTAGATGAACCAATCGTGCATAACTGAATGTGATCTATGAGTACAGAATACTTTATTATTTCTTCGGAGATCGCGAGCATCGAAACAGTTCGTCTACTAGCCATTCGTCTTCCCATATACAGCCAGCACGAATCAATTGACGTAAAATTACGTTAGGAGCCTATGCATAGATCAGAAGCTAACACGCGTAGGACACAATGTACATCCGTTGTGCAAGTAAAACGATGCCAACCGAATCGAAGAGCAACGTTCGCTTTTAACCGTTCAATCGCTCATGGCTCTTTACGCGCATTCCGGCCGTGTCAATCTCTGCGTACCTCTTCACGTCGACCCATACACATGTACAACCATGGGAGTACGTCTGGAAGCAACAGCCGATATCAGTTCGTCACTTTGAAACGAGGACACCCGTTGCGCGCTGCACTCGCAGTCGCATTAATTACGGTGCGCTGCGCAAATATATATGTCGTTGCGCAAACACGGCCAAATGACTTTCACTCTCTTTTTTTGGGTTCTTCCCCGACAGCGTTGAGGGTCTATTGATGTCCGTACGCGTGTGTAGACAAGTACGCACGTAAGCAGAATAATAAAATAATTACTTCATACATATTAAACGATATTACCTTTCAATCCGATATTTCATAATTAATTTGATTAATCACAATTAAATTTTTATTAACCCTTTTAGTGCCGGAGGCCGATATATCGGCCCTCACTACACTGGCGAAAAGTGCCGGAGCCGATATATCGGCCCGCGCCTTGTAGCGCTTTACTATTCGCATTGCGGGAGAATTCTATTTCAAAATAAATTTATAATACGTTATAAATGGTCTAATTTCATTATGAAAGAATGAAAAAAAATAGTTTTTCGTTTTAACTCTTTGTGGACAACTTTTTCCTATCGCTTTGAGCTAACGAAATCTAACATAAACATCGATGCTCGCCGCTCAGACGATATCCGACCTTCGGCGTAAACCGCCGTTGCATTGGGCCTTTGTCGTAACATGCCGACAGCGTTTGATATAAACAACTGTTTGAAAAAATAAGATTGCATTGCCGAAGCGAGACGTAGCAATCAGTTAGTCTTTCCCCAATTCGTTTTATCCCAGTGACAATTTGGAAGCGTCTTTTTGTAATTGCCGTTGTTTTCCGCTTGTTTCAAACATTTTTGTTTTTGACAAACCAACAATTAGCAAGACAGGATTTCTAAAATTTTGCCACCGTTCGGCGCTTACCATGTACCTTCGAGTTATTTTTCATTTCTGTTATGTAATATTATTTGTCTTGTTACAAAATATATTGAAAATGCAAAGTTATACTTTGTAATAAATGGTCTATATAAAATTATGATGAAAAGATAACTTTTTGTATGTGCAAATACGTTTTGTAAGAGAGAACTCAACTTTTACTTTCTTCGTGAACTTTTATACCTTTGTTATTTATATAATTTTCAATGTCTTTAGAAAAACTAGTGTCATTGTTTGGTTCTCTATTTCGTCCTTAACATACTGCTTTTTGAATCATGTAAATATTGTTTCTTGTTTGGTTTTTATGAGCATTTTCCCAAACCCCAGTAAAACCGTGAAATTCGGTCGGTTATTCTCGCATAACCACCTCTTTTTCGCCTGGCACTAAAAGGGTTAATATATATCCTTACTATTCAATAATTATTATTAATAAATAATGCATATAAAATCTTGTTAATTATTAATCTGTATATGTTGTACATAATATAACATAAATATCTATGTAGATAAAGTTAGGTAGACGAAAGTGTGTGACCTGTGTAACCCTATTCGGGAATCATTAAATACTCTTGATACTGATATTGATCTAAATAGATAAGTATATGTATATACTACTAAAAAAATGATCCTACGAACGTATAAACCTGTAATCGCACGTATCGTCGTACGGGGGGGAAGAAAGGAAAAAAGAGCGGGAAATGATCTGCCCGAGGATCGTGTCGATGGTCGCAATAAAAAGCCACGATTTCGGAGAAACGAGATCGCGTGACGCACGTATATAACGCGTCGAAATCCGTGAGAATTACGGGCGATATCCGGAGCGCATGAGATCGACCGATGAGTTACCTCTTTGACCAGGAGCGTATTGGTTATGATCTGAAACGCACGCCGTGTCTTGTTCGAGCAATTAAAATAAGACCGAAGGATCCGGCGAACTGACTGAGCTCGAAATCTTGTAAAAGTACAGTGTGCGAGTTCGCACGCTGGTAGAATCTCGATCAAATACCATGAATAATTGGAAGCCGAAAGCTCTGCTTGTCAGAAATGTCGTCGTTTTCTACCCTTTCACAACTTCCTGAAATCGGTCGATGGCAGAAATTTGTCGCGAGAGTTACATCCAAAATTTTATGGATTTATATGTAGAAATGGTTTTGTCAGCGACACTGTCGAATATCCATCTATTTATATCTATGCTTATACGATGCTTTATATTCTGAAGAATCTCGTCAGTGTACAGTTTGCGATTTTAGGGGCGTATAACGTTTCGGATAATAAGAGGCTATGTTTGCCGGGAAAATTGTCATTCGCTGCTCTTTCGTGAATTCCTGGAATCGACCGGTCTTGGAAACGTATCGTATTTCTTGTGGGAGTTGCATGGTCAGTTTTATAGATTTATGAGTAACAATAGTCTCGCTGGTAATACTGTTGAGTGAGCTACATTTCTTCCGAGAATTTTCACATAATACTTCAGTGGTGTACGTTATTACGTTACTCTCTTTGTTTCTTCCCCTGCGGCTCTCGTATCCTTGGCTTTGGGTTAATAATTTAGGTTAATGTCTATCCGACTGTTCTTAAGGGATGGAAAGTGTTTAAACGCTTTTTATGGTTTATTAACTTTATTCCTCTTGACATCTTGGTGCGCGTTAGGTTACCTTCATTTTTGTTACTTATTCTTCGTGCCTTAATTCAAGAGGTTTTCCTGACGTCTTGGTTTAATATCGTTTCTTCATGATCGCAGTTTTCCCTTCTAATTACTTACGAATGTGGGAGATAGAACATGAAGCACGTTTTCATCAGACACATATTGCGGACATTTTATCTGATCGCTTTTTAACTTGTCATTCCAACCTTCATTATGAAGGAATTTTCACCGTTTTCTTTTCCCACTATATTTCTTTTTGTCATACGACCCCATGACCGAGTTTCGTATCATCAAACTCTTGATTGTTCGTACCATGACATCGATACTGCACCTACAGGCAATCACCTCATCTTATTTCGTCACGTTATTAACTGACCCTCCACCGCAAAAATGACCTTATTATTTCTCTAGCGACTTCACCTTCTCGAAACAATGTCTTGACAAGAACTTTAGTACCGCAAATCGCCAAAATCTTATTAAAAGCTTCGCAAAAGTTCAACTCCATGTTCTGTACTCCGAATTATCTCAATAAATTAATCATGTCCGAAAGTCTTCACCGAAACACGCTTCGGTTACCTACAAAATCGACATGAAAACATCTCCGCTTATTCAGAAACTTCGATATCAAGCGTATCAGTTTAGTGACACTCCGTCGAACTAGCAAATGTAACGGTAACTATCCGGGGCAATTATCATAAGCGAAAGGAGCCTGATTTACGTAATTTCGTAACGATCGACGTGCGTTCGTTCGATGCACCCCGCGAGTAAAACTCTCGCGCTAGCGGAAGAGGCAAAAAAGGCTCGTTACTCGGTGATCGTTTCGAAAGAAGAGCGTCTCGTCCTCATCGCAGGCCAGGCCGATCCGCATTTCGACGCGCCGCGAGCGGCCGTAAAAGCGCAAGATCGGCGCCGACCTCGATTTCTGCAATTAAAAGGCAAAAGGCTTGCGCGCGCGGGAGGGAAACCGCTGATAGACAGGCCAGACTGAAATAGGGGAGAGGAATGGACAAAGGGAGAAAGACGAATGTCTTACTCAATCGATCCACTCGCCATTTCGCATTACGGTACGTAGAATTCTACCAATAGAATCATTTTTCAAGGTTGGACTCTATAGTCACGTGGGAGTGCGTTCGATGTATCAGGATTTGATATGTAAAATACTCAAATCGGTAAAAACGGACTTTTAATACTGAGACGTTCTGTCAGGACCTATTTTTATGACAATAATTGCGTAACTAAGGACACTGATATATTCCACTCTACCACTGCCAACATCGAATTGTTTATGATGGCCGACTCATTGTCAGTATCTTGAGTATCGTGTTCTGTTTGATTGGACGAATCAATAAAAAAAAATGGGATTCGTTAAATATTAGCGAGGATGGAACGATAATATTTCATCTTGCTCATATTTTATGGAGTTGACGGTACGGTTGATAGTGGAAAAGAATGCAGAGAGGGTTGGTAAAAGTTTCGGTTGTGATGGCAAAAGGGATCAGTGCGTTAGCCAAGAATCTCAAAGAGTAGTCTATATAGAATGATAAACGTAGTGCCCTACTCCTTTAGGGTTCAAATATCTTGCGCCCTACTCCCAACACTGCAGAGTTTACTTTCGATTAAACGTCGGCGGCTAAGTAACTCAAAGATTGAAAATCAAAAGCATGGAACAGCAGCAAGAGCGGTTAATTCGGATGGTGAGGGAAAAGTAAACTTAAAGTCTTTACTGTTTGATAATTTATTTATTGAGTTTATTATATATTGTACCAAGAAACTAGCCTCGAAAACTATACGACGTATCAGACAAAGTTAGAGATCAAAGACTATCGAAAATTATGATTCTCATCGTCGCTGAACGCTTATTAATGCATTGTTAATTGCCAGATATTTTCAACATATGATCAAGGTAATCAACATTTTCAGATCACAATTGCATAATCATAATACACGCGACAATCTCAATTCTCGCTGTGTGAAAGATTGTTATTTACATAACTAAAATAAACTTTAATAAATGCTGATTTATAAATTGTAAAAACTAAATAGAATTCGAATTGATTGACAAATATTGACAAACGTGGGTAGATTATTTATATTATATACTAGAAGAAGATTGAGAATCGCTGGAAAGTATTAACAAATCGGCAAAGTTGGAAAGATTGGGGAGGAGTGCCAAGAAAAGGTAAGAAAGGGGAGAAGGAACGAAAGTAGGATTCTGCAGACACAGTAGAACAGAATGTTCGCTTTCTTGATCGTGAGATCGGTCGATCGGCTCAGATGCAAAAACGCGAGGAGGGAGAAAAAGTGATCCTCCAGCCGTTATGAACCGGCAAAATTGTATAAGACCCGATACTATCCGTTGAAAAACGCGCGTATGAGCCAAGAGAGCACGGCACCAGGAAGACACGATGTACAACGATGTAACACAGCACGCGGCTGAACTAGATGAGCTGGTACACGGTGGTCGAGAAGAGTCGATTGCATTTCATCGACCGGAATTACGATTCAACGCTTCTTGATCATTTGATTATGGAATTGCTTGCTGACACGAAAACGTACTTCGCGCGTATACGTTTATGTTTTAATATACTTACACTCTAAAAATGTGAAAAGTAGCGACAAGAAATTGATCTATAAGTCAGCGAATTTTGTTCATATTTTACGAAAATTATGGTTTTACCAGCGGTACATTCGTCTGACATGATCTTACTATCCAATTTAACTATTATAAGATATATATAAGATCAGGACGATAGGATTAGGACCAGGAGTTTTATGAGCGCGGAATTATAAAGTTGCCAGAACGATGGCAAAAGATCATCGAACAAATAGCAAAATGCATTGTTGGTTAAAGTTTATTCTATGTATAAATATACGAGTTTTACTTTACACTACAAAACCAATATTACTTTCTTGCCAACCTGATGTATCTATTTCACAGTAATGTACGTAAAATAAATGTCGTACATCGTCTATTCTTGCATTATTATATCAAGATTTACAATGTCCCCCCATGTTATTTCTGTAACGCAATATATTTCACCAAGCAATGAATAAATACAATATTAATATATAGATATGCGGTAGTGCAAGGCATATCTTCCAGAATACAAATTAAAATAATTATTAGACCCGCTAGTTTTCGCAAGAGACGCGGAATAGCGCGTTAAGCTAATAGACGAGCGATAACATTTCGCGAGCAGAAGAAACCGTAGGGATGATAGAGGATGGAGTTCATCGCGCCGGTGTCTAGTGTCGTGAATAAGTTGAACGGGGGGAGAGGGGAGGAAGAGGTAGAGGAGGAGTAAGCGTGAACGCGCGGGGAATAGCCGAGGAGGCAAAGAACCAGTTTTGTCGAGGGGACCCGGCCGATGTTCCGTAACAACGAACCGTTGAAAAGCCGGCGCGAATAGCGTCGAACAGCGTCGAGTGGCGTCGAATAGCGTCGCTTACGTAAACCCGCTGAATTAGCCAATAAAACGGTAGCCACTCCGACCCACAGCGCTTTCGCATCGGCAAGCTTTTCCCTTCGGCCGATCTCGCTTCCTCTCCTCTCCTCTACACCACCCCCCCCCCTCACCCGCCATGCTTCTCTTTTTTTTCCCCGCGCAGACCACTTTTCTTTTTTCCGCTCCCTTCTTTCTTCCTCCTCAGTTCGAGCGCACGATTTACGGCGATTGCGCCGTCGGGATCGTTTAGCAGCGCTTAGACGAACTTTACGAGCGAGGCATGCCTGGCCGACTCGCGGGATAAATAAGTCAGCCCCGTCGATTTCAAGTCGACGAGACGAATTTACGATCGGTCCGTGCCGCGCAAACTGGCAGGCTCGATCGATGGAAGCGGCTTTCAGAGCTGGCATTCCGCTCGCTTTTGCCGCTGTCAGGATTTTCGCGCTGTCGTCCGACGTTTTCGCGCTGTCTCAATCTGAATAATCGTCGGCGTGCCTTTATGACGTCCGATTGCCTCGGCGACATTCCAGTTTGCGAGCAGGATTTCAGCGTACGTCAACGATCACGGTTTCATTGATGACATTGCATATCAGGTCGTCCGTGGTTCGATAAGACGTGAAAGCAATTCGATTTTCTCGATGCATTACTGTTGTAATAGAAATCGGCGCTGAGCACTCTCGAAATGTCTTGGCCGATAAGAACAACACGATTTAATTCCGCTGTAATAGAATGGTTTTTATGCGTCCATGAAGTCAAATGCATAAAGATAGAGGCGTGTATGGTTCGTTGATAGCTCCGCGCCTTTAGCAATTAAATTCAGGTGATAACAAATATGTAACGTTCTGCGTTTGTGACCATATGTAACTGCTGCTCTTTATGGCAACGTATCCTAACACGTCGGAAAAGTTATAAACGTTTGCTAAAATAATAAGTAGCACGTCACTGTATTTGTCAAAAACACCGGCACACAAAAAAAAAAGTCGTTTGTACATCTGATGCCACCTACATACCGGCATGTATTTCGACCCGCTGAATGCGAATTTTAAGTCAGTTTGGGCTGTGCACCCTCAAGTTTCGAGTATATTATGAAAATTGCAAAATTTGAATAAATGGTCATAAAAAAATTTTGTGAATCTAAACCAAGCATAATTTTTATGCATTTTTAACCGCTGAATACAAATCTGAAGTGTATTTAGTCCATAAGCCGTTTTAAATCGAAAAAAAGTGTAAAAAAAAAAAACCTTGAAATTGCTAAAAATGACAAAAAATTGTCATTATATTGATGAAAAATATTTCGTAGACCCAAATCGGAGAGAATTTTTATGTAATTTGATTTATTCAATCCGAATTTGAAATCTATTTGCCTTATGAATCTCCCAAATTCTCAAAAAATCACAAAAAACCGATAAAATAGCAAAAAATTGTAGTTAAAAACATTGAAAAAATCTATAAAACATGATTAAATACTTTTCTTGTATTTTTTCACGCATAAAATACAAGTTTACAATCTGAAAATATGAAAAATTGTTTCATCTCGATAGTTTCGGTTTTTCATGATTTTATGCAATTTTTTTCGGTTTTTTGCAATGTTTTCAAACTTTGACGGCTCAACGGGCTAATTAACGTTCAGATTTAGATTCAGTAAATTGAAATACATGAAAATCATACTTGATCCGAGTCCACCAAAATTTTTTCATCGCTGTGATTGCAGTTTTTCGCAATTTTTTGCCTTTTTTTGGGGGTTTTTAGCATTTTACTCAATTCTGGAGGGTGACCGGGCCAAACGGACTTCAAATTCGGATTCAGCGGATGGAATTACATGTCCGTAGGTGGGTCCGGTAAAATGTGCAAACAACTTTTTTTTCTGTTTGCCGGTGAAATCATTAGAGAATTCCTTAACTTCCATTTATTAAAAAATAATGAAACGTTTTTGACCATAAGATGTAAGAAATATATAATACTGTAGAAAGATCATGATACAAACATCGACAACTAATATCTTCAGTAAAACATATTCAATAACCACAGGGCGACATTATTACACCAAAACGCACGTTATTTTCATACATTCTATAATTAAGATGCCCATTTACGAATCCAAAACTAAACTTTGATCCAATATTAACAATCCCACTTTTGGAATTTGTAAATATCCACAATTCAACCCTGTGCAAAAATGATAAATTAATACTTTACTGTCGCATTTCGTACGTTGCAAGCATGTTTATCAAAACATTGTCACCTCAACAGTTAGAGCTTCATACTCACGCACGATAATTTACATTGCTCTCAAGCGTATATTAAAAAGTTGTGACAGCAGACTAACATGCAAAAAATGAAAAGAGCCCTGACATAGCCGACAAGCATCACTAACTGCTCCGTGTGCATAATTTTGACAATAAATCATCCTTTTTCTGTGCTATGTCGAAAAAATGAGTCTTACAACGACAGAAGCTTTTTAGATCAGCGACGAAAGCTGGCAGTATCCAGCAGTGAATACTTCCCTTGTGCTCTCTATCGCGATTATAATGTTGGGCACGGATCGAACAAGTTTCGGCGACAGTGAGTGCCCTTAATGGACGTTAAGGAGGAAACACGTTTTGGGATTGTCCGGCGAGTGTTACATTTAAGTGCACTTGGCGTCATTGGGTGCCGTGTGCATTTGTTGTCAAGCGCCGTTCGTCTCTGCAGGAGAATTTTTTCCGGATTTAGAAAAGGGTATACCGATGTGAGGGCCTAAACTACTCGTTTTAAAGACGAAAGCAGATAAAGAGGTGTACATAGGAATAGGTGTTAATTACCCAAGTTGCTTAGAAGAGGATTTCTGTTGACATAAATTATGTAATCTCACGGGGGATTATAGTTTATTTGTTTTGAATTATGTGTGGTTGAAGGAAAATGGAGAATTGGGAGTGTTGAGTAAATATTCAGTACATAGTGGTGCTCTTTTTCCATCCTGAATACCAAATATAGAGTAACCAAATATAATGAGTGCAAACACTAAGGTACCCATAAAGAGGTTATAATGAGGTTGAGATATCTTTTCTTAGCTGTGAAAAATTTTTTATGAGATGTTGACAGTGCATTGATCCTAACATCACTGATAACACCGATAAAAATTACGTTCAATTGCACTTCCATTGAAATAGATGCGGATATTTAGATTTTACATTTCACTCATTGTGCCGCACTATTTTTTCAAAATTCTGTAGCAGAGAAAAATCGGAATTATTTAATGTGATCGAAAATTTTACAAGCGACAACTTATTACATTCTGCCTCAAAAACGTGATATTTAAGATTCAGGTTTCTAATACTCAAAGTCAATAAAGTAAACCCTGTGTTAGAAGATTATGAAAGCAATTCCGATTACAGCCAAATACTTACCCAGAAGATCGTTAAACTTCTCCCGTGTCACTTTTCAGTGCCTGTAATAAATAATAATGTATGTAAACTTGTGTAACCAATTGTAACCAATGTGTCGCGGAAATGACACGGTTTCATATTTTTATCTAACAATCGGTTGTTCGTCAAATATCGGTCGGTCCATCACGTGTCTGTGACAAATATTTGCCGCTTACGCTTGTTTCCGTTTTATAGCCGTTATTCTCTTGTTAATGTCGCTGGCAAGCTTCGCAATATTGTCCTGTCTTCGCTGTGCTACGTCACGAAATTTTTCAATGCAAAAATCCTATAAAAAAAGTCTGGGTCCAAAGCGGAATCGCTTAATATCTGATGCGTCAAAACATAATAAGCCCGAAGAGCTTAATTCAGTGAGACCATAGACTTATCAGCAGCGCTTGCTTGCTCAATGTATCACACAATCAAATTTCAACGACGGCGTCATGCGCCAAGGTATACATTTTAAGAACAACAAGTTCTGTATCCACATTTCAACACTTTAATTCCGTTAGATATAAAAGATGATTCAATTTTTATAGAAACTTCATTTTTTAACAAATTCATGTCATTGTTACCATTACTGTAATATATTGCGCTAGTTTATGGCAGACTTAATAATAATTGGTAGGTTAATATCGAATACTTAAGCGACAGTTTCATTGCACAAATCCAAATAATCAACGAACATCTATTAAGAAAAGACGAAATCCAATTATTTCAAGTTAAGACGTTTCAAATTGAGTTCAAAATGTGGCGGGAAAAGGTCGCAATGATTAAGACTTGATTAAGTCGATGTAACACCCAAGCGAGCGACACTGCCGTTTTAAGGCCTGCTATTTATGCGAACGGAGGAGGGACATGTTCATACGATGCTAAGCACTCGTATCGGGTTCAACTTCGAATCCCTTCACCGATGTACTAGTAATAAGTACTTATGTAGTTTCGAATGATAGTCCGGTTAACAACTCCGACGTACGTCGTGCGATTATTGTTCTGCATAAAATTCGATACTCCTTATGAAGCAATCAACTTAATCGCATTTTATACCGTTTACACGTCAGATTACACTTCGTCATGTCTACTTCTGTGTACACCGATTCGATTCAATCAAAAATATATCACCCCACGGACAAGTATAACAAAACGTAACAACTCGCTGATATTCAAAGTTAACACAGAAGTGGCAGGCATAATATACGAATTGAAAGGAAGTCTGAGGTTTTCGGTGTCGCAAAAATAACAATGCGAACCTCGAAGACAGATATACTGACTCATTCGCATTTCTATCAGACATGCCGTGAATTGCTTGCCAGAACACGCCGCGGCTTACGTCGAAACGGCGCAAATCCATTACTTCGGAAGAGCAACATCGTCTCTCACACTGATTCTTCCTACGTACGGCGAGGATGACAATAGAATGCGTTCTCTCTGATGACCAACGATGCTTCTCCATTCCTCGCTTCGCCTCACCTCATTGCAATATTTTGATTCAAATGTAAATATTCGCCTTCGGCGATTCTTCGGCATAAGAGAATGCTTCCCCCTCAGCTTCTAACGTATTGCGCATGCGCATAGGGGGACGAAAGCCGGATTATGCCGCGACGTCTCAATTTTATTTTCAGCGACGTCACAGCTTCCGTGACTAAATATAGCTGCTCGCAAGAAAAATCGGATTTGAACATGAAACAGCACTTTCGAAATGGATCAACTTTTTTTTAGAAACCGAAAGAATTAGAGTACTTTCCAATGAATGGAGGCGGATGGAACATTTTAATTGTGTGTAATCGCAGAAGGAGTAGGAACATTTGTAGCTTAAAATCTTCTCTCCGAAATGCAAGATAAAAATCCCGAGTGAACGTTTTCCCTGTATTGTTTTCACAATTGCTGGTACTTCTTGTTCTTAAATCAAATGTCACCAACGATTGTATGAAGGAATCGATTACTTAATATTATTTCTGCCCTCTGCATACCAACGATTACCATTGATCACAGCAATGGAAGAAATCATTTTCCTTTGATTTTTTAGGGTAATTTTGCGAACCTTTTCGGAATATTTTCCCTTCAAGTAAGAGTTGTCCTTTCCACTTCAAAAAATGAAAAACGTCGTACATGCCAAGCCTGACCCATTAAATTACTGTCATAGACAATCCTCTATGCGT
This sequence comes from Anoplius nigerrimus, assembly GCA_914767735.1. Lineage (NCBI taxonomy): Eukaryota > Metazoa > Arthropoda > Insecta > Hymenoptera > Pompilidae > Anoplius > Anoplius nigerrimus. Next base: position 12,417,309 of record OU612077.1, read on the forward strand.
GTAAAAGACAGCATATAACACGTTCACGATACAAATACGATTTATTTCCAGATCATAGAGATGCGCTACTTAAATTAAGTCATATACGTCAGTTCATCTACTTCCGCCGTCTAAAAATAGACCACAATCAATCCCCTTGCACTCTAAATTTAATTGTCCGCCGTCCAAAGAAAAACTGACTCTTGCCGACTTACATTTCCAAGCCGACGTTTAAGCGATACGCGTGCAACAACAACGACTGCCTGGAGTCGGAAGATGTCGAACACGACTGGAAGGCTCCATATGCGCAAACACGCTGTTCGTTCGCGACACCGTGTGTACCCGAGCGTGCGTGGGCTTGTGTGAACAAGTGCAGCCCGTCAAGGTCGCAGCTACCAATCGATACCGTGCCGCTTCGACGTTTCCTGTTGGCCATGATTATGAAGCGATAATGTCGGACCCAGCCTGCGGTCCAGAGGACAGACCATTCCTATTATGAAAACCATCCACTCATCCCGATTTCCATCTATATGGCATTAGAGGATGCACTCTTGAATTATTCATTGGGTACACGCGTCTCGCGAATATAGGTAAGTAACAAGTGGGGGAGGGTGATACAAAACTTCGGCGATATCGAGTTACGGAATGTTCGAAAGGTATGCATGGATGTTACTTTGATGTGCTTGGTACATTAAATTGACTGATAATACTTTTGATGTACTGAGCGTGGATGACATCGTGTCGAACGAAAATTTTGTTTGTATTACAAGAATAATGTATTGGAATTATTAATATAGTTATTCTAATTGGGGTAAACGCTGTAATGGAAGACCGTCGTCGTAACGAATATGATTCAGCTAACCGATGAATGCGCGCCAAGTTTAAGCAAACGTGATAATCGCATAATTCCGTTTCGAGCAACCTACAAGGTGCAGGTGCATGCTAACATACGCAAAGTAGTGCAAAACGTGTGTACCAAATGTACGATGTAAACGTCCAATACACGTATATCGTACACGATTGAGTGTGTATACGTACTATCTTTTCCGTGTTCATCGTGAAATGATGACTTGACATATTCGTTGGAGAACCAGTACGTAAAATAATCAAGGGACAATAAATATTTGATCTGACTGGAAGGTACTATTATTGTGATTAACAAATTTAACGAATATATGTTTAATCATTCTTTGGATACCTTAACATGACATTGCCTATATTTAGGTCATTGGAGTAACTTGAAATCTTTCCATGTTGCAGTAATCATCTAATTGTAAGTATCAGTGTTCGGTATATAGTCGAATTGTTATGACCATTCTTTCGCGGACCTTTCTAATATCATATATAGCCATTACTTTTCCGCCAAGTGTTCTACCACACATCAGATCGCACTTCGTTGACACAGGTAAGCTTCAAGTCATAATCTGCTATTCACCATTCCCTTGACTGTCCTTATTTCATGTCATCTCGATCTCTTCTCTTTTTATGACTTCGTGGCACCCCTTTTCTCCCGCTCAGGCTTTATATAAAGAGGTATGCACTCACCAGATATAACAATTATTTTGTTAGCACTTCGATACGACATCACATTGTCAGTAACAAACTCAGTGTTTCACACCTTCACTTCCTCCGCGGTTCCTTCAACCATCCCCGAATGTCGAACTATTGACAGAATTGAGAATATTAGTTCCCTAAATTATATATGTATCTTATAAAATATGTATTTAGTTTAGAGAACTTGATATTTGCCATTAAGAAACCCGTCGTGAGTTTCCGAAGACCGAAACATCAGACAATCATCTTTTATAAATAATCTGATCGAACTGTAAACAAACTTTTCAACATATATTCACATCAGAATAATTTTACACGAGTGTTTATTGTTACTCTCAGCATCACCACGATGTTAAAAATATTTACCCATATGCGGTCGTCAAGTGCAACGCAGTACGACACGAAAAATTACAGCACAGGGTAGAATAACAACCGATCCTTTATCCTAACCGGCGACATAATTCTCGCGAGAGCGAGACGTATTTCAAACAACAACCATCACTTTCAGCCAGCGGTAGTGTACAATTTTAGCCCACGCGTCATTTATTTCTTACGGGGTCACACACGCAATTTCGCGTCTTACCGCGAAATACGAATACGCCCAAAATATTTCATTCACGTTAGTCAAACTCGATCACCGATCTCAGCCTTTTCAGTTACAAAGCTCATCGAGAGCGGGGATGAAAGCGAAAGAAGCGGATGATAAGTTGTAAGCTGGTTCGTAGTTTAAGCTCCTCTCTACTATCTCTTCTTCCTAATTTATGGAGTACCCAAATCCATTGTAAATAGGGTGCACTGGAGAATGCACCCAAAGTGCATACCAGGTGCCTGCAATTTTCTCTTCGCCAACTAACCCTCGCCATAAATGACATCATTATCTCCTTTCCCAGAATTTTGTCCTTCCACCAAAACTCTCCTACGAACCACCCACCAAAAATCACCACTCTCCCCGTTAGTTTCCGGTCCCTATAAAATAGACTAATCCCCCCGTTGAAACTAGTCTTGAACTCTAACAACTGTCCACACCGTCACTCTGTCAGTAAGTAAAACTTTGTTTTATATCGTTGAATATTTTCACTCACAAAGTGTCCCAACCGATGCGTAGGAAACCGCAGCGTCGAATTATGAAACGAGCGGCGAGTAAAGAAGGAAAATGAGGAAAAAGCGAATCATTTTATAAAAGAAAAAGAAGGCCGAGTCGGCGTTGTGAGCGATCGATTGAACCGAGTTCGGCGGAGACGGAATGGTGGGGTCCTAATATGGAAAAGGCCGGTTTCGAATGAACTTATCAAAAGCCGTTCGAGCGAGACGACCGACCGTCAATCATTATCTGCTCGCCAGTAATCGACCATTGCTCGCTAGGGGTTAAGTGCCCGCCTGCTCCCTACCGCATAATACTCCCCCTCTTCCACATTTACCCGATTTACCAACCTTTCAGGACAAGCTAACGTGTACCTAATCCTTTTACTTGAACTCGATCACTCTGCTAGAGAGTCGCTACCTTTCTACTTCTTTTGATGCCGGATTTACGTACCTTGCGGAACAACGGTTTTGTAATGCCTATACTTTTCTACTGTTTGCGCACTTTCCAACGTATCTCCACGTCTCGTTCCATTACAATGAAGTGCTCGCGTCAGAAGAATCGCTTGAACATAAAATGTAGAGTGAAAATCGAAAAGCGGTGGTAAGAACAGATGGTCAACGAAAAGCAACCGAAAGTTTCCTTCCGTTCTGTCGGCGAGGGTTAGGCAGCGATTTTCTCTATCGCACGCGTTTTGTTCGAACATATTTGATAGGCAAGGGCAAATAACGTACATAACGGTGTTTTCCGCATTGGCATAAAAATCCAATTTCGAACGAAGAGATTAGTGAGCATTATATTATACCTCAGCGCGATACAGAATATAATGCAGCCGATAAAGACTGCAAGGCGATTGGTCGCGAAGGGACAAGTAACAGTCACGTATGTTCGAATTAGCAGAGACTGCTTGAGCGGAGAAGACAGTGGTGAAGTATCACAGAAAAGAGCAAAACCGCGGCAAGATGCAACTTTATCAATGTTAACAGTGGCAGATAAATCAGATCAAAGGCATTAGATGTTTTTCATCTTTTACACTTCCGATCAGTGTTTGAACTGCAATTATACTTAAGGAAGCACATCCTCATTTAGCGGTTTTGCATTATGTACCACACGGTGCTGGTATTATTGGATCTTCAAAACAGTATTTATGATTTTTAAACATAGATAATGCTGTAATTTCAACTAATTTAATTTAAACGATCGATATTTACTTTAACACAAGGTGTTGATCGGGCCAACACGGCGTCGATACGATCCATACAAAACAAAAGTATAAATCAAAAATTCAAAAAATTCGTTTCGTCCTGGATCTACTGGCGGACTCATCAGTGGGGCTATGCCAGTAGATCCTACTTCTGCCCATGCTCGCGTCCCTCCTATTGAGGTAAGCGAAGTCTCCCTAGTGCGAGAAAAAAAAAATTAAAAGTGATCGAAAAAGCCCTCTAGCGGCTCGCACTAGAGCAAGTACAGGACCCGAATCCCAGTCATTCGGTACTCCTGAGCGTGTAGGAAAGGTTTAACGCCACTTAATGATAACTAATTTAATTTAAACGATCGATATTTACTTTAACACAAGGTGTTGATCGGGGCAACACGGCGTTGATACGATTCGTATCGATTCGAATTTTTTGAATTTTTGATTTATACTTTTGTTTTGTATGGATCGTATCGACGCTGTGTTGCTCCGATCAACACCTTATGCTGTAATTTCATTTAAGAACTTCTGAATTTTACATTTGGGTAAAAAAACAAAATGAAAAACACAGTTTTAATAAAAGTTTATTCTTTATATAAAAATATGAGTTTTATTAAACAGTATAAAACCAAGTTTAGTTTATTGGCAACTTGATATCAACATCATATATTTTCCGCACATGCCGAAATGCGTTGACCACGAGGCGAAGATACATGATTGTATGCGATACCTCTCCTCGCCTTCAAACGTTCATTTCTTCGATCGCTCGCACGCAAACAGCGTTAAGTCTAAGCCTTTACACATCGAGATAATAATCGTATCAGATAATAACGGGCCAACGCTGTAAGGCGCTTGCGGCACAACGTTCTACTTCGTATTCGATTAGCGTCGATGGCTACCGGCATTTAACAGGTTAGTCGCTGTGTCACCCATATCTGGGTGGCAAACGACTTTCCGCCGCGCCCTTAACAGCAAACATATTACAAAAGTCTATATGATTTTTGTCGAACACTTATTAAAACATATAGGTATTTAATAACTTCTTACTTGATACGCCTGTAAAGGATCGTTTTAAGAAATTAAATATATTAATTATGTATGTACTGTATATGGGGCGTTCCATGCAAAATCTGACACTTTTCTACCTCACCCCCTTCGATTTTTTCCAAAATTTTATATGTTTTAAGACCGAAGAAAAACTCGTTCATGAATTTTTTCAGATTTTTTTGACCATCCGTTTCGAAAATATGAATTTTTTTAAAAATTGGGCTCTTTTTTTTCAAAGGCTGATAACTTTGCGAAAAATGCAGTAAGTAATTCGATCGTTTTTTTTCAAAATTTCTGTTTTTGAATGCTCTTTCAAGAGAAAAATATGATTTTAGTAAAAATTCTTGTCTTCATTTTTTTTTTTAATTTAAAGCACACAATGTTTTTTTTATCTCAAAACACGCTCCGATCGATTTTTTTTTTAAATTCTCAAAGAAGCTTGGGTGGATATAAGAACTTTTAAAAATTGTTCAGTCGTGGGCAAACTCCTCGTTCTATTTTTTTTCTTTATTTGAAAATATCTATTCTATCAAGTCGTATGTTCCGGTTCAATGAAAAATATTTTTTATCTCGAAACACGCCCCGATCGCTTTTTTGAAAATATTCTCAATGAAGCTAGGGTGAATATAAGAACTTTTAAAATTTGCCTGATCGTGGGCAAACTCTTCGTTCTATTCTTATTCTTAGAGAGTTATAGAGTTTCCCCACGATCGGACAAATGTTTTTAGTTCTTATATGCATCAAAGTTTCTTTGAGAATTTTTTCAAACAAATCAAAGGGGACATATTTTGAAATGAAAAATATTTTGTGCTTTAAATCAAAATTAAACAATGAGAACAATAATTTCGATAAAAATTATATTTTTTCTAGAAAGAGTATTCAAAAACACAACTTTTGAAAAAAAAGAGCGATCGAATTGGTGCATTTTTCGCAAAGTTATGAGCATTTGAAAAAAAGAGCCCAAATTTTAAGAAAATTCGTATTTTCGAAACGAATAGTCAAAAAAAATCTAAAAAAATTTATGAGCACGTGTTTCATCGGTGTTAAGAACATAAAAAATTATGAAAAAAATCGAAGGGGGTGAGGTACAAAAGTGTCCGATTTGGCATGGAATGCTCCATATGTATATTTAATTTCTTAAAACGATCCTTTACATGCGAATATATATATAACCAATAACATGTAATAATAATATATAACCTATATACATACATATATATTGGTTTGGTCGTTGATAATAATATTATAAGTAAACCATTAACTCTGTAGCTAAGAGTTCTTTAAATTACATAATTTTTAGTTCTTTGATTATACGTAAGTCTGTATCTTGATATGGGCATTTGAATTTGACAGGATTAGATGAACTGCTAACTCCGTGATACAAGTTAAGACAACTCAAAAAATTTGGCCGGCTACTGAAATTATTCATTAACGGTATATCGTCCGTTACACGTTCGGACGATAGCAGGGTCACTCAAATTACGAGTAATTTGCAAGATCGACGATTGTTAATGAAGACGTCCGCCTCCTACCACATGACATTATCGGTGCCAAGCACACTTTATCCGTACCTTAGGTCATGTCATCGGCAATAACCGTTCAAGGAATTATCGTTCCCGAAGAAGTTGTATTAATTGACAAGATAGACGTTAAAGGTCATTAACATTATTTATTCATTTCTTTCTCAAAATGACCTAATCAAGAAGATTTGCACACATCAGAATAAAATCTTCCAATTCACTTTCCAAATACATCTTTTTTACGCACAGTCACGGAATTCTCGTTTACGAAAAATGCGGCAGATGAAAAAAGCGGCTTTAATATTGTATACACTGCCTTTCGACAAGACAAATTTTACAAACCAGCATACCACGCTAAAATGCCGAATCTGTTACTTTCGAAGGTATGCCTCATTTACATATTATGTATATAGAACGCTCGTGCTCATTGCTCCGCAGAAAACTCGACACGTTGCATAAAACGTCTAAATTGTAGCTTTCATTAAACGTGCACTGGTTAAATATTATCGTTCCAGCGAATGTCAACGCGTAGCCATAAAATCAGCACTCCGCTTGAAGGGCAACGCCTCCACTTCTCACAGCTCTTTCATTGGCACAGAAACGTTTTGTTCGCCGCTTTTAGCCTTCTGTCACACTCGCCTCTGACACACTTTTGCCTCTTTGATTAAACATTTCGCAAGCGCTCCCGCCATGACTTTAAGATCGCTTCCCTTACCTTTCGCCAGCGCGTGCCATAAGGAAACACCTTTGGCGGCATTAACAACAACAATCAGTGTTCCACAAAATCGACCATGCATTTGCAGCTCACTCAGCTGCGCAGCATTCCCGTACACACCGGGAAACAACAAACAGCCGCAGACAAATTAGTGACAGCTGTGAAACAAGAGTCTCATGGCGCATGCATTCAGGGCACATTAGCTAAGAGGACTCTTACCAAAAATTCGTGAGCATCATTGAAGTTTCAATACTTCACCCAAATACAGTCGCATGATTGGCATAACCTCTGGATTTCGCACTGACCCTCGAAGTTACACTCCGATTGCCGTGCACGTATTAATAGCAGCGAATACAATGTATATCGGGTCAACTGATTAAGTGTCGAAAATTAAAAGTGAAAAACGCCGACGGGTCGTACGCAATATACGCACATTTTTGCGAAACGACCATTCGTAATTCGCAATAAACCATCTACTCCCCTCCCCCCCCCCTCCCTCTCTTCTCCCCACATCTCCTTATCGATGCATGCGGATGACACATGACCTGCGATTAGCTATCGAGGCCGCTGCACAAAAATACAGGCATACGCCAGAAACTGAATAAAAATTTAGGCCGAATAAGAAGTGATCGTGTATCTCCGTCCGCGGGTATTTCGAAAAATTGATTTTTGCCAAAAGGTCCGATGGCGTTGATTGGCGGCAAACTTTATTCATTCCGCCGACAGAAAACTGAGGAAGCGTGTATCGTTTCTATCTAAGCGCGTAACAGCGAGGCGCTTTCATTGAATTAACTTTATGACGGCGTCGTAAAAGGCGGAGGTTCCGGTGAGCACTGAATTGATTTACGAACTGCGCATATAGACGAGACAAACGTGCGGTACAGGCGTGAGAAACATCGCTTACTGTGCTCAGGATCGATTTCCGTACGATAACCCTGAAATGCCTGGAATCAAGGTCAATACATTTCGATATCCACGATGTTCGGTAACCGATGGTCTAAGCAAAAAGAGGGCGATTCTACGTTAAAAGACAAATCGAAAATGCCGAATTACATTTTTTCATTTGTGGCTTTGTTTTCGGGAAAATCGACTTGGAAATTTCGTCGAGTACATTTTCACTTGATCATATCTCGATACAGTGGATCTCACTGTGTGGTAACACAATAGTATCACTGTGTGTGTGTGATCATTGTGTCGATTGATGTTTATGCTGTTAAACACTTAAAATCTCAAGGGAGTGTTCATTTTACTATCGTACTATCTTGTTACAGATAATTTTCATTATGCGTTGTCAGTATCTATCAACCTCCCGTCATGCCTACTTACAACGATCTGGAATATACGGATATGATATTTTCGTTGGGTGCATGTGGTGGATATTCATCAGCCTAAGCAAATTAATACACATTAAATGTCCGGTTGAACAATTTCGACGTCATTGTAACTATGGATGGCACGTTACTGTAAATGTTTAACATGGAATACCACAGGGCGTCCGACAAAATATCAGAACAAGTACAAGAAAGCTTTCTTTGGGGCCTATAATCGTAGTTGCTCGACAGTTCTTCGAATCTTACAATTAGATGAGAGCAAGTTACACCCTAAACCTGCCACCACTCTCCTTTTTCTTCTCTATCTCACACAATAAAGAACGAGAAATTATGCGTCAAGACAATATTTCGCTGAAGTCATTTTGTCATTAGCTGCTTGAAAAACATGCCAACGAAGCTGAATTTTTATTACAAATATTATGAGCCGATGAGGCAAAATTTACTACAAATGGTATTTTCAATGTGCACAACACGCATAGCTGACAAACTGTGAACCCTCTTTCAATTCTTGAAACACACTTTCAAGTAAGATCGAGTATAAACGTCTAGGGTGGCATAATTATACACCTACTCAATTAGTGAGCTTTTTATCGAAGAAAATTTTACGTAAGTTAAACATGTAAAGTATCATAATATTTTGATTGGTAGATGTACCGTTAAAAATTAGAGAAAGTTTATATTTTCAACAAGATGGTGTACCGGCACATTTTGAGTCGCCAAGTGAGACATTTTTTACATGAAAATGATCAACATTGGGTTGGCCATTGTGGAGTAATACAATAGCTTAGCCACCACGCTCTCCTGACTTAACTCCGCTTGGGTTTTATTTATATAATCATATTCATTCCATTGTGTACTCAGACGAAATTACAAGTTGCTAACAACTAAAAGAAGGTATTATTATAGTCTTTTGTACATGAAAATAACAAAATACGTCAGAAAGAGTTCACAAAAACGTAATAAGAAGAGCTGAATTAACCATTCGGCAGAATGGCAAACATTTTCAACAATCTGTATAATAATAAAGTCCATAGTCACATTAACATCCCATTTTATTAAGTATTCTTAACTTTCCACTATGCTGAAAACAAGCATCAGTTGCGATAATGATCCATAGCTAGATAGTATGTTAAAAAATTAAATATTTCTCTGACATTGGAAGTATTTAACGACATAAACTTCAATCCTCACTGTAACCTACAGTAAGATCCGCTGTAACGACATGTGGTCAAGTGAAAGCACACTCAAGCATATTTCAACATTGATTTTATCGAAAACTAAACATCAAACAAGAAAACTACATTTTTTGACTTGTCTTTTAACGTAGCATCACACTCTTTTCGATTGTACCATTGGTTTCTGTACACCCCGTATAACCGCTGATCGCTTTTTTTTCGACAATTCGCTATCAAGCATTGAATGAATGCTTGCGATGCTCGTTTTGACATGTCAAATGCGGGTGACAAGAGTATACTGCAGTGCTGGCCTATTGGCACTAATGATTCAGTTCCAGATCCACCGGAACAGCGCAAGATAAATAAATGATTGGGAATTTTAAAGCAGCAACCAATACTGGTTTTATTGAACTCAGTGGAGCTTTCGCTTTGTAATTTTTTTCAAGAACTTCTACGTGTTAAAATATTTCCTTTTAGCATTTGGTATTAGTCATGTTTAAATTACGCAGAAATTGTGAAATGCATTATTAATTAAAGTTTATTCTTTGTATAAAAATATGAGTTTTATTTCACACTATGAATTCGAAATTTTTGCATGCCAACGTGATAGTTTTATTGAACTAAACAAAGCTTTCGCTTACAAGACGCCAATTCTGACAGAATGTGTAGTGTGATAGTGACATACAGTGACTCATAGAAGTATTCGAACACTAAGGTATATAAAAACTCACCGCTATATAATATCTCAGTTGTTTATAAACAGTTTATTATCGACATTTTTTTCTCGCAATGAGTTAAGTAATCGTTATTCTAAAGAAATGTATGTATTTTGTTTAAAAATTTTACTATTGTTATATTTTGACAAATGACACATAAAACTTTGCTGTATTTTCGGGTCACAAAAGTATTGTATGGTGTGTATCGTACGGTACGATACAAGTGGTCATTGCATTAGGGATGGTCAGGCGCAATACTTGGGTGACTTGATCAGAGGGAAAGTGGCAATATTCAGGGACATACAACAGTACCGATAAGTGTGAATAGACTGGCTCAAGGTGGGTGACGTCTACGTACGCGTCATCTTCCCATACCGTGTCCTCTTCTAGGAATCGAACTTTTCCAACGCAAACGCGGTTGATATGTATGCTGGTACCGGTGGGCATAGCCTAGTTTAGAACTTGAAATATCTTTCACTGTTTCGCAGCTGTTCCTCCCACCCATCAAGATAACTTGATGCCCTTCAATGCTTGCTACCGCAATAAATGGGTTGCTCGGAAAGCGATATTCATGCAGATAGTTTAGTTACAGGCGTTTTCAAAATAGTTGTGCAAGTAATAATAATAGATGTTTAAATACAAAATTGAAGAAAATCGTGTCAACTATTGGTTTCAACACTCGTTTATTGCTATGGAATAATCGAATGGAACAATTCATTCTTTCTGTTATTAACTTGTACCATTTTTATAATCACCAGAGAATAGTTTTTTGTCCTTACGTACATGTACAATGACTACAGTTTTATTTATTATATGAATTCATTAGTTATATTATCAGATTAATGATGCACATACTTAGTTTCGTTTTTACGTAAAAGTTAATGGTTGCATATGGAAAAGAAGTAGCGTTCGGTGTTATTGTCATGATTGAGGAAACATTTGTTCAAGAGAGAACAAGAATGAGAGGAGCGATAACATATTTACACGTCTGCCATGCGCCACGTTCCGCAATTTAATGACAATGTATCAAGAAGTGGTGATCACACACGACCTTGTTATGACGCACTTTGATAGAGTTCCGCTTTTATAGGCGATTGCACTATCCATCAATTCTTCGTCCCCTTGAATTATACCTGCTACCGATAACAGTATTTACTTATTCCGTCTACTTACACGTTCTATTTTTGCAGAACGTTTCAGGTACTCGTATCGTTCAAAACAGCGTCATTCATTTTCCAAATCATCACAATAATTTCCCTTTTTTCTTAATTTCTAACATTAGATCATCAGATGACGTAAAGAAAAATAAAAAAATATTAGTGTTATTCAAAATCTGGGGAAACACCAAAGAAATCTCAAAAACTGTATTTTATGCATTTATATCAGTGATCAATATGCTTTTTACATTAAAAAACATGATTTTCCATCTAGAACCCCTTTCTACCAACTTTCACTACTTATTGTACCTATATCAGCGAATTACCATAGACCACGACCAAATTCATGCATTAGTAAATCGAGTAATAACTGATTCCTGTTAATTACAAAACAGCCAGTTCATTTCCGGTCGTCCGCATCCATTGTTAATTTCTAACCGTCGACAGCCTAAACATCCTCACATTGAACTTCATCACGAGCACGAAACACCCGCACGCGCATTTCCCTTCCCTGTCCCACAATCGGGAAGCACGTGTTCTATTAATTCTACTGCCAAACTTGCCGCTTTGGTCCAGGAGAGGGGATAATTGATTCGACCCAATAAAGTCGATTCAAGCAGCGCATTCGTCCGCCGACGAGTCTCCTTGCAAACCAATCGGAAGGCAGATACTCGCCGATCGGGAGGAAGGTTCGCTCGCGATCTTGCAACCCTATGATTTTGCTCGACGTAAACCCAGTTACCGACCGACTAATTAGCGATGCCGATTAATCAGCGATATCAGCTCGCTACGTGAGTGGCTCGCGCGACCTTTCTGCCACGAATAGAAAGCACGAGCTCCGATACTGTATCGTGAAATCGATACAATTCGCACGCGTTTCTCGCACCAGGGTCGTTGCCCTGCCGATTTTTCGCCGATTTCTTGCCAATTTCTTACCGATTTCTTACCGATTTCTTGCCGATTTCTTACCGATCTCTTGCAGAATTCTGTCAATGTTTGATGAACGAAGAGGAACTTCGGTTCAGATCGATCGAACAGCGAGGTGTGCTGGGAGCAATGTACTTTTTCGATCAATTTTCCCTATCTTTTAACAATAGTCGTACGAAGTCCTAGGAGCGATGGCGCGTAGCGATGTCGATATTAATAATGTGGCGGTTACGCGTTTTACTTTTTGCTCGAGACTAGCGGTGCGCGGCTGAGTAGGGATTGGCAGGAGAAGGGCGGGGATAATGTCGCTAATAAAGTTGGTCGGTTTCTTGTTTCGCGATTGTAACGAGAAATGCTGCTCATGCGCTCGAAGGGGAAAGCGTGTGCTGTCGTTGAGAACTCGGCAGGAACACATTGTACTGCGCGTGCTGATTCAGAATGTAGAGATGTGTAACTGTGCTACGGAATTTTGCATTGCGTTGGCAAACAAATATTTTCGATTTTCAAAAACAGCGTTTAAATTGTTTTGAAGAACTTATGTCAGTGTTAAAGTATTTTTCTTTTCGCGGTTCATATTAGTCAAATTTATGTTACGGGACGAAATGGAAAATACATTGTTGATTAAGGTTTACTCTTTGCATAAAAATATGAGTTTAATTTCACACTAGAAAGCCGACATTTTTTTCTTGCCAGCCTGACATAATGGAACTCATAATATCTTTGCGTGAATTTAGAATTAAATATTCTTTATGCATAACGCTGTCATTAGGGCGAATATGTATCCTTCCGGTTTACTGATATGCTGAATTTTAAGTACTTTACAATTATACGATTGTACATTACATAATTATGCGATTTTGATCATGCATGACACTGACAAACTGTCTCATTCACAATATAATATATTTCTTTGCGGAAACTGACACTGTCACACAAACTGGGTCTTCCCTCCGTCCGTAATTCCAACAATAAACATCAAGAGCAAAGCACGCAGAAAATACCTCATTGTATCGAAATGAATGCTCGCCACGCTCTTGAGAACGAGCCTTTAGCTCGTTCGCGTAAAGAAATCGTCAATGCTGTCTGCAACGAAACCAGAATAAAGAGAGCCACGAGGTCGACTTTCACCGGTTTTCAATCGGTCCGTCGATCAAACCGCAGGGATCTATCGATCGACAAGTCGGAGACACTCTCCGTTCGACGAACGTACGGCTTGCATCTCTTTCTCCGCAGAGCCCGTTCACCGGACTCTCGCAATCGAAACTCGTCCCGACCGTGTCGCCGGACATCAGCGACGGTCGGCGAGAAGATCTGAGGGACGCCGAGGTGATCTGAAAGATGACGAAAAGCGCTGGAGCAGGAAGGATGCGGAGGAGAAAGCGAACGGGGTGAGGAGCCGCAAAATTGATCGAGATTAAGACGTGGCTAATCGGTCGTCATTGTCGCGAACGTTAAAAGGAGGGACGGCGATCGAGGTGAAAACGTCCCGACTCGCCTGCTAAGCGAGTGAAATCAACCGTTTCGTGGAAATCGTGCTTCGATCAGGATGCAGGAGCGATTTCTCGAACGGTGCACGCCGAAATGAGTCATCGCGGGCGCGCTACGGGTGGAGAACAAAAATTTCTATCACCTACATACCTATTTGACCGGGCGCTGTGACGAGAATTCGTAAACAGGGGGCGAGCTCGTGTCTCTTCATTGTCAGGGAACGAATCGTGATTGCAACGCAGCTACTTCCACCGTTAACCCCTTTCGACAGCCTGGGCTCCTCGTTTCGATTGCAAATGCAATGGCAAATTGTACGCACTGTGAATCAGCTGCTTTGCGACTTTTAATATCGGGTTCGTTAAAAGTCATTTTTGAATTGATGGATTGACAGGGCCAATTATTTTGGAAGAAATAAACTAAGTTTCGTTTAATGCACTATACAATTCGTGTTGAAGGGACAAATTGATAAGGCAATTGTACGTTTTCCTCGTGGAGATACAAATAGCTTTGTTTTTTGTGTCGTTCATTCTAAATTCGCGCGTAATGCTCACAAGGTCACAAATAAAACATATAAAAGTGAAAAATTCAAACTGGTGCTGTCGAGTGGTATTCATCAGGGCAAGGAACGAATCATAGTGGCACTTTGCACGTTGAACACCAATACTGCGATTCTTTGTTAATCTGTTTTTTTTATGACAAAGTGCACATCTTCGTAAACGATTATTTGTTGCTGAAGTGCTCGGTTTTTAATCGGGGTAATGTTTCCTGCTCGAGCGCAAATCATTACATCCCATTGACCGAGGTTGTGCTGATTTTGGTGTTTTGATAAGATATGATGCAATTGTGTCCTGAATATACTCTAATAAACAGTTTACTCGTGTTAAATTTTCATCATTCTGTTTATATATTACAAACGAATTTAAACACATGACATATATAAATTGATTATACAAACTGATAAGCTGTTTCAACAAATGCATATGGGGGTGGATGAATCAATCTCAAATTATTTATACTTTTTGTTTGTTTCTTCTATTTAGTCTTGACCCCCAAAGATTCTAAACATATTGTTTAAAAATATATTTCAGTTCTCACTAAAATTACAATTTATATAGCCAATGGTAACTAAATTGTACACATGACGGATATAGTCGTCAAACGTCGACTGGTTAATCTGTAGTAACAATTTAAGAAAGCCATAGAAGAGTAGTCAAACCCTAATTTTTTGCCATCGAATGTATGCGTAATGTATGTGGTTAACTTGTTCGGCTTTTCCCACGGGTTGTGATCAAGAGATAGTACTCACCAACTTTCGAGCAACGGGAATTTCCGAATCCATGGGCGTACGGGTCCCGCACGTACTCTGTAAAAAAAATGACAGTGACTGTTCGTGCTTCATTGTTTGTCCCCTTTAGTCACCCCGCGACTAAATTGTCTCCCGCTGTCTCCTGTAACTGTTGTTCCAGATGAAAACCTGAGTTTACATGTCATTCTTAAGCAACGAAAAGAATGTTTTAACAACGTTTAACAATTGCTCGCGGCAAGCAAGACGCCCCTTCTGATAAAGTAATGAAAAATTGTCTCACCACGTTGGTTCAATGGATGTAATGTTTCACGAACGTGGAATAAAAAATTGACATGTCTATTGGCAGACAGTGGTACAAGATTTAGGTCAGTTGTATAATTCATCATAATGATAATTACAATATACAACGTGTTATTCGTGTATATTAAGAGGGATATGCGGAACAACGTACAAAATCGCTCTGTAAGCATCAAATTCTGTAATCGCAGTGTAGCAACCTTTATGTTGGCAGTTTTCGAGATTATAAACTTGTGGATTGGATTATTGAACCCAACGTTAAACAAAAATGCACAATTTCTTTTCTAGTCTATTTTTATACCTTCTCTGTCATTCGTGCTTTGAATCTTTTCATGGGACAGTAACTGGTAGCCTCTAGTGGGTTGCCGCTCGAGTTACGACCGTGTCCCGTATGGTGAAAAGTGTTTGCATAGATGTATTCTGTCATTCTGTTAAAGTTTTGCGAAAGGATTTTGAACAACTTTCTATAAATAACGAATTGCGTTGTGTTAAAGATTACCGGTGCCATTTGCAATCTGCTACCTTTTCCGAAAAAATATAAAAAGGTAACGAAAAGACATAACAGAATGACGTTCAAGAAACTAAAGTATTGGCTTGTTCGGAAGGTTTGTGCCGATTATGAAGGAATACTTAAACGCAGGAGATTTAAATTTTATTGGGTTGGGGAATAAGTTCCTACCGTTTTTATATTTGCTTTGTTTTACACCGATTTTTTTTTTGCTGTTTGACAAAGGGTATAATATTCATTCGATAGAGCTATGGGATGTATGAATGATCCGTGAGTGAGTGATTATGAAAGTGTGAATATGTGTAGAAATAGGAAAATCATACCGGCAAATAAGTGGAATGCTTAATATATGTAAGAGTACTGTCGCGGACACTGTTCGACGTTATAATACCGAGGATCGGATTGAGTCAATCCCTCAGACGGGACGGCCAAAACTGTTAACGGTGAAAGACGAAAGACAAATTGTGAGGAAAATACAAAATAATCCACACAATAGTGCCCCAAAAATAGCGAGCGAGGTGTTGGAGGAAACAGGAAAACAAGTGTCTTCTGAAACCATTCGACGAACATTACAACAAGCCGGCTGCAATGGTAGAGCAGGTAGGAAGAAACCGTACATTAATGTAATAAACAGGAAAAAGCGATTCGGTTTCGCAAAACAGTGGATTTCCAAGGATGAATCATGGTGGAAGAACATGATATTTGGTGACGAAAGCAAATTTAATTTGCACAATTCGGATGGCAGGACCATGGTGTGGCGAAAAGTTAATAAAGAGTTTCAGTTTAAAAACACAAAAGGCACAGGAAACACGGAGGAGGTAGCGTAATGCTGCGGCGCTGTATTTCAGCATATGGAGTGGGTAATTTAGTTTTTATTGACAGTATTATGGACAAAAATGTTTATCCAAATATTCTCAAGAACAATTTAATTCAAAGTGCGGAAAAAATGAGACTTACAAGGGACTTTAAATTTTATCACGACAACGAACCGAAGCATAAGGCATGAATCGTCCAAGAATTCTTACTGTATAAGTGCCCCAAAGTGCTTCATCCTCCACCACAATCACCAGACCTTAACCCATTAAAAATGTATGGGATTAGTTAGACAGGAAAATTTGGAAAACTCCAATTTCCTCAATTATAGATTTAAAATAAAGATTACAGCACAACTGGGACAATATAACCGTAGAATATTTAAATAAAATTACAAACATCATGCCAAAACGCTTAAAAGGGGTCGTTAAACAAAACGGCTATGCAACAAAATATTAAATTTATTTTGTAACCCTGTGATTAGTTAAATAACTGACGGAAAAGAACAGTGTCCGAATATTTTTGTGGCCTGAAAACCAGGTATTTGTTGCTTCAGCATTGTTTATTATACAATATATGTAAATTGTTTAAATAAATTCTGGATTTTTGGCATCATGAATAAATGAGATATCGTTAAAAAATGTCATGAGGTCGATTGTTTGATATACAACCAAAATATAGAGTCATAAAGTCAGGCACAGCGTAGTGTCCGAATATTTTTGGGATTCACTGTATATTCACACGTATAGTACACATAAACTATGTGAACTGTTATAAAGCGTGTTCTGCAGACGTTGTTAATGGTTTGCCCTTTTCATGCGTCGGATTTTTCATTGTTGACTTGAACTCTTTCTCTGAAAGCTAAGTACAGATTTGATCGGTTTTGTAACAAGTTGAGATTAAGCAAGGTGACCTTCTTCATGTGTTTTGACTCATTGACAATAAGATCAATTGTGAATTTTGGGTTCAACGTAAATTCTTCTACCGTATATATGTATTTTTTATTCCGTTTGAGTCAGAACACAGACTAGACGTACCATAAAGAAGCTGTCGACGTGGACGCTGCTGATAGGTTTAAAATAGGATGAACAAAAAAGGTGCAATATGAAATTTTCTAATGGTATGCAATAACATTTTTACGTAAAAGTAAGAAACGCGTAGTCTCATGTTTAGGCATAAATACACGATACATAAACATTTGCATAATTTAAACAATATAATTTCAGTAAACAAACGGAGAAAAATCACCGGCTATAGTAATAAGCAAAAACTTTAGACAAGTGTTCAACACATGATGTAAACCATAAATTTTGGTTGGTACTGGATTTAAGGAAAGCATACTTACGCAGTGAATTAATTAACATTGATAAACATGCATAAGAAAGAACACATTCTCACACTCAGTAACATAAATATCCGTGCTTATTATTGTCAACCTACCAGCAATGTACGAAATAAACGATTAGTACAGTTCACGCGCGGATTGAGATTTGAGCAAAAAAATAAGACATGATTATTCTTGAAAATAAGCAATTCATTTTCTGTTTTACATACAAGCGACCAATCTCCGCGGACATTCATTCTTTTCCCTCTATTTCATTCCACAGTCGTTCTTCGTAAATGGCATAACAGATCTTTTGTTTATATCAAACGCGTTAGCAACAAATCGTGAAATAAACATTATCTTGCAATGCATTTAGCGCAATTCATTCCATGCAACGTGCAAAGTGAACATTTTCGAAAATAATAAAACATTGTTGTTCCTGAAAATATATCATTAGCTCTCTGTTCTGCAGATGAGGCACAAGCATTCGTCATCATTCATTTGATCCGTGTCCCCCCTTATGGACACGCACGTGCCTTGATCATTCAAGCTCATCGATTGTCACGGAACGTGTATTAATTGAATTCCCGTCTACCGGCAGCAGAACTATTCCAATGCCAAGTTCAACAACTGACGTAACGGCTAACGTTACTCGCTGTTTCGAATTCATAGTGCTCGGCGTCCGGACCAAGTGACTAATGATTTTGGCGGAGCATTTGAAAGTAAAATTTCTTTTCGGCTTGCTACGAGGTCCTCTCGGCTCTCTATTATTCTTTCAGCACTGTTACTAACCCCCGCTTTCCAAGCTAATATTGATACATCATACGTCAAACTTTCCCTGCCTTGAAATTTAATATATTGAAGTAAATGGACACTAATGTGCAGTTGACACGATTTAACGATTAATGAAAAGTTTTAGAAACGGTTAAATATTTACAATACTGAACGGAATGACTGTTAGGGTCGAAGCTGCATCCTACGATTCAATTAACAAACAGTGCAAACTGTATCCGATTATGCGAATACCCGATTTGAAAGGTATATCTATTTTTAGCGGTTAATTGTATCAAGTTTGAACCCGGGTTTGACGCCGCCAACAGAAGTATTCTTGTTTCTGAACGAATTTAAACGAATCCACCCACTGCGACGTCGGCCCATCTTCGGTTCCGTCAAATATAGCTGCGTTCATTATAATTCCGTCTTCAAACGAGTGTTCGCTTACAGCTTGACGCGAACCACTGAAGTCTTAATTGCGCATGCGCAGTAGGTCCTTCGAAGAACTCAGGCTAAATGACATCAAATAGATGTACATATTAGTGCATTTTTTCAATAACCGTTTTAGCGCAATGTTATAACACGAGTTATTAACTTTTAAACAGATTATTTAATCGTTTAACACAGAATAATGGTGCACAAAAAATGCCAATTTAATTAAAGACATTTTGTGATCTCTCCTAAGTCAATAACAGTTGTATTAGGTATTTTTTATTACAATAGTCTTATATGTATATGTGGACTGCAGGCGTTGAATTCGTACTAAATATTCATTCAATTTATTCAGCAACCGAATATCTGATTCATCGATGATTTATGTAGACAAGATAAAATAAAGAATGTGGTCATGAGAAAAAATAATTGCGTAAAAATTGGAAAACATGATTCGTTATGACAGCAAAAAACGTGTTCTCAGTCTGTCGTGATGCGTTGTGTGTAGCTTGCATTGGTCACAAAGCAAAAAATTATGTTTATTTTTCTGACTACTACCGAAACTAAAAGAACCACCTTATGAACATTCCTGTTAGCTTGTATTTGAAATAATCACGCATATCGCAAAACAAACAAACATATATATAATTATTATATTTGTTTTAAATGAAATATAATCTAATAAACGAAAAAAGGCAGAAAACAAATAATAATAATGCTTATAATTATGACAATAGTTCAAAGAATAAATGGCACAAATAATGGCTGCACGTTTTTCACTGTTTTTCTCACAGATTCAATATGTAGCTAATCAAACCTAGACTTATGTGCGTCTGTCCGTAAAGAGGTTAACCTACGCAGCGACTTAAGAAAATGTAGGTCGAAAGACTGATTTGGCAATAAAGAGTGAAATACGCGTGCCTACTGTATTGTATATAAAAGATTCGAAAGAGACGCGCTCACTTGATGTCTCTGCGTAGGCAATCGTGTATGCAAATTCAGGGGCAGAGCACTCTCCTGAGGTATGCATACTGCATACTGCATAACGCATAATGCGTTGACATTACATGGCAAACTCGTTCCGCGTTTTGAACGGCATAATGTCAATCGGTCGCGTGCACCTTTTCCTAGCCTGGTGACACGTTCTTTTTCTCGCATTTGTTTCACGCAGCTCGCCTACGTCATTGCGCTCATTGCACTCAAGCAGCAGTAATTTTCGGGAAAATAGCCAACGACGATAACGAAAAGTGTAGCATCATTTAAGGGCATCGCTTGTATCGCGAAAACATGCTAATTATAATTTTAAAAGCGATTGCGCTTAACTCGGCTGACATGGGATACAAATGCGATACATGTGATTAGATGCAGGTTATGCATACTGTGGCACTGTTCTTAAATACCATTTACTTCCCCAACTGTAAGTCTTCTGCACGTATCTTGCAACTCAGTTGAAATGAAACATATAGCAGACCGTATGCATTGAAGCCTAAACTAAAATAATGTGGGTACATAAAACATAACGTCCACTCGCAATACAACCAATGTTAGGTTAAAACGAGTCACTGGAACTAGTAAGTATATGTTTACATGTTTCCGATACATAATTCTGGAAAGCTGAATTTGGATCGTAGTAAAGATTCGAGCATGGCTTTCTTTGTCAAACGTGTCTGATCAATTGTCAATGTTCAAAGCAGGACTGACTTCCACGATAAGTTATCGCTGTACGATAACTTTGCTACATGAAGAACTGTCGCATTTGCGTTATGGGCGTGCTACAGTTGAACTACAGTACTAGTTGAACGGACCAATCTCTTCGTATCTGTTAAATGTAAAGGTAGATCGGGGTTGTAGACACGATTAAATAATCATCAAAATTGCATGTAATTATGTAATTTCATGCAGGAATAATTTAGCTTGTGAGACACATGCGAGAAAATCTGGGATAAACACCACACGTATAAACAAATCAAATTTGAAGAATAACAAAATTGTTAGATTACTAACACGAACAGCATTGCTTTGCAACATTTAAATTTTAATGTCGAAATCGTGTTTTTATCGTATTTTGCGATTCCATGATTATGTGATAATGTTACATGCAGAACGTATAAAAACAGTAATAAGTAATAAAATAAAATATACATTATCAGATGTAAACCCATGTCAAAATTGATAATACGGTGTAAACACCTCTTGACTATAAGCAATTATGCGAAATAAATGCCTTCAACCAATACTTTCACAAGTCACTGCCCGTAAGGTCAGAAACTTCATTCGAAAGGAAGTCCATGCTCATGTGCATGTAAATAGGACGTATACATATTTCCAACTTATCTTGAGTATTTAATGTAGTAGAACTGTTTCTCGTAATAAGTACTTAACTTAATACGCGAATCGATAAAATGTTTTATATTAAACATACAACTGAATATGCAAAACACATTATTACCATTATTCCTATCCCCATTAGAAATACTCTTTGCTACTGTTGTACTACACTGTTACTGTTGTTATTGATATTGCTATGGCAATCATCATCATCGTTATCATTACCATTGTTATAAGCGTTATGATTGCAAAATGAATATAATGGAAGATTGTACTGACGCATGATTCATCCCTTCTTAGTTAGACTATTGGCTTCCTAACATTCAATGTGCACACAACACTTGGATGGCAAGAACTTCTTAACAAATTAAGGTGCCGACCAAATTCCAATCCCAAAAAGTCATGAAAAGTTTGAGCTCCTTTGACATCTCATGTTACATAGTTTACATTTAGTCTACGTCAATTTAAAATTATTAACCGATTTCTGTAGATATCAACAAATAAAAAAAGATAAAACATCGAACGTCATCGCCCGATTTTTACCAAAACTTGATTGGTTCTTTGCTTCGTGCTCCTTCAGATAATGTAGAACAAATGTATAAATGTTGCGACCCAAACCCAACAATGGCATACCATGCACAATACTACTCACATCATTTTGTCTTTAATCCTTTCCTAATCACTCCTGACCACCCCATTACCCCATACAACGTCCTTAAGACTCCCAATAATGTCTTATCCACACCCCACGCCGCTATTCTTCTTCATCGACCCCACTTTACAACCCATATCGCACCGCAACCCATACTAATCCTTTTCCTCATTCCCAACAAGTAATTATCCTTCAACGCATTTGACCATATGCAACACCTTTCGTCCAAAATTTTCCACTTACCAATCTCCCCTCCCCTCGTCACTCACGCTCCCATAAAACCATCCCTACACTCCCAACATGAGAGAGTTACAGTCAGTCACACGAGTTACACGTTACACGTTACAAGTTACACAGTTACCTCAGACATCTCGCCTAGAGAGTGTGCATCATCCCAAAAACACACTTCACTCCGCTACACATTACATCACATCCCCAAAAAACCCCACATCGCTTCATTCGTCATTTTACATATTTTGCATCTTGTTATTAATATACACATTGTTATTCAAGGCTTATTCATTCTTTCAACCACAACCCCCTTACCCAAAACAAATTAGTCATACAAGCGTAAAAACTTGTAAGACGTTCCGCTTACGACGGAACATAAATTATCAGTCCAAAATGAAAACGAGTTTGGATGTTTTTCCTGAGGTTCAATCGTCTTATACAGGGTGGCGCAAAAGTAATGTCATAGTTTGAATTGGCTGCCATTTTGTTACAAATGAAAAAAAAAGAGCTCTGTTTTCATCAAAAGTTTACTTGAATGTGTAATATTGGTTACATTACTTCGAAAAAATTATATCGCTCAATTGGCCACCTCCCGAGTTGATGCATAATTGCGCTCGTTTTACGACGTTTTGCATTGTTCCTCGCAAAACATCTGGTTCCAAATTGGCGATTTCTTCTTCAATGTTAGACTTCAAGTCTTGCAAGGTTCGTGGTTTGTAATGCAAGAAGATCCATTGCATCCCCTCAAAGTAACTGTTTGGTGCGACATTTGCAGTGAAAAATTGATTGTTCCTTATTTTTTTGAAGGCGCCGATGGCGCCGCCGTAACCGTAAATGGCGAGCGTTATAGGCAGATGCTAAACGAGATTTTTTTTGTCGCAAGTTGCTGCATTGGGTCTTGATCATTGTTGGTTTCAACAGGACGGAGCAACCGCTCACACAGCCTGGGTAACTATAGAGATTTTAAGACACCAATTTCCAGGTCGAGTGATCTCCCGTTTTGGAGATTTGAACTGGTCGTCCAGATCACCAGATCTAACAGCACCGGACTTCTTCCTTTGGGGCTTTTTAAAATCTCGCGTTTCCCACAACAAACCACGAACCTTGCAAGACTTGAAGGCTAACATTGAAAAATAAATCGCCAATTTGGAGCCAGATGTTTTGCGAGGAACAATGCAAAACGGCGTAAAACGAGCGCAATTATGCATCAACTCGGGAGGTGGCCATTTGAGCGATATAATTTTTTCGAAGTAATGTAACCAATATTACACATTCAAGTAAACTTTTGATGAAAACAGAGCTCTTATTTTTTCATTTATAACAAAATGGCAGCCAATTAAAACTATGACATTACTTTTGCGCCACCCTTTATATGCACAAACATAAATTTTGTTCCATGCCTAATCAACGATATCGTAATACGTCAACCTAATGAAAAATAATGTACAAATGGCATTAAAAATTAATGGAAACTTGGCAGGTCAGGTAGTTGGAAGTATAAGGTGTAATCAAAGGATGCAAAATAATAAATATATCTACGACACTAAGTCCGTAAAATGAAAGATCTATCATTTTACATTCTCTTAGTACGCAGTCGCAAATTGAATTTCAGTTGAGAACAAGAAAAGGAAAATATGTTTTTGAGCCAAGCATTCTTGGATATATATGAGAAAATTGGTGAACAATTCAATAAAAAATGTCAATAATGATCAAGTGTACTGGGTTGCCATAGTGCATCAATAATTTTCTCATATTAAGCACGTTACGCATGCTAAGTCTAATCACATGTAACATGTTCTGGAAAGCGTGCGTACATTTGCGGTGAAAACACGCCAATTAATTTGTCTAATTAGAACTGGTCAATCAGCGAATCAACTCGTTTCTTTGATGGGCAGAAAAATGCATTCACGTATCACGCTTAAATCGGCAGCACGTAACAGAGCCGTAACGTTGCTGTAACTCCGTTGTAATTTGCTCGCTCTCGCACGTGCTCGTTCTCGAGAACGTAGTGACTTGACAAATAGATTGCAGCCAACCCTCCTATAAAGCGATTAATTCGTACCGTATTGTACGGTACCGCGTGTCATGTCATATGCAAGTTTCGGTAATTTAAATTTAGAACTCAGCACATACAAATAAGGTTCATTCGTCTACGTTAAAAAATACTAACTGCATTATTAGAAAACCATGTTATGATAAATACGATTGTGAACGAATATTGTACATGTGCAAAGTTAAGTAAAAATATGCTTACAATTAATGTATTGCAAATCATTTTTACTTGATCTCAGAGTTCATATATTATGCAAATATTTTCTCATTAAGTTTTTCTCTCGTTCAATTATTGGACCAAACGCAGTTTTCACTTTACACTTACTCTTTTACTCTTTATAAAGATTCGATCGAGCTAATTAAATTATATCCTACAAGCTTCGTAGTACAAAAATCCCGCTTTGTAGGTACTTTTGCCGTATTAACGTTACTGGCTTCTAAATTACTTTCCAAATATGCCATCTCTCCTTATTAATATTACTTCTAATACCAGGGATTATTGAATTGTTATGAAACCGCTGATAACAAAGATAAGAAGGAACAGCATAATTTTGAGAACTTGGCAGGAAGATATTTGCTTGTATGAATGAAACTATCTGCATTGTGATAAATAATCATTGAGTTATCGAAGGTTCTATGTATCGCGGTAAATTCATATATCATTCACGAAAGGCAATGCGCTCATCGGGGTAAGATAACGAAACCGAAATGGATACTGATAACTGTAATGGTATAACGACGTTACTTGATTTCTGCAACGGACGTAAGAGGGTATAAATACGTTCGATGAACGTTTAAAACGTACAATTAACGTTGACGTCAGTTGTCAAGTACATGTACTACGCTATCGTGACACACGATACCTAATCAGTAGGCAATTATAATGAACAGATATTGAACAATTGGATTCTATAACAATCAAATCTACCTTCTTTTAACGGAAACAATATAAAGTAGCAAGTATATTCTGAATTATTTTCGGACTCATGTCACTCACTTTGTTCTTATTTTTCCATATCGCAAAGCAAACAAATTAGCCTCTGTCATGGAACAGTGGTTTTGATACAAGCTAAATATATCTGGCACAGTAACGTACAGTTGCTCGTACATTGATAATAATACAATTATAGAAATATCGTTATTACTTTTCATTACACCGTTACTAATAAACTTAATTAACCACATCCTTCTAATAAAGTATTTTACTGTTAATTTGTATCGAACAGTTTACAGTTCTCATCGAACAGATTTGTTATATTTTTTTCCACATACTGCGCATACGCTGTTTTATTTCGATGTGCAGCATGAATAACAAAAAATATTTGTAATAAACACATATTTTATCAGGTGTCCAGGACATTTTTCGGAAGCAGAATCTTAGACTCTGTAGTTGATGTAAGAACTTAGTTGAAGCTTTACTTTACGTTACGAACACCAGATTTTTGAGATTTGGCTCAGAATATGTAAAATTGTCATTGATGATAACAGAGGTTACTTAACTGTACAAAGAAATACAATTGATTATTTATAATAATATATGCAAGTGTCTTACAGTTAAGTGACTTCCAATTATCACGCATTACAATGGAAATAAATTAAACATCACGAGTTAAGATTTGTACGTAATGTTTCATGCACCGAAAAAAACTAGTACAATGAACGTAATGTCATATTGAACCAAAAAAGGCCAAGCAATGAACACATAACGTTCCATCCAACAATGTACATATAAGATAATATAACGAAACTGAACTCACACAAATTCATTTCTGGGCTCTATCTGACAGTAACAGCTAAAGTGATACAACACCCTTAACGCAAGGCCAACATAAGAAACCGAACGTACTGAATCAAAAGATTAAGAGAAATCTCATCACAGCGTCCAAGCGCATTGCAAAAAGTATCAAAGGAACCGATCTCCGTCAGCGTATGATTGACCATTAATTTGACATTCAGCAAATATACCCGGCAACCTGACGTATCATGGTGCTGCACCGTGAGGCGACTCAGTGCCTGAAGCAAATCCGGCCATGATAACTCATAATCGCCTTCTGCCGTTTAATTGCAAAAACACACTTGTTTTGATGCCTTTAGGTTGGCAAATGGTCAATGAACAGGCAAATCGCTGTACGATTCCGATTATTAAATTTCGGTTCGAGGTTTTATCGATACCCGACGACATGGACGGGCATTGCTTATGCGAATTTCTCTATCGTGGCCGTAAATAACGCTATATCTGTCGGCAGCGGGCGGTATAACACGGCGATGAGCCTCGCCCGTTAATTAGTAGACGCTTCAGTTTACGTACTTCACGGTTAGTTCGCCCCGAGGCTCGATAACGAGCCTTTCAAATTTTCCCCCGCCGCCCCGGCGCACAATGAACATTTTCTGCTGCCTTTTCCCTTCTTGCCCCTCCTCAAGGTCGTTAGCCGACAATTCGTGTTATCGCGTTAATCTTATCTTCTAATTCAGTACGCTGCCTATGTAATTTTGCGTCCGCGTAGGGCGTGCGCGAAAACATCATGTTTTGCGATCAATCTTTTTCGACGATTTGTCTGAATAATTATTCTTCGTTCCCGGGATGTTTCTAGTTGGATGGGTCTATTTAGTCAGTAAACATTGTCGTGTGGCATCAAAAGTGGTATAAGCACACTTTTGAGTAAAATTAGGGAAATCCCTACATGTCGTTCCGCGCCTAATTGATTGCAGTTTAATATTATGAAAATTATTTATTATTTCCTATTCATTGTGAAGGTGAGGCAGAGTCGTGTAATACGTATCAATATAAAGTATCATCACAATCTTTCAATTACTTTATTTTACGATATCTAATTACAATGTTTGATTATAATACCTAAAATTATTACTATAAATACCGAAGTTATTACTTATAATATTGATATTTATTCGGTCAACCACTTTGCATTGGTTATGACTACAGTCGTCTACTTCTGTCACTGTATCAATTCAAATGAGAATATGAACGAAATCCATCGGTGGTTATATCATTAAAATTCGGCCTGCAGAGCTGCATTGAAACGTTAGCGAAATGTCAACTACAAGGAGCATTTTTGACAGTAATACGAAGGTAGGAATGCGATCTGCGCAAATCGCCAGGAGATCCAGACTGGGCTCGATCTCGTACGAGTACGCGAAATGTCAGTGCGGAAAGTTACA
The DNA here is from genome assembly GCA_914767735.1 of Anoplius nigerrimus. Lineage (NCBI taxonomy): Eukaryota > Metazoa > Arthropoda > Insecta > Hymenoptera > Pompilidae > Anoplius > Anoplius nigerrimus. The sequence goes on from OU612077.1 coordinate 12,445,088, forward strand.
TTTCCTAAATGCCACCCTATAAAAATCGACTTGCTATCTATTGATTCTGCATCGCGCGGCAATTCTGTCCATTACTGCGGTCCGAAGTCCTCCATTTTGAAGTGCGAAGTTCGAAATCAATCAATCGGTATCCACGCATCCCTGACGCACTGAAGAAAACTGCCTATAAGCTTTTCTACATAATTTCTACACGATCGGTGGGAAACAATTCGTTCTTTCACCTTGTTCGCATGAATCATACGCATGCTCGCGCGCGGAATTTTGTCTTTGAACAAATCCAACCTGTTTCGAGTACAAAATACCGTAATTTTTCTTTCCTTGCTGTTTTTATGTCTTTTATAGTAAATTATATCTTATGTGCTAGAAATATTATCTGGCATACACGATACATATATGTAAATAGCAAGTTAGTAGTATTATCCGCATGCAACATGTGTTAGACGTAGACTAAAAAGCCAATCAATTCAGGATTAGTATCGTATACAATTATCTTACGTCAATTGCAAAACACACCGTATAGCAAGATTTTTACTGAAATACGAAATTAGACAAAAAATCAGATATCAACTTTTAAGCGAATGACTGCAGTAATGTTTAACAAAAGTATTAGTTGTTCTTAAAATGATACTAATTTATGATAAGCGAATATATTCGGAACATAATTGTGCGTTTAGTCTGTCCCAGTGACCGAAAATTTTAAACTATACCACTAACGAATGGACATACGTGCAGATAATCACTATTGAGAACTGTATCAGAAATCCGTCCGATAGCGGACTCAATTTTGTCTACATACATCCGTCCCCCTAATCCATCCATTTACTTGACCATTTAAAAAATCTACCACCGCTTATCTTGCTCCAAACATATTTTCCGTGTCGTCTTCAACAACAAATTGCTGTTTAATAAATAGCTTTGTACACCACAGCTCGCCCTTACGTTATACTTCCGACAAACTGCACATACATACATACAATACAATATTCAATGCAAGTTATTTGAAACGACAACAACTATAAAACGCGCATCCAATTACTTTTTAATCATTCAGACATCGACAAACGGGTATTGCGGGAGAATTGTAATAATCGTACTACTTAGAATATTTATGTCACAAAACATTGCTAATATGAAACCTAATACGTAATTTTCTAATTTAGACTATGCGAATTAAGACATTGCAAACTGCTGGCAACCGGAAGCCATTTTTCTAGCGCAAATAAAAAAGTTGTGCTCTTCATTTTGAAGTGAAGCACATTCAATGCAATTAAGTATTGCGCAATGTGAAATAAACTTTTTATTACGTGAAATGAAAGTGCAGTATCCCAGATAAACAACTGTACAATTTTCACAATTTTATTGTGGTATGATTTGGACAACTTTACAAATGTACAAAAATAATATGATCTCAACGATAGAGAATAAAATATTCATAGCACATTGCACAGAAACAACTTAATAAAACTACAATAGAATTTCACATTTTGTTTATATACTTACTGTTCTACTATTTCCATAAAGAATGGAAAATATTTAAGTAGCTGGTTCGCGTCAAGACATTTGACACATTACTGAGAATTAAAAAAAAAATGGGGAACTGTGTTCAAATGAACGTCACGACCGCTAATGAAAGAATTAATTCTGTGTTATGACGCATTCCGTTATACAAACAATGCAACTGTTATGTTGTAAACAGTTTTGAAAAAACCCACTTGCACGGTTTTAAGTATGTCACTTCAGTCGTCAAATCGATCACATATATCTCCATGGGCGGGCGATAGAAAATTTCACTCTATTGACGGTCCAAGCGAAAACTTCGTGTCAAGGAAGCGACCAATTCTGTCGCAATTGGTCCATGACATCATGCCTTACTGTGAACGAATCCGATTAGCAATTAGCCGCTTCTGGCTCTTGCAACAATACCATTTTTTTGTGATTTTGAACTGTGCGCATTCGTCGAAGAGAAAGAGGCGTCGAAACAATGTCTTCGGCCGACAATAATGTCGCGTAGGAATAATGTTACCATTGTATGATCCATCGAAACAATCGCATTGTTCTTGGATTACCTTGGACTCATTGATAGAAAGTGTTAAATGTACAGGAGGTCATGAAAGTAGTGAATGATCGAAATAATAAAAAACTGTTCGGGTTTTATGTCGTGTTTAAATTAAAGACATAATTCGAAACTGATTCAGAGACTCTGAATTATTGCTTTATTGTGATATGAATAATGTGATATGAAGTATTAAGAAATATTAATAATACGAGGTGCACAATTATTTATATTTTATCGGAAAAGATTGGACGTAATTTTTCAAAAATTTTGCTCCGAAGAAGAGGGTAATTCTAGTAGTAGTGTAGTAACTCTCATCGCTACTAATCACAATGTGTTGATCATTCTGATAGTCATCCTTTTATAGTAGTTGAGATGCAAATTAATACATTATATTATTTGGGCTGTGCATATGTACTTGAGAGGATATATTCATAAAAAAATAATTAAAATATTCATTATATTGCACGTCCAAGCCCTCAGTACATCTGTTTACTCAAGTAAACACTCTTTCTCCCAAATTTTGCAATCAACAATGATTGTCATAATTACCATCCTTTTAGTATTGGGTTGGGAAGAAGCTAATTTCAGCTTTCAAACAGAGACAGCGTTGTCGTTTTCTCGATAACTTCTGTGAGTGTTAAAATATTTTCCATTTAACATTTGATATTAGTCACATTTAAGTTACCGAACAAAATGGGACACACATTGTTGATTAAAGTTCATCGTTTGTACAAAAATAGGTGTTTTATTTCACATTACACAACCAAACTTATTTTCTTGCCAATGTAATAACATTGAACACTCCAACGCAACAGGAACATTTCTTATTCTCGAGAAATACTAAAGATATCCTGCTTTGTTACACAGTGTATAGAAGCGCACAGGTGTGCGAACGTGTAAGGGCTCGAAAATTCGGTCTGGTGGGCAGGCCGTTCTTAAACTAATGTTACGAGCATGTAGATAAGACTTGCATATCAGGCCGAGCTGCGGAACAAACGACGAGTTTCCTCTTTTTCACCTCCTTTCTTAGCGGTCCGAGAGATACATAGATTGCACCGTTAATTGTACAGGTGTTCGGGCAATGACATGGTTCATAACAGAGTTCACGATTCCTTAAAATCGGATCCCTGCTTTCGCACGCCCGATTTCACTAATTTATCGCACATGCGTTGCACGAAGATTGCTCCAAATATTTGACTGACACTTTAAAGACGAAAGATCTGCTATTTTTGATGTGGCAAATGGCACACGTTGAACGATTGCGTCCCTCTTTTTGTCAGAAATATATTTTTTGCTCGTCGCATGAGTGCAGTAATTATATACGGACAGCGATAAATATAGCTTTTTAGACAAAAGTTAATAACACGAGAGAATAGATATGTAGTTGACATGAGTAAATGTCGATTTACAAATTATGGACGGAATTATTTTATAGCTAAGGTGTAATACGGTGAGCAGAAGCGCAAAAGGCGAAAAGGCTCGTGATGTCAACATTTATTTAAAGAGGCAATCATGAATGAAATGTCACGCTGCTGGCGTTGAATGGAAAGGATCGGTATAAAAACGTACGATTATGCGTAAAACTTCATATCTGCTCCATGATGGAATGATGATACCTGAAGTAAGCTTTCAATGTATTCATGCTTTGCTTGCCACAAGTCGTGAATCGATGTTTCTTAACGGTTGATGAAGTTTAATTATCGCGCGTATACGAACAACGAAAGAGTAATTATTAGTATCCCCGAAAACTTCGGCCTTCGTGCTAAAGAGAACGTGAGCCAAGAATAGTGATCTTGAATCGTTGAACGAATCTGAAGCAAACACGACATTTATGGAAATGTAATTTGCTTTATAAACATTGTACCTTATGTCTTTGCGTGGTTTGACGAAAAATACGCGTGTCATATTTGCAAAGTCTGCCAATAAATCAATAAACATAACGTTATCGTCGAAGGCATGAAACAATAGTGAAGTTTTCAGAAATATTCTATCGAAGATATTAGAGAAACTTTATTCACAGATTTTATACAGAAGAAATTAACCTTTTATTTAATAGTTGATTATATACTCGTACAGCTCTTAGATAGAGCAGCGTAGGCAGGTGTTAGTGTAATTGTTTCAATGCCACAAAACGTTAGATTTTGATTAATTCGGGTATCTCATCAAAAGATAACTTTGTTTTACGAATAAATATTACGGAAATTATTCTCATTACATTCATCGAATTACAAGTATTGCCGTTTATGATAAGACGTACAATTTCCATTGCCTTTATCATTAGAATGTTAAACGATAAATGAATAACCCATGATGACTTGAATATACTAGTTTTCTTAAAAACCATATCAATACAGCGGCTGATGTACTAGTGCCGTTCAGAAGTTATTCTCTGTATCGTGTTTATTCTCTGATTCAATAGTAATACAACGATACGACAAACTGACAAGAGTTACGTAATCTTAATTTACTCGCGACTATTAAATGCATTAACATCCAATCGCATAGCCAAAGTTACATTTTTAATCGAACCAACCATACAACAATCATCAACTTATTTGCGTCATAAGAACGTTTTGAATCACCTTCGCTTCCGGCTAACAATTTCCATTGAAGTATCGTGAAAATTACACGAGCAGTCGGATACACAGCGTCGTATCACAATACGAAATTAAATTTCGTACCTGTCACAATTACGCAGCTCACGTACCAATAAATCGTCCGACCGTTTCGCGCTCCTGTTCAATTCTCAGATCGGACAGACGCTAGGACATGCTATTTTTCCGTCACTTTTCCGGCATAATGGCAAACCGTCGATCCGTGGGATTGGCCTAGCGTGAAATTACTTTCGATCGGCGTCAGATTCGGGCTCGCGCAATTATCAGCGTACCAGAAACGTTTCGAGCTAGCGAAGTCCGCGAGCAGAATTCTGTGGGGGACTTATGCAATCGGGCGTTCGTGCTGCACTCAGAATAACATTATTTACATATTTCCGGGAACACCTGCCGGAGTCGCTCGTTAACGCCGATTTTATGCCGACTCGCGCGGGGGAAGCTACCGTTTGTTCCAAAATGCGACAGAGGGAGTTACCCAGAGACATCGTTGTCGAAGAGATAACAGTTTGTGATAAACGCGCAAACTGGACGGATGCAACGATTAAGTGAAATAATAGTGAGCAAGAATGGCGATTAGAACAATAGAATGTGACCTTTTCGGACAATTGACGCTTTTAGAGCCTGCTCAATTAGAACCATCATTTTTTGGTATTTCGTTACTAGTAACTTTAGGTGGTTTATTGGCTGAGTTAATTATGTCAATTTTTTCTGAAACTACTTTAGGTTAGAACAATAAATTGACATAAAACAATTCAATTTTCAAGTGGTTCTATTTAAGTTTTCGCGAAATAATTGTAATTCAAGTAAGAATATATCGATAAACTATCAATAAATAGTCGACATGTCTTCATACATATTTTTCCTCACAAATAGTGGAATATAAACCGTGAATACGTAAGTGTACGTGACAGTATCCATGCAGGCGTTTAATTATCTTCCCGCCAGCATGAATAGCGATTAGGTCTACCAAGACCGATTCAGATATTTGAACACTTTACGAGTCTGCCCGCTGCGAATCGTAACTTTCTGTATCCACCACTGTAATAATTCTGCAGAGTTTATTGGCGCTGGCCTGATTTTGTGGAATTTTTTTACGCTACCCTACACGACGTTAAAGAGAAAATGTTGAGAAGTCTCTACCGCTATAACAATTTAGTCATTACTAATAGACATCAGTGTTTAACGTCGACTCTACTCTCATTGTTACTCGTTCTTCACGGACTGGCGTGAAGCAATTGGATGAGTTCATCGATGCTCGTTACATTCCATCGCTTAAAATTCATCTCAGTCCCAAATTAGTACCTTGTTTTGAATATAATCATTGAGTCTAGGCAATTATAACGGGCACAATGTGGCGTGATTTTCCGCGTCTAATTAAATTTCAAGGATTTGCGTCCATCGCAATCATCATCCCACACGTCTGCCTCTGTCTTCTATCGTTTCGCTTCCATCGATCGCAGCTGATGATAATTGAGGATCGCAACGGCATATTATAAATCATAGACTTACTTGGCGCAGATATATATCTGCTAAATTCTCACCTTGCAAAAGGACTCGAGCATACGCGCGAGACCTTGACACGCATAACGTAATTGATGTCACGTTATTTTTTGAAATAGCTTCCTGTCAACGTCGCTTACGTCGTACAATTCTTTAGCACACCCGCGTATATTTTCCGAGCGAAGAGTCATTCGAAACGAGTGCGAAAAGCAGATCGCTTTGAGAAGAGAGTGTTTACCTACCTTCCTGCCTCGACTCGAGCATACGTAACAGTCGTTCACCGTCAGTGAAGAACCACCGATCAGACTCCTGGCGATTAGATCATCCTTCCAGTGTGATTATCAGCTTCGTCGCAGCGTCTTTCCGGAAGCGTACACTTTAATCGCAGCATAAGTCAGCTATTCGCCATCCTTTTCCAAGCCCGGCGCAACTGAGTTCGAATGAGCCATCTATTCCCTCCACTCTTTCAAGCAGGCATTCCCGACTTGCCGAAAGCGTCTCCCTCCTTCAAGGACATTCGCTCGTTCACCTTCCGACAATCAGTGTCCCATCCGCATTAACTTTAATTCGCGGCTATTTTCGTCCGGCCCGGTGAGGTCCTGCCAGAGAATTTTGCGCCGTTTTATCGGGGTATCGTTTAATAACTCCGACAATCGGCGCCGCCAAGAGAGATAATGGAACCGGTTTCCGACTTTCCGCTGAGAGAAGTTGGCGGATCTTGGGTATGGACGTCGTAGACGAGGATACGAGCCGAATAAATCGCGTCGGTTTCTGGTCACAGCGGCGATAAATTTCTTCGGCGGAAAAGTTCGCGGCGCCGCGAACGTGTTCGCAAAATTAATTGGCAGGGATCTTGGCAGTTGACAGAGGGCTCGGGGGAAGCGACTGTTTGCGGCCGTGCGTCGGATTGGGCTGGGCAGGCTCTTTCATTACACGAGCTTGTACACGTATTGATCCACAAACATAACGTACCCTATGCCGTTGCACTGATACAGTTGAACGCAAAAGTTTCGATTCTTGCTTTTTCTACCACGCGAGTAATGATTTATGCCTTACCCATATGCATTTTTAGGAATAGAAAGTACCGTGTAATTGACAACTTTCCATTCTGTAATACAAATAATAAGAAGTACTGTGCTTGAAATAATAATTTCGTGACAACTATTACTATTGATGTTTTATTGAGTAAAGTACATGTTACCAGTATTCGCTGATAATTAATAACACATTCTACGCAGAATCGTGTTATATAAAATCTTGTAAGAATTTGCGTTGTATAAACTCGTCTTTTGTGGAAGTCTAAATCCGTCGTTATTAAAATAAAAATTGCGCACAAGAACGGGTACACATTTTCTTTTCTACCACGTTTTTTAATAACCCCCTTGTGTAGACACTATTATTCTTAAAAACACTGAATTTGAAAAAAACAACTACTATAAATTATTAAAATAGACATTTTTCTACGGCATTATACGGTCACGGACTTTTATTTTAGACAACAGACACGTTTCAGGACATGAACAAAAGTGAGGAAGCTTTTACATTAGACAGGAAATACGAGTCTTCATACATATTTTATCTTTTAGTCGAGTCTTTTGTGCAGTATTGATACAACATAAAAAGTAATTCGTGGGCATGGAAAATACAGTAGCAACATTGTTTTTCGTTTCGTTAACAGAACCTCTACTTACATACGTGTCCGGCTGTCACATGCAACTGACAATGAGGTAGCATGAACAGGTGTAATTATTTACGTGGAATTAATTCTGTATCGTTACGAATGTACATAAGAGTGCAGAAGTTACAAGTAATCCTACAAGTAAACGTATTATCCAGACGTCTGTCAGCAAGCCTCTGTATAACACAGCAGCAATTTCCATTAGTGTAATTTTCCATCAACGCGTCAGACAAATACACGTTCTTGATACTTTATTTTACTTGACGTCTGTTTCAAACCTTTATGTCGATCGATAGAAAATGAAGCTGCCACTAATGTATCACAGAACCATCCGAATCGAAAGATTGAAAAAGCCAACCATTGCTTCTATTCGTTAATATTCGTCAGACTACTTGACAGATTGAATTGAGTCAAAAGTAAACCCATAAATGCATGACATTTAACGTCTCCCCGCCGTAAGGCCAAACTGAATTCATAAACGATTGACGAATTCCCTCATTAAAGAAACAGTCCATTTTAAAAGAGGAATCGCAACCCGCAGAATATTCAATGGCTAGTGAAATTTGTGCAATATGCGACAAGCGTCAGGAATTTTGCATAATACCGATGTGGAAGAATCTCTGAACTTCATTGACAGAACGAGTGCGAACGCGTACTGACGATGTAAGGTTGCCCTCTTGTGGACAACATCCGCCTTAATGAGTCAACCTTTGCTTTAGACGGAAGTCTCGATACGTTCGAACCAAGATTAATAAGAGTTACTCGACGGGTAGGACTTTGATTTGCTTTCCTGCTTAATCTTCAAATTTAGATGTAATTCGTTCTGATCGTTTAGCTCTAATGAATGTAATTTGTATCCATTACGATGGAAAAGAGGAATTGGCATGTCGTTAAACTTTCATTGGTTACGTCACGTTGTCTGCTATTAACCGTATGCTAAACACAGAGCAACGCGAACCAAGTTGCATGGAAGGCGCAAAATTTCCGTTGCAATTGTTCAAATTACATGCGTATTAGCGTAAAATGACATCCAGCATCCTGAAGATTGCTAAACAAATTGTCATAATAAGATAGAACTGTATTCGTTTCTCCTTTTAATAAATATCTCTACCGATACCTAATTGAGCCTAAAGTATAATGTCCTGTTAATATTTACGTAAATGCATAGACTAATAGTGCAAATCGCGTTTATTTCATACTACTTAGCCTGATATTGAAAGTTTAAAAATCATGCACAATATTCAGATCTAAGACAGAGAAACAAGAAACTGTTGTTATTAGCAAGGAAAAGATGGTTCTATTTGTTACATGTACAAAGTCACTGCTGTTCAAATTAAAAATTATTTTATTTTCTGACATTTTTCTGCAAATACATATAATAGTGCGCACGAATCTTCCTACCATGCTAACTCAGTCCTCTGATATTCTCTGAACCATAAAGCTGAAGCTACAGTACAATACTAAACGTCGGTGATACTTTTATCAATGAAGGCGCCTGTTCGTTTTACATGTTGTGTGAAGAATTATTGAACGTATCCACATATTAATAAAGAAAAGCAAATAAATTTGCCAACTATTATATATCGTTGAGTGATGTTTAGAATCATTTTGAATTTAGTCTTGCTTTCCTCTCACATAACAAGCGTCCCGTCACTGACTCGCAGAATTGATCAGTCAACAAGTTAAAGCACCATTCGTTCAGTGCTAGTATAAAAATAAGCTCACGTTGTGAACGAGTAGCATCAACAGGTGCCTCGAACCTCTCGTGACTCGAGCAAGAGCACATATAAAAGCACTTTCGATCTTAGTCACCCCGCTCTCTTTTCCTTCTTCGTCCTACTCTCTCTTTCTCCTACTGCACTCTCTCGCGACTTTTTTTCCCTTTCTCCACCGTTCCCCGTCTTACTCTATTCAACGCATTCCCGAGAGGAACGATGCCGGTAAGACCTTTGCTCCGATTCACTTTCTCTCTCTGTCCCTCTCTCTCCGAAGAAACTCTTTTCAACCGTGCATACTCCTTCCAGCCAATCGATTCGATGCAAAGAAAGCAAAGCTCCGTTCCTCCCAGTATCTATCCGAAACTATAACTCCTGCGAACGAAAGCCTACCGTACGTTATCCGATCGATCCTATCGATTTCCGAATGCAAAGAAAAAAAGTTCGTCGCGCTCACTGTTCAACGGTTTCATGACAGAGAGTCCGCCCCTGTCCTGGAGTCGCAATTCGAGAAGCACTGATTCGTTCTACTGACAGCCTCCAGTACCGTGATATCACAATCCCGTCGGAACTTCCTTCGCATGAGAATCAGGGGATTTACCTCGCACGTACGGCGTATGCGAGCGTAGTTTTGGCAGCCAGGCCGCTAGCTTTATCTCGCGCGTTTACACAGATGTCTGGTAGGCAACTCGTGAGTACACTTTCGTACGCTCTCGGCTCTCTACTGGGCTGCGTTCAGCTGCGTCTCATTCGCCTGCCGACGGCGGTATGAAAGATGAACTGTTCGGGAACGATCGCCGCGACGCCGAGCGGAGGACACGCGAACTTCTCGCCGAAGTCAAACCAAACAGCTCGCACGAATCGCACTCGATCTCTGCTCGGCCAGACGCCGCACGGCCACTTGACAATAGACGACTGTCAAACAATGCCACGTGGGCGTAACTGTCGACTCCGGGCCGCTTCCGGCTGTCTCTCGACGACCGGCGCCGACTTCTTTTCTAATCTCGTTTTCCCCTAATCCAGTTTCTACGTAAAGAAGTCATACGACGCTCCGACGCGCACGTGGATGCCAAAGAAGGATGAGAGAAGCTTGCTCGAATGCCGGGTGACATGCGGATGTCTTAGTTGGCCGATTTAATTGCGGTGGTGTATCAGACTTATCGATCGGTTTTGTACCTTTTTAGGTGCACTGTATCATGTTGCAATGGGAGACTTGTTATTGTGCATTTGTGGTTTTTTGTTGAAAAAATAGTACTTACGGAGGCTTAACTCTTGAAATGTGCACTTTGCACATGTCACTTCTTGGAGATGACTGTAATTGTGTATAACGGATGTTGTTAATATATTTGTATTTGGGATACGGTTTCCTCTTGTGAGAAAAATCACTGCAATTAGTAGAGAGTTAAGTAAATACGCTTTTCTTTTCCTCTTATTAAATTTTAACCTGAATGCGTATGTAGAAAAAACCTTACAGGTTAAATATTCTTATTTTAATAAACTGTCTGCATATTACTTTAAGACGTCACGTAGGGTTTCGTTCTGTACTGCAACGCATACAATAAGTAAGTTAAGTCAACAATTATAAGACCCCTTTAACGTCACGAGAATACAATCCAAAAAAAGGAAAAAACGGTCGCGATTTATTGGTTATCGACGGATGTAAAATACGAACGCCACTTTCATCGTGCCTTTTAAACAGTGCCAATAATAAAGTACCCTCGGCACCGCGAGAGTCGGACAATAATTTCGTACGTACGGTTGTGTAACGAAGGAACGAAGGAACGTACGAAGGACGTTGCATGCTTTTCACACTGACCATCGCGATTTGTTCTCGGCAACGCACAGCGAACCGGATCTTACATCTGTCGTGAAATAAATGCGACATTTATGACGAAATTGTTTATGGTGAGCCTTTATTGCCAGTAATTACCCGTTTCGATGGCTAAGACACACATGAACTCGTGCTCATCGAGACATTTCGAAATGCTCACGAGTACACGAGCATGCAACGTGAATAACAGTAAGTGGGCCCGGTTTTTGCGAATCTGGGCCAGATCGGATTAGGGGCTCCAAATTTCGTGCTGTCCCTACTTTCTTCGGCTTGTCTGATTAATTGCCGACGTCACGTGGGCAGGTTTAACGAGAATACAAACTTCGTGGTCCAATTCAGCAAACACTGTGGATGATGTATGTTGATCGTGTATATGTGGCATACTATCATAACGATAACATTTTCGAAAGCGCAGTTTAAATAAAGGTAGACAAAAACCATTACACTAGGCATATTTTACAGACTTGTGTTAATTATGTGTAGATTAACAATTTGGCCAAAGATATGTTAATCTTTGTATTCATTAGCCATATACGAACAATCGTCAACAAACTCTATCATAAATCATATTTAGTTATTTATAAATTACAGTAACGTGAGTCGATTTACGTAAAGTTTTTAACACGAATATATCATAAAACTGTAAAATGTATTTTTCAATGCATTGTATCGGCCAAAATCTTTGTAAAATGTGTCGAAACGTGTGTTAATACAACAAATTCCTTTTAACTGAAATTTTCGGTTTAGATGTTTCAGTAACTCACATTCCACGTCGATGGTAATCGTTATTATACGTGATAAAAAACACATGAGTTTTATTCCATCAACTCCATTGTTGCACATATCAAACATAGAGAATTAGCGACTATGTGCACATAATATAACCGAAAGCTTGTCATTTTTTTCGTATCTATTTTTAGATTATCGGGATTATTGATCGATCGGCTGTCACCGCTAATCACGATTCGACCTTTCGCGCCCATCTATAATAAGCATTCCTCGATAAGTTCGAACGACACGTCCACGAGATACCAATATCAAGGTAATCGACGAACTTGAACCGACCCTCAAAGGTACGCACGACCGCAATTTTAAGGTAGAATTCTAGATTGATCGATGTTTATGAAAAATGTCTCGTTTGAGCCATTTATGTGCACCGCTCGCGGCGGTAAAATTATACTTTTAAATACCCACCACCTTGACTAGCCCAGCAAGACCCAAACTCAAGGTTTTAAATCTTCATCAAATAATTTAAACCACAATAAATTTCTCCCAAATTATCGTATACGTCAGCTTGCACCATACTTCACGGAAGATAAAAATAAAACGCACTCTCATCCTCCAAAAACAATTGCCCAATACTAGCACCCTATAAGTACGGTAGTCTGTCTAACTTTCGTTCGAAAAAGTAGACTTTCTGGGAAAAGTCAGTGGAGCCCAGTATCTCTGCCATTTGATAACAATTTCGATAAGACAGCTCGTATCCTGATTTTCTCCTTTCGCTGGACAAGGAAAATGGAAAGTCGGCAATTGCGGGAGCCTAAATGTCTGCCAGTCATCCGCGAAGTTTTCTCGATGATCCTGCCGGCCCGAGAAAGAGGCAGGCGCAATAGTTAACGAAGATCATTACCCGGCCGGAGAACGTCCCGCTACTTTCCATTTAATCGCTTCAACACACGCGCGCCGTCCCACGTGCATAAACGCGCGTCTGCCCTCCGGCAAAATGCTAGCACGTTGCCCACGCAATCATTGCCGCGTGTTCGTAAACGCTCGACAAGCGTGTCTGGACACGGGGCACGTTCCTACTGACAATCGGCGCGCGCATTCAACCGAATCCCCGCGAATCTTTGAACGGATCTATGACGTCGACCGTTCGTATTGTTTCATCGTAGCCACCCATAGTTTCGGTATCGTCCGCCAAACGTGTCGTTTTTCAGGTTAAGCAAGCTATGTTCAAGTAACTTGCTTCATTGCCGTGCTACGTTGCGATATTCAAAATAGCATCAATACATTTGGAGTAACTCGAAAGCTCACTTTCGCGATCGCGTTGATTAGTCATTGAACTTGTGCTTTTATCAGGAAATAAACCTTGGGAGGGGGGAGGGGGGCTGTAAGAAGAAAAATACGTTTGCAGTCAGGCCTTTCCTTTGTTGCATAGTAGTTCTACTAATCCTTCTGATCAACTCTAATGATGCTCTTATGATGCATCTCAACACTACCAATTATTTCTACTGGAATGAATGTATTGAAAAATATCAAACAATTAATCATTCACGTATCTTAATGAGCGCTGAGGGATATTCCCAAAAATTAAAATGCTGATGAAAGAAAAGTTAATATTAAAATAGGGATCAAGTAGTAACTGTGACTGGCCAGTAGGTCTAGTGTTCACGGGAATGTCTGATTCGAGGCGCAGAATATAAGATGGATCAGATTTAAAACGGCACGACATGTTGTTTCCGGTTCCAACACGTCCCCGGGCAAAGGAAAAAGAAAAGGTTTGCTCAGTGCATTCGTAACGGATTGTGTAAGCGTAACAGCGAGTAAGCACCTCAGATACGAAGCCGATATCAAAAGACCAGATTTAGCACTATGTTTGAAACTTACGACGCGAGGTGCTTTATATTTTAAAACACAAACGACCTAGGACCTATCTCGACGACAAATGATATCGCTGGAAGAGATCTACCGCGAAACGTTCAGTTATACTTTCGCTTCACCGTCGATTGTATCCGACACTCAGTGGCGACAGATAATTAAGTATGTCGACTTCCAACTGATTTTCATAAAACGACCGCGACGTTTTTACGTCCGCGCCACGTAATCTAACAATCGAACAAGCGACCGTTAATTACTTGTCCCACTATTGCTTACCTTTGACGCGACTGACCCGCAGACGAGCATTAAGCCATCATTCATATAATGAGAAACAATTTAATCCCATCGGTCACGCTCGAACGCCTTTCCGTCAGCAGAGTTTTGCATCTGTCGATACAAATGGTAATGCACGCTTGCGCAGCCACGTTTTTCTTTCCTGCTTGCCTGTGAAAATATTATCTCTTCCTTTTCATTACTCTCTCTTTCTTCCTCTCTCTCTTTCTTTCTTTCTTTCTTTGATTAAAACCAATTTATTAACGAAGCTTACCTTTACGCGCCACTGATCACGATTTAAGAATTAAATAAGGATAGCACAATATTTGTCGATGAAAAGTATTCTTTCTCTGCACACGATGAGGCGTACTAAAAAAACGTCATACTGCGTACACTGTTTACACGAAGAAAAAACATAAAGAAATGCGGTATTCGCACTGGGCGAAAAGACTTCTTTGCCGTTTCAATATCCGCAGTCTAAACGTTTCTTTGCACGCGAAAGGTCAATGTCTGCCGAGAAATTTTGATCGCCACGTCCGAGAATGTCATTCGCCGCAGTCTGCACGGCAGACATACTTGCTCATATATGCTCATGTGAGCTCATACGATCTGAAGACGTTCCAGGCTGGTCGGCCCTCGCAGAATTCCCACCGACCGGTAAGTTCGTTAAACCTTCGTCGATCGGATCTGCCGATCCTTTAATTCGTCGTCTTCTTTTCTTCTTCCGTTCTTTTTCCTCTTTTTTATCTTCGCCAGTGATCCCGTATTGTACGAGCATCCTGGCGGACGTAGCGGGGGAGTGGTGATATTACAGGGCCGAACTATTAAAGTCTTTTAAAATGAGACCCGTCTGCCGAGGAGTGCCTCGAAAGATTTACATGATCGGATGGACAGCAGGACACGATGCACGGTCTGAAACGAAAGGGCGTAAAAGGGAGGGTAAGGGGGAGGGATTGAGAGAGGAAGGAGTGGTAGACGAGAGAGAGAGAAAGAGAGAGAGAGGAGTAGAAGAGAAGCCGAGAAAGAGTGTAATACACCGAGAAGGGAGGAGGAATGAACAAAAAAGAGTAGACGCGAACAGAAAAAAGAAGCGAAAAAGAAAGACGAAGAGGGGAGGGTAAACGAGATGCAGAGAAGAGAAGCGAAGAGAGAGAAGGATGGGGAATATTTATGGAGCAGTTCGATATTAATGACTTCGAGTCCCGGTCGAGAGAGTGTCGCGGTGGGGATCGCCAGACTGGTTACCCTCGAAAAATTAGTTTTACCTCGCTCCCTCCACTGGCAGATCTTAATTGATATGCCGGTGATATTATTACGCGGGCATTACGAAATAGCCTGACACCAGGGACGCGATCGTGTTCAGCCGAACATGCTCGACACGAAAATTGCGCAACCGCGACGTTGAGTTGTTCGAGACTCTCGAAGAAGTGGGGACAAAACTTATTAGGAACGATTTCTATTATATTTATAGATCGAATCCTCCTTATGTACTTTAAATCATAGTCTTTACATACACTAACTTTGCCGCGTTCTAATGCTTTTTGTCATGTTGACAAGAAAGTAACTTCGGATTGGAGTGTGAAATAAAGCTGACACTTTTATATAAAGAATAAACTATAATCTATGTATTTTCCATTTTGTTCCGTAACTTAAGTATGACTAATGGGAAATATCAAAAGAAAAATTTTGTAACACTCACCGAAGTTCTTAAAAAAAATGACAACGCTATCTGCAATACGTTTGAAAAACGACAATACTTTGTTGCCAACGCATTTGATGAATACTCGATAACTTCAATGAGTCTATTTACAGCATTGTGGAATAAGCGCATGATCAGGTTAGAAACTGATGACATTAACACTTTCATTAACTTGTATCGCGATTAATCTGATGCAAGCGAGCCAATTGAAGCGCACTGAAAGTAGGATTAGAGAATATTGCTTTGCATACAAGAAACAGTTTACATAACTTTTATCTGATCTTGCTTCTTTTCAACAACGTGCATTGTCGAGTAACTCGGAATATCGTTAACGGGCGTTAAATCAATGTCAATCATGAATGTTGTTACGATATTGAGAATTCGAAATTATCAGGATGGATAAGATCGCACCTTGTCCGTGAAACAATTCAACACAAAAGTCGCACCTGAAAACGCTGCGAAGTGAGCCTTCAACGTACGCAAACCGGTTACTCAGCCATGCCTTCTAGCTGCTTCTCGCCGAATGTATCAACGCGATGAGCGTGCAGCAAAAAAAGCGTCTAGCAGTTCCAGCGATTAAAGTCGATTCTCGCAGATAAAGAGAACGATGCCCTTGAACGATACAATCTCAGTCGAACGCCCGAACGGATTATCGTTTTAGCTCGAGCTCGGCGGCGAAAATAGTCCTAAGAAAGTTCGTTTAACCGAATCATTTAGATGGATCTGAATCTGCCGATGTTAGCCTGACGCTTAACGATAATGAGAAATCATTCGAGGACTCGCAGGCGTGCTGTTGCCAACGTTTGCCGTTTACGCAGAACAACACCGGCAACAATAGCGATACGAGACGATAATAATCGCGCAGAGCTCGGATAGAGGTCTTCGATCGTAACGATACACAACGACCGATATAGTCGAGCCGATGTCGCAATCGGCCGAGCACAAACTGGGCCCACTGGACCAGTGGTCAACCGTGAATGGTCGACCACACCCTCGTGCACCTTTCACGAATCTCCTTGTCCTGCTGCGTCCTGTTTTCGTCCTGTCCGAGTTGCCTTATCGGCGCCGCGGCACTCTCCGATTTAGCTGCCATGTGATCGTTTCGGCCGTACCCCTTTTTACTCCGATAAAATGCACTCTT
Organism: Anoplius nigerrimus; assembly: GCA_914767735.1. Taxonomy (NCBI): domain Eukaryota; kingdom Metazoa; phylum Arthropoda; class Insecta; order Hymenoptera; family Pompilidae; genus Anoplius; species Anoplius nigerrimus. Next base: position 12,462,191 of record OU612077.1, read on the forward strand.
TAGGAGACGTCAAAGGCTCAGCGTGACAATCATCGGACCTGCGCACCGCGCGCGGGTCTTCAATTTTTGCCCGATTGTCCACGCGACCTTCGCTCACCAACGGTTCGTTACGAACTCGGAGGATGATAGCGCAACATTCGTAAAGTTGGGGATCGTATTAATATTGATCCTATGCGGAGGATTCTTTCGACTGGCCTCTCGATCGGCCTCCGGATCGTCGATATAATCCAGGATTGCGTGCGAACGTCCGTAGGTAGAAATAGACTGCAGCCAATCGATATTATCGCACGCGCGTAATAATATTTTCCGACGGTCCGAGCTCTTACGTAAATCTTATTACTCCGCCATCGCGTAATATTACCGTCGTCGCCGTCGACGTCGTCCTCGTCTCCGTCCTCCTTGTCCGCCCGTACGTCTGCCGGTTTATTCAAACGAGCCGGCGTCAGTTTGTTCAGGCGACGGTCGCGTTATCTCCGAATGAGCGAAACGCATCGTCCTCTGAGAATCTTCCATAAGCGTGTACTCACGCTCGTCCTCCACCTTGCGCTTGTTGCACCAACAAAACCACGGGGACTCCGTGATAAGTTCAATAAGAAAATAAATGAAACATTGTTTTTTATGTATCAATGACACGTCTCAACATAGACTGCACTGATTGTCTTGCGATTTAACCAAGGTCCCTATCCTTTTAGTCCCGTAAAGAAAGTAGTGAATCTGAACTGAAAAAAGTCGATAGGTCTCATGGTTCAAAGAGCGTATGAATGAACGATTCAAATTACAATTCAATTTCATTACTTTGATTCACTGTGGCCTACCGCGATGCTTGCTGTCGACCTTAAGTATCGCGTGAGCATCAAATTCGCGTCAAGCTTCTCAATTTCAATCTTCCCCATCATCGACGGAAAAAGTGCCCCGCCACGCTCTTGTAGCAAGAACTCGCCGGAAGAAAAAATCGTGGATTGAGGAAAAAAAAGAAGTGCCAAAGCCAGGAGGATCGTTAACACCTAATTAGGATGATTCCTTAGGCGGTGGCGAGGAGCGTAAAGAGAAAGACCGGACAGACCTGCCAATATTTAGGAGCACGTGCCCGGCTCGCCGGGCAGGCCACCAATTGGGATTAAGCGGTTGGCGAACACTTCGTTTTCTTCTTCATTAGTCGTAGCGAGGGAACGATTAAGCGCTAACGACGTTAGGACGCCGGTAAGGTATGCGATCTGATCGGTGACACGGCGCACGCCGTTTTACAGGATGGCCTGCAAGCGGCGTCCATTACTGGCCGCTGTGAGAATAAATCGGCTCATTAAGAGGCGAGTCAGTTACTCGCGGACAGCGCACGCTGCGAGTAGCGAGAAATCGGCGATGTCGATCGGTCCAAGCTCGGCCTCTCCGGCGAGCTCCGGTTATTTTTACCGATTTTAATATGCGCCTCTCCTCGACCTCGGCCCTCTTCGTCGATCCGAATGATCGGTCTTTGAGGGACGGGAGAAAGAGGGATTCGAGTCGCGCGAGTTTGCACGGAGACGCATGCATAAAACGGAACGGTCGACGTGAAGGTCAGGCTTTCGGGTTGGGAAGACAAGTCGACGTACGCGAGTTTCGAAACACTTTCTCGATATCCAAGCGAAGACGTTGCACGTCATCCGACGCATTCACTCTGATCTTCGCGTTTGCAGAAGTGATCTAACAATTTTCTGTTGTTGTTCCATAATAGAAGATGATGGTGGAGTATGTAACTCAGTTGGCGTCAAGGTCATGGCAAGTTGGGAAAGAATTCGATTTAACGTTGAATACTTTATCAATATTCATACTATGAGCTTAGGACATTTTAATAATTACTTTAATTTCCAACCTGGTACTGTTTTATGAATTTAATGTTATACGGCTTTTAGTACGTAGTAATAAAAAGTTTAACGATTGAAACCTATTTTTGATTATTTACGTTTCGCACCTGATTTGATACCTGCGCTAGACCCATGTCATCGTCAATTCGCGCATCTTCTTTCAAACGCACGTCAGCAGACTTACACTAATTGTAAGCAGCTATCGTACGTGCGCCTTGCATCACTTCAGTCCCGCGAGCCGAATCGGATTGCACAATGCCGCGGATTTTTCTGCGACCATAACATGTGTACATATATCATTAGTTAGTTAGTTAGTTTATTTACGGTTCCCTTACGGGTTTCCGTCTTCTCTCTTACAACTCCATTCCATCTTCTCATAACATAAACATAAACCTAAGATTAAACATAAATATATACAATTATAGATCTTAAATTATCTTTTACTCTATTTTCTTAGTCTACTACATATATCATTATGGGGAGTTATAGAAATTGAATTGCTACTGCGACCTGTCGTCCCCGCGGATGATCTCCACTACCCAAATCTAATTCGAGATCGCATCTTCAAAATCTTCATCGTACGCTCGCGGACGCAGAGCTCGAGACGTTATATTAGAATGAAGGAAGGCACGAAAAAAGGGGAACTGCATTAACCGACCGTTCGGTACTCGCAAGTTGCAATTAAGTCGGCGCTCGGACGTTTGGCGCGTAGTTTCTTGGTATCTTTTCTGGACGACGCATTGCGAGACACCCCGTATATGCAGGCTCGTTGGACCTGCTACGGTAACCCACTTCGCGGCAGGAGACATTTCTGAAATGTCACACCGACACCACGACCGGCAAACCGTAAGTTAATGACAGCCGTTGGCACACGTCGTCGACGGTCGGCTTTCTCGCTAGCCGAAAAGAGGGACGGGGGGGGGGGGGGGGGAAGAATCTCTGCGATCTCAGGAGGTTGACATTTAAACAACTTTGTACTTGAAACGGTCGACTGTCAGTCGCGCTCGGAATTTTGAGGCTTTTTTTCTCCCGCTTTGATTTCGTAGATTAAGACTCTTGATCGTCGAAGTGACAAGATTGCGAACAGGAAGACGAATGGTCGGAAGTAGACTTTGGCATTAAATAAAAAGAGTCGTTCTTGATGGAATACATTATTCGGCGTGGCTCAACGTTGGTTCGTCATGGCATGGGTAGAATCGGCGCTTTAGTACGTCCGTGAACAGGAATTCTACACTTCTGACAGTTGAAATAAATTTTGCTGGAATAACCCGGCGCAAAAGTTCAGCGTTCCGGCAAAGTGCGAACGACGCGTTGCATTTTATTACTGTCAAATATGTAGTGTAAATGCGATGTTCGTTGAAAAGTAAATGCGGAAGTGTTTTGGACAAGGACGCTGATTATCCTAGATGGTTAGAGTAACCGACCAGGAATCGCGAAACCCGGGTACGAGTGCCAACCCACCAAAGTTTTCATTTTCCCACCTATTTATTCTAACGTATTAACCCATTAACATTTCAAAATTCCGAAATGAGAATCGTGGCAGCTAATCGGTTAAAAAAAGGTGTTGCTGAAAGAGTGTAGGACTTTAGTTTATAGAAATAGAATAAAATATACAAAATCTAATGCAACACATATAGGACATCGTCGCTAATGGTCTTATAGTCGATGCGATGTCCATTTGCAAACAAAAAAAATATATAAGCTAGGAATCAAACTACTAAAAGTGACGCAATATAATAGTTGGATTTAACATTAACTCGAAAAAGTGTCTGTACTTCTCGAGCACCTTCCACACACTGTCACATCCGCACTTTATTTTTGTCACTCCTCGATCACGTCACTCATCCATATCCTCCCTTATTTCCTACTCAACACTCTTTCTCTAACCCACACTTGCTTTCGAAGAAGCATTTCCGTGGACCACAAGAGTAATGGACTTTTACGCTCAAATGTAAAATGCTCAACAGGAATTTAAGAGTGCACAATTTAAATGGTTTTATTATGGACAAACACAGATGTATGGCATCGATTACGAAATATTGGGGATAAACTCACCGATGCAGGCACGCCCTGTTGGCAACGATAAAGCCGTACTAATGAAAAATAAATAAAAAAAACGCAATATATCACGAACTCCTACCACTGCACACGTATATCAAGTTTCCGATACCATGGAATCTCTTCACAACTCGCAGCATCGTCTCTTTTTCCGTCGTTTGGTTTCCGATTTCTAAATTGTCATGTTTCTGGTAAACAAATGCCCTGAAAGCAATGATACACTCGTGACTGACGGCACACTTACACTACTAGCTGTCAAACGTCAGGTAAATCTTATACCCGACCAAGTTCGCTGACTGTGTTTCACTGTGAGTGGGTCGGTGTCAACCATAAAACGACCTTTGACCATCATTGACAATTATGCTACTGTCGAGTTTGAGGCTGAACCTCCCATCGTAAATGCCGATCTTTCCTTTGCGTCGTCCGCTGGCATTGTGAACAATAAGTCGGACGTCATTGCAGGTGAAAATATTAAAAGACTTGCGGCGTACGTCCGCTTAACCTGTAGGAGAGAAGAAGGAGGAGGAAGAAGGTAAGAGAGAGCAGGAGTGTGGGGTCGCGAGCGAGTGAGAGAGAGAGGGAGAGAGAGAGAGAGTAACGTAGACAGAGAAATAGATTCCTTAGTCCGGAGGAGTTGTTCGGATTGGCAGACAAGTTTGCACAGAGGCAAGATGAACCGACGACCGCGAATAACTTCGTGGCCCGATTATTAAATTCCTGCGGTCCCGTTGTGTACTTTCCATTTATGACAAAACCCCTCGGTCAAAGCGTACAACCGGAAGGACGAAGAGCGCGCGCGCGCACGCGATAGAGTTTCAAGCGGCTTTTCTAGTAACTCTCAGGCTCACGGATGAATGAAATTGATAATATAAGGATCCAGGAAAGAATGGTCACGCGACCTAGTTGTATCATCTAGTACGAATCTATACATAGAAGAAACTAATGATGAATATGAATACACTGTGAGAAACTTCGAAACTATACGTACAGATAATTTAATCTTTTTAGGTTAAACGAGAAAAAGCTTCCTCGCAGCTTTTCATCGATTTCCATCGTCAATGACTCCGACAAATTAAACGAATTATGCGTTCAAATTGTATTGAAATAACCGACAGCTATCCGGCACACTGTATGCGCGAAATTACGTATGTAAGAGTCTCTTCGTCAAAGCGATCGTTCAGTGGCGACAAACACGCAAATTCACAAGCTGTTCTTCTTCCCTAAACTTCTTCATTCTTCTCACAATACGCGGACCAGTTACAGTAACGGTGTTGAAGTTGCTGGGGTTCAACGAGGGACCGACGTGACGGTTAGTTTTGGCATGAGCTGTCAATATTATTTTGACATCCGGCCGCTGTTGTGCCAGGGCTCGCTCAGGTACTCGAGAAATGCATAATTCAAGAAGAAACCGCGTTACGTCTTCGTAATTAGTTGCCTACCGGGAGGCGCCGCAGCAAAAATGATTCATGAATTATCATGGTCCACGGCCAGACAGCGCGGCGTTAAAAATAGGCCACGAGGGAGAGGGCACTCATTCTTCCGCATTACCGCCGCCTTGGCCCCTCTTTTTTCTTCTTTCCTCTCCCGGTTATTCACTCCGACAGCGCGCCAGATGTTGCAGAATTGAAACGCGCGGGTAAAAGCGATGCTGTCAAATAAAACATGTTTGACTGGCATATTTCTGGAATTTACACAGTAGTGCATATTATGGGATAACGTATAGAAAATATGAAGACTGCAGCAGGTAAATTAAAGAAATGAACAATTATATTCTTCCGTCAATATGATTTAATAAAAAAAAGTGTGTAGGAATCCACTTTATATATTAGTATTACTTGTAATTCCTATTTAATTTTAAACCATGGTTTGAGCGGAAGATCGTAGCTGAAACAGAATGCAAATCAAATATCGAAGGAGCACCCAAAAAATCGGAACACGTATTTCGTTACTCACACTCATTTCCTATAACCACTTATTGTACCCCAAAATTAGTCGCTCACCCAATGTAATATAATGCGACTGATCTACATACGAAGAGTCCTACGCGAAATATGCCCACTCTTTAACAGGTAACGCTCAGCTTTCTTCGCCAAGGCAATCACCGTGCCATCCGCCGGCACCGCGAGCAACGATAATTAAGCGGTTGTATTATAATCAGCGAGTATCGTGCGAGCATGCTTGTCACGTCCGTAATTGGCGCCATATTGGTAGACGCAGCTGGTCCGGTGAGTAACCGAGATTGTCCAACGAAGATCGATGACGTGCAGATCGGATCGGGCACATTTCGAAATCATAGGGAACCCGGGAGTCTCGGTCGACTTACCCTAATTTCCATTCGAACATTTCTGCCCGCCCTACCGTGTTGTCTATTGTCTGCAACCAACGTTTCGTGTTCGATGACCGACTCCTCGATAAATCGAAGAAGTATGACTCTGTAATGTATCCTCATCATTGGTACCACTATTTCCGTGCTATTAAAAACCTATATAATAATCCTTGCAATTTCGCAAGTCAACATCGTCGATGGTTGTTAAGATTTATAGTCCAGCCCTACGCTAAAGTGGTAAATAGAACATATTCACTCTTAACACCATTCGCCCATATGAGATCCGGTCAACATTTCACTACCCTAATTGTTCTTCGGCAGGAATAACTTTCCCGTAAAAACTGAATCCCCGGCACAAATCATCCAATACACCCTCGCAGAAAGAACGAATCGCAATCAAAAAAGCAGATTTTAAAAAGAAAGCGCACAATGCCCTGCCACGTACGTGTCTCTCGTGGTCTCACCACACGACACAGAATCCCGTTACGTAGCCTGCTCCCTCGATTATAGCGAAATCTCGGCAGAACATCCAATCACGCGATTAGTTAACCATCCGAGAATGTGTCCGTACTCGCGAGTAGTAGGCCAGCGAATCCTTGTCCGTCGCGAGGTTAGGAGTAAGAAAAGGATCGAGACGACGCTGGCGAAAGAGACTTAAACGCGTTCTTTTTCGGGCTCTTTCTCCCTGCAACGGCGAAATTCCCCCTCCCCTCCTAGCTCCCTTCCTATTCGCCAGTAGCGCGCGCGCGGGCCACCGCGAGCCGCTCTCTTACGCTCCGGCATCCTCGAAACTTGCGAAACTGACTTTCACGGACGAGTGAGAACCCGATGCCGACACCTCGTGGCAACAGGATCGGTGCAATTAGGATCGTCTGCTTTCTGGATACGGTAATTTATCGTTCGCCCCATCTCGTACCCCACTCTCTTTTTAGATGCCGTTGTGCAGGTTTAACTGCTCTAGGCGAACGCGAATTTATCAACGCCCTCTATGCCACAATGTATTTTAAAACGGGAGATCGAGCAGTTCAGAGATTATCCGTTAATGTGTTTGAGGCTTGTCGGTAGGGTGGAAGTAACCCATTTTTCACATTCTCCTGTGTTGGATCGGGAGTTTGATTGTTATTAATTTCTTTATTTCTACATTTTACGATGTCATGAAGAATGTGAGCATTGGTATTGGTCTGATGAAATAGTAGTCCTGATTTGACATCCATCAAGGATGAATATCGGTTAAACTCTCAATCGCGATGTAAGAAGGGCACGTTTACGAGTTAACTCGTGCGATATTCGCTTGCGTTGGTATTTGAGAGATGCGGTGGAAGTAAGCTTTGTTGAACTGTCATCTATTGATAGATACAGTGAGTTCTTGCTTGTCAGATCTATGTGCCCTCTTCAACGAGGCAATCTGAGTAATACTTTTTGACTATTTCTATTCCAAATGTGCGATTGAACGGTAAGTGAATCAAAACAAAATTATTTCGAAATGGCTGACGGTTATGTTTTATATTAGTGTTGTTTATGTAACCTTGAAGAGTGTAACAATGTTACTTTACTTTGTACACTTTCAGACTTAGACCTAACGAAGACCTCCGAAATTTTTATCACGTTTTCACCGGTTAGTTCGTATCCTACTATTGAAGAATTTAAGAGGTAACAAAGAACACTGCTTTACACCTGCTACGTTTAACGCCCCATAAAATCGACGTCGACACAGGAGGAAATCGAGTGCCATTCAAACGGAGCACAGTTTCGCCGACAGGCTGGAAAAAGAGTCGCTTCCAAATCCGTACAAGTGTCGGCGTACGATCGAACGCGTATAAAGCGTGCGAATCGATGCGAGACAAATCCAGTTGACGGCTAAAAACGCGTCCTATTCGACTGCTGGCAATTTGCTAACTCGGCACTGTTCCGCATTATGTAAAGGACCCGTCAGACGGTGTGAAAGTGAACCATCGATAAGCAAGAACGATTTCGCAGCAAGGAACGTTCGAGCTCGATGATATCGACGAAAGATTCAGCCCCCAACAACCGATTTCGCAAAAGAATTCAGCAAGCTATCCTCGTAAAGTCCACGATTTTGCCTGCTCTACATTAAATTATATTAAGTAGAAATATCGTTTGCCTGTGCCATGTATCCTCCATCGAACATAATCTCATGCATACGTCTACATCGACAGTGTGAATTATTATTCATTGAGGAACATTAAACGATGTCATGCTAATAAGAGCAAGAATTATCTTTCTCTATGTAATTCTTGTTTCATTTTTTAGACGCATATTTTTACGCCTGTGAACGCACGTTCATGTGTCGAATTAACAGTGGTGAAACCTTCGTTCAAAAACGCTGCGTCATTCAGCAGTAAGTCGAGGAAGAGACGTCGCATAGAATAAATCATAACGAACAGCAATTTTAAACGTTGGTATCCCATTCACGATGTAGCTTAATCATGTCTCCCTGCATTAATTTGCAAAAAGGTTGCTACATAAAGAGGTACAGAGAATGAGGGTCAATGACATCCACAGGGTGAAAAGAACCAATACTTTTACCCGGCGAAACAAATATCATCGATGTTCAAAATTACCCCGATCAGCAATAATACATTGTTTACAATGCTATAGTACACGTCAACAAATGCTAGATACAATTTTCACGATAATGATAACATGATTTTCGCAAATTTCCCATAAATGGAAAGGTAAGTCATTATGAACAACTTTTGAAATATCAATTAGATTCATGTATTGTGCATATTAGTTGTAGTACAGAAAGAGTTTCCTCAACCTCACAGTTTGGTAGTATAGCGGAATATTAGGATCAATCGGTTATTTTAACAGTCAGCTCCTGTCTAATTGTCTGATAGATTGACTGTTCCGCATCTTGTTGATGGAAGTATTGTTTTAAGTAAACTTAAGAAACTGAATTATTTTCTTTCAATTTAATACTTTTGAACAAAACTCACGGTGTATTAAATTATCCAAATAATCTAAGTCCATTTTCTACGGTCTAATTAGATCAGTCTCTATCGTATGCACAATATACTTTAATGTTAAACTCATCATATAAGTCTGAGGTACCATTATTGCATAAATTTTTTCAAGAATAAGTTCATAATAAATATTGAAATCAAACAATAATGATTCGTTTCCTCTCTATGTTTCTGAAAGAAGCTGACAAATTTTATTATTATTTTCGTAGTCCGAGCAAAATCAAAATTCAAGTAAATGAATGTTAATGATTTCTACAGTTAAATATTTTTGATAACAGTACACTTAAGTACCACCAAAATAATATATTTATACGATTAATTTGGAGAAATGCAAAACTAGCAGACCTCACGTACTTATTTCAAATATCTCGAAATGAGAACATGTATATTAATACAATAATATATTATACCAAACATCACAACAACAAAACAATAGAATATCCAGCCAGAGCAAACAGACAAATTGCCAAAAATCTTCATAGCATGATCATTAGCAGAAAATTTTCTTTTGTGATTTCACTTTCACATATTCTGTAATCTGGGTAAAAAAAATCCGACTCCTGCGATTGCGAACACGGCACTTCTGAATCAATCGAGTTCTAGTCGGTTGAATAATATTGATTAATCTCATAATCGACACAATCTTTTTTCACGGATTATGTGATTGCAGTCTGCGCAGAACGACGGAAATGATTAATTCTATTAGACTGAAAACGTCTTGTGACTCGTTTAAATTTTACTCCAGTGTTACGACCTAGAATACATGGTGGGTTTTCTTCGGTCTTGGGGTAAAAAGCTCCTTGTATTGTAGTAGTTTTACTTTAAAATACTTTTTTGATTATCTTCTAAACGGTCTGGTCGGACCAATGTAGGTTGCAAGAATGTTGATGACTGAATGATGAAGGTCAAATGTTGAATACTGACGGTCGAATATTGAATCCCCGCTGGCGGTTACAAAAGGTTTTTAAATATGCTTACAGCTAGGTATACAGATGTATGTGCCTGTGTGTGGGTGTCTTACGTTGGGGCTGTAAGTATGGTGTGATTGCGATGACGTTACATGTTGTGGTTTATATAAATATATAGGTACGTTACTTAATTAATGTTAATTATAAATGTTACATTATAAATATTATGGTGTTGTTTAGTTGCTATATTTATACATATGATATCGGAATTATATGGGGGGTGGGCCATAACATCCAGTTCAATCGTACCGGATTGCATTTTGTATTTACTTTTTAACGAAAATCGTAATAATTGATCTTGTATCACACATTTGCGACGGTTGATATTCATTATGGATGCTTAACTAGAGACCTCGCTAAGTAAGATGTTTTGAACAGAAGCATTATTCCACTGTCCGATTCTTAAAAACATTTCTGGTTCAACATTTTACCTGAATATTTTGCTTACCTGAATATTTTGAAATTACGTACGAGTCACTTATTGGTTTCGTTTATTTTTATATCGTATCAATTTCTTCGTCAATGAATGTTGAACGAATGAAACAAACTGCACTGATACGTGAATATTGGGAAATATATTTGGTTTTCATACTGATGTAATTGATACAAATTCCTGCAAAGGTATCGCAGTTTTAGTTGAAAGCAGTAATTGGTTTACAGTTTCTACCGGGAAATCAAATTTAATGAGAGTAAAACTGGATATTCGACTCAAGTGGAAACATTGTAATGAATTTAATGTCATCCGAACCGCGTTAATATGAGACAGGCATGAATATAATGATTCTAATTGTAAACCGTCACACGTCTACGGAATCCTTTAATGATCATCTGCCTGTGTTTGTTAATCTTAATTTTTACGTAAGTAAATTAACTCGACGCTTGTAATTACAGTACTTAACATGTGAAATACAAGAAGATTATTTTTTAAATTTTTTCCTGTAATTACGATCGTACTGATACCGAATTAAAATGAACTATATAAGCCATTAATTACAACGCACATTCAACAAAAGCCTGCTCTGAGTTTATGGAAATTGATTTCCATACATGTATATTTCCGAAGCTGTATTGTGCAATAAACTCCAATAATTTAATTAGATATATAGAAACGTGATTTACATTGTCCGAAGAATTCTGTTAATGGTTCTTTATCATTTCCATGAAAGTATGTTCTACATCTTCTATAGCAATCACAAGGTGTAGATACATCAATAAGAAATGGTCAATGTCCGCCGCAAAATCAGTCGTGAATACTTCACTCAGCCTTCCAACTATAGTATACATCTTAATGATGGTCATTCAAACGAATTGGCATGTAAATACGTAAAACTGATTCAAATACAAAATGAAAAGAACAGTATGTAAATTGTGACTTTGTCGCCCATCCTAATGAATTAGAGGTTTAGAACAACTGTTTCATTGTTTCGGTTTATACCACATTACATACTGACTGATAGACATGTTTTTATTTTTAATTTACGAATTGTATCAATAAAATTATGCATTGTTCTCGTTTTGTCGTAGTCATCTCTTCACATTCTTGTTTCGATAACCGCTAGTAATCTTTGTTCCACCTTTGTTCTCTTCGATGCAACTAAGAATCTTTGTAAATATTCATTTTTCTGTGGTTAAGTAACCCAAATAGCCGTAATGGTTCTCGGCGATGAAAATAACGAATGTTTTTCTGACTACTTTTCGCGAGTCGACGAAATCCAGTGATCAGAGCTGACAAAAATGTTGAATGGATTCGAGCATTATGTGGTCTTCAGACTTATCTCAACCTTGATGAAGAATCCACTTTCTTTATATTGTATTTCTGTATGCGCCCATCAGATATATGAATTCCTAATGGAGGTTAGCATTACTAGAGTTTGCACATTTTATGTTTATATTCATAGGGTTGATATTATAAATCTTAAGACGTCTCCACGCTGATCTAATTATTTGCAAAACCAAGTTTCTTTAATTTTGAAAAATGTTAACGGCAAAATATCGTTTCAAGGCGTAGTCCAACGAATATCAGGTTTATCTCTAGTGTCAAATTCTGGTAATAAAATATGGTTTCGTATTGAGAAGGGTCATTATCATACTGATAGAATTAGATGAAATAGAAACAGATGTAGTACATCTAATCTTATTAGATGATATTTTATGAAAGTAATTTCCAAGCTGTTTGTTTCTCAATCCAACAACCAATTTTTTTGCACGCTTCAAATCCACATTCATGGGAAACTGTTTCCTTCAGAGAATAATGTTCACGACATCCATTGTTTATTTTGCAATACAGAATCAACATGCGATTGTTGTTGGTTTTAACATCATTCAACCTATCAGTGTTTTTAACTAAAATTATAAAGGTACCTTCTGCAGTCTAAAACGTACTGTCATATATTCAGGGAAACCTAAATACAAACCAATTCATTTTTATGATTACACTTGGCAATTCACTTAATATGTACTATACAGGGTGAGTCAGAATTCGAGGGAGAAAATTTAGGGAGTGGTAGAACACATAAATGCAAGCACTTTTTGTCAAATAATATATGGGGCGCAAATCAAGGGATATAAAGTTACAGGGTATTTTCCCAACGTCACATTTAACGCGCTGACTGCCGCGCGCGTTGTCGATGCCTAACCTGGCGACGAACGTGTTAAAGAATAATCACAAGAATGAGAGCAGATATTTCACAAAACACTTTATTAACACTAATATTATTGATTGATATGCACAAGAATAAAAAGTTTAAGGGAACACGCTAACTGCTACACATTATGAGGAAACATCCGTCAGCCACACGCGCTGCTGAAAGCTAAGCTGGTTTTGTGGGATAACAATGGCAAGCGTACTTCTATGATTAAAACTTACTCAATGCAGATGCGTGAAAATATCAAGACCATTGTGTCTCGTCTTTCAAGACATTTATTAAAGACGATGCTCACCAATCCTGTTTTGTCTTGGTTATCGTTGGTTCGCTAGATAATACTTTACTGAAATCGGTCAAATCAGCAAAATCAGCTTATACAAAAGATAAATGGAATAAAAGCTCTGAGCAGCGCGCGTGGCTGATGGTTGTTTCCTCACAAACTCTCGTAGCAGTTAGCGTGTTACCCTTAAACTTTTTATTTTTGAGCATATAAGTCAATAAAATAAGTGTCACTAAAGTGTTTTGTGAAATACCTGCTCTCATTCTTGTAATAATTCTTTAACACGTTCGCCGCCAGGCCAGGCATCGACGACGTGCGCGGCAGTCAGCGCGTTAAATGTTGACGGTACAAAAATACCATGTAACTTTGTATCCGTTGAGTTCCACACCATATATTATTTGACAAAAACTGCTTGTATTTATGTGTTCTACCACCTCCTAAATTTTCTCCCCCAAGTTCTGGCTCATTCTGTATATACACATGTACCCTTTATACCATTGAAGACTAGTCATTCTATAATATGAATTATACAGCAGAAAAAGGCACTTGCTATAACTTCAAACTCACTCCAATTTTCCTGCATTGCCTACGATAAGGAAAAGAATATGAAATGGCAAGTGAAGTTTCCGATCTGAAACGCAAATTACACGCCGATGTGCCCTCACTTAGGTATGTATTATATATACTCGGAGTCTATTTGGCGAGCAGCGAGATATCCGGATCGTTTGGAGGCAATCGTTGGTCACGACAAACACGGATCCACGGTTCCAATTGATTTCCAATCGAGTATCGACGGTTTTCGTAACGGGCAAAAAAATGGGAAACCGGTTGAACGCCATCGGGCATACCCCAAGACGGGGAGATCTCAAATTCGCGGCTACTCATGTATCGTCTTCTGCCTCCTTCGCCCCCATTCTGCTCGTTCACTTTCTTCTGCTTCCACTTTCTTCCTCGAGTCTCTCGCATTATCCACGCTTCGAGGCTCTGCTCAACAATTTGCGATATTGCCGCGAGCAAGGTAAGTTTCTGCCATAAAACCCACCAGTTTCCCGCTTCTCTACATAGTACATATCGCGATTGGGAAATAGTCAGAGGAAACAGGCATTCTCACGTGTATCGTAGGTTTTGCGGTTGAAAAGATTCTCCAGATAGATGCAATATCGCTAGCGGATGCTGCCTAGTGTGCTTTTACGAAGAACATTTGTTGCACAATTCACCTTTATGCTTATATTTTGGTAGAGAATAATGTATCAACAGTTGAAATAAATATAATCCCAATTTTTCTGTAGTATATTATCTTCACTTTTATGCGTTCATTGAGTGAAATATTATTAACTTTTCTATTCTTCGCTCCTACTTTACATTAGTTGTGTACATTGTGGTGAATCAATTGACTATGATTCATTCACACGATGCGCATCCGGCATGTAAAGAATTCCTAGTGCTTAGAAATCTTGAACTTGTAGAGAACCTTTTCCTTCCAACTACCCGTCGTTCTCGATTTAAAGATCTGAAACGTTTCAATAAAGCAGCACAAAAACCACATGCAACTTTGGCTCTATATACAACTTTGCGCAAGCAAAACTTATCCTCTTCCTCTTCTGTGCAGCTGAACAGGGAGATAAATGTGACGCACATGTAAACACGCATAAAGCCTTGGCGATGGTGATAACGGTAGAGATGCCACTGTCACGAAGAACAGGGTGATCTCGAATGATATTGAATTTCCGACACGCGCTGCTCGAGCGGCTGTCACACGTTGTCAGCTATTGTATGCTATTTATTACACCGCATATATACCTGCACGCCTATAATCATATCGTATATCCTATGGTCATTTGAGATAGCTAAGGTTAAAAACGTGCCCGGACCAATCAAGAGACAGGTCATAGAAATCCGATAGCGGGCTAATTATTCTACACGCGACACAATGATATACGGTGACAATGATAGAGTGAAACCAAGTGCCAAGTTTTGATATTTGGCTGATCGCACCCTAACATCTTTGCTGTAGGGCATTATAAAGCCACGATCCCGTTTAACACGTTGATCGCCCAATTACCCGTACTTGGATGTAGCCCCTGTGGCTATGTTTCCCGGATGCCAAATGAAATTCTTGTAAACTACCTACAAAATCCTGTTTCAATTGAACGAAGGCGAGTGTCATCCGGGAAACATAGCCACAGGGGCCGTCACCCAAGTACGGGTGATGTGGCGTTCAACGTGTTAATTTGCGTGCCGTTCAATTACAATAATTTTAAACCATGAATTATACCTAATTGTCATAAGGTTATCGATACGTTCGATGCAAAGATAGTACCAGAGTTCCCAGACACACAGATTAAAATTGATCTGTCGGGCCCGACGTAAGTTTCAATAAGAATCAATTGTCAAGATTACAATTTTGCAGTTTGCATGGTTTTGGCGCGAATGTATCATATAACAAATATGCCTCTTATCCCTTCAATGATAGAATGAAGTTGCGCGTAGAAAATGCCGAACCGTTAATAACGGAAAAGATAGATGAAGAAAATGTAACATACCCTTGTGATGACAAACCGATAACGATCACAACGAGCCAGAAGAAGGTTTCGAAGAACAAGGAACAAATCCAAAATACTACACAAAACAACAACAACAATAATAAAGAGACTAATAATGAGCAAATAAAAAAGAATGAGCAAAGCGGTTTAAAGAGAGGACAGAAAGGTCGTCTAAAGAAAATGAAAGAGAAATATAAAGATCAAGATGAAGAAGACAGACGTTTGTCGATGGCAGTTTTACACGTACCTTAACCGTTTAATTCGATGTGAGCCAGGGCCTGTTCACTCCCCATTTAAAACGTGGTAAGTTTGCAGTAGTTCCGATTTGCTGCGCACCAGATGTCCCGGTAGTAGCTCGATTGCGATTGGCTGAAATGTGCGGGAGCCATGACACATTTGATATAAATATGAATCATCGCCTGTCGATTGTTAACCCTTTGCGCTCGAGCGGCGCCGCTACGGCGCCCGAGCGGTACGATGCGTTCACTCGCTCTGGCGGTCTCGAACTCCAAATGATTGTTTGAAATGCGCAATAGGATATTCTAATCCCAATTTATTTCGTAGACCAGGCTCGTCCTGCATTCTTAGCGTTATTCTAAGTTTAGCATTAGCCTGGAACGGTCTTGATAGTTAGAATAGCACTGTAAACGTTTTTGAGCTCTATAAATATGGATAAAGATCAGATCAGTTCAAGTTCAGAAAAATTCGATTTTTCGCATTTGAACGAGCAAATTACAGGGATTGGCGATGCATCACGCGACGAAACGAATGAATCCAGTGGGGGAGATAGTGTTAAAATAGGAGGTGGAGACGACGAAAAGCTAGAATTATAGAAAGCGAAAGTAAGCCGAAAATAAAACTGCGGAAGACAAAAGCAGTTCAAAATTTAGTGAAATTTTTTTATTTGTATATGATGGATTAAGTATAGAATGATTTTAAAGTACCTGTAAAACGCTTTCCTTATAGATATAGCCGAAATCGTCTCGAGTTGCTGGTTCGTCCGAGCGAAAAAGGCCTCGAGTGCAAAGGGTTAACATTCTTGTTGCAAGTGTGAGGCACGAGGCAACTGGAAATTTAGTGCGCATTAGTGGAAAATTCTACGTTTTTTTGCCATTTTTGAAGTATGTGGTGCGAGCAAGTAAGAGCCATGAGTCTTAGCGAGTGTTGCGTGCTTGGATGCCGTTCAACGAGGGATAAGGTGCCAGCGCACTATTTTCCGAAGGACCCTGCCAGGTTCGAATTGTGGAAGGCTGCAGTGTATTCGGAAAAAATCAGGGGTCTGAGTAGCCATGAGTTAAGGAAGAGGAGTGTTTGCTACCGTCATTTTAAGGAAGAATATTACTCCGCGGGATTTGCACACAGGGCGCTGAAACGCAATGTTGTGCCAACATTGCATTCACCAGAAGCTGACAGCATATCTCCAAAGGAAATAAACGTATGTCACTTCCATCCAATCCCTCAATACGTCTATAAGATTCTTATATATTAATCCAAAATCTAATATATATTGATTTGCATAATTAGATAATAGAAACCATCCAGCCCTCCTGTTCTTACGAGGTGCAACATGGGGACAGAACCAACAGGGCACATATTCCTATACTTGCTCCCACAACAGAAGTAAAGGTTTGTAACAATTATTCTAAAACAAAGTGTGTGTTGTGCCTTCATGATGTCATGCAAAAACTAATTGGTATTCTCTTATGCAACCAGATATCAGGAGATGTGCAGCAATCCCGGTCACATAACTTGGAAAGTGGCAGTAGAGCCAGTTTGCATACTTCTGTATGCACTCCCAAAATGGAAGTAAAGGTATGTGTGACATGTACAGCACCCTCATACTTTGCATATACCCTCAACCCAATGCAATATATGTAATACCCCCATATTTTTATACAATATATGAAAAAGTTTTCTTTTTGCACAATCACGCAGTAGGAAGTATGCAGACACCCAGGTCTGGCAAGTCAACAACACGGAGCAACACTAAGAGGCAGCTGCGTTTGTTAACTGCAGGAACAAACGCAGCAAATTTAAAATTTTTATTCGCGAATGTAGATTTTAACTTCAATAACTGTACCGTGCACGGTCAGTTTGTTCAAGACACTTTCATTCGTGCATGCATTAAAATCTCCGTGCAGAATTTTACATTACACATTAGTAAAATAATATCGTGAAAAATATCCTTACATGCGGCTGCGGATACATTTGCCAATGTCGCGCTGAACAAATATAAAAAAAACAGTACCGCGCCGTGCCACGATAAGATAAGCCGCCCCTCACCAGGGTACATTATAAGAAGGGAAGTAAGAGCAGTATTTAACACCTGTAAGGGCAGTAACACCCAGCCCTTAAATAATGCAAAAAGTAAGATTTGACAGAAACCTAACCCAAACCTCTACTCTAACCATTGTTTGATTGAAAACTCTTAAACATTATGAAAGGGAAGCCTTGCCCACACCTAGCCTTCGCGAATTCAATATTATTTCATTTCAAATACGCGCACTTTACCTGCAAATTTATCCATACGCATGCGCAGACATCAGTGCTCATGCGCAGATGTCGTTCGCGCTGCCGGTATGGCAGGTTTTACAATAAACTTTAACGCTTATTAACTTTTTAATTAGACGCGAGCGGGCTTTTTGGCTTTTACAGATCTTATTTTTATGCAAAAATTGATGTTCCTGCAAAGTTTCATGCAAATCGGTGCGGAGGACGGGATTCTTTACCTTTACCGCCGCCCCCTTTGGTAAAGGTAAAGAAAGACGCGTTCCTCACCGATTCGCATGAAACTTCGTGTAATGGTCAATTTTTGCATAAAAATAAGGTCTGTAAAAGCAAAAAAGGCCGCTCGCGTCGAATTAAAAAGTTATTAAGCGTCAAAGTTTATTGTAAAACCTGCCTTACCGGCACCGCGAACGCTATCTGCGCATGCGCACTGATGTCTGCGCATGCGCACGGACAAGTTTGCAGGTAGAGTGCGCGTATTTGAAATGAAAAAATATTGAATTGGCGAAGGCTAGGTGTGGGCAAGGCTTCCCTTTCATAATATTTAAGGGTTTTCAATCAAAAAATGGATTGAGAGTTGGTTTAGGTCTATATTTCTTTCAGCCAAATCTCACTTTTCATTTTATTTCTACGGCTAGGTGCGGGCAAGGCTTCCCTTACATAATATTTGAGGGTTTTCAATCAAAAAATGGGTTGAGAGTTGGTTTAGGTCTATATTTCTTTCAGCCAAATCTCACTTTTCATTTTATTTCTACGGCTAGGTGCGGGCAAGGCTTCCCTTACATAATATTTAAGGGTTTCCAATCAAAAAATGGGTTGAGAGTTGGTTTAGGTCTATATTTCTTTCAGCCAAATCTTAGTTTTCGTTTTATTTCTATGGCTAGGTGTGGGCAAGGCTTCCCTTTCATAATATTTAAGGGTTTTCAATCAAACAATGGTTTGAGAGTTGGTTTAGGTCTAGATTTCTTTCAGCCAAATCTTACTTTTCGTTTTATTTCTATGGCTAGGTGTGGGCAAGGCTTCCCTTTCATAATGTTTAAGAGTTTTCAATTAAACAATGGTTTGAGAGTAGGTTCGAGTTATATTTTAATAGCAAAAGTGCAGCAACATCATTTCTATCGACAAAAGCACTACAAAAGGGAAGCCTAGCCTACACCCAGCCCTTAAATAGTGCAAAAAGCAAGATTTGGCTGAAAGAAATCTAGACCTAAACCAACTCTCAAACCATTTTTTGATTGAAAACCCTTAAATATTATGAAAGGGAAGCCTTGCCCACACCTAGCCTTCGCCAATTCAATATTATTTCATTTCAAATACGCGCACTTTACCTGCAATCTTGTCCGTGCGCATGCGCAGACGTCGGAGCGCATGCGCAAACATCAGTGCGCATGCGCAGATGTCGTTCGTGCTGTCGATAAGGCAGGTATTATGACTAAACTTTAACGCTTAATAACTTTTTAATTAGACGCGAGCGGCCTTTTTTGCTTTTACAGATCTTATTTTTATGCAAAAATTGATGTTTCTGCAAAGTTTCATGCAAATCGGTGAGGAACGCGTCTTTCTTTACCTTTACCCCCCCTTTCTATACCTTTACCCACAAGAATATTACGAATTTGGAAGTCTCGTTGTGCACTGTACGAGGGCGCCACAGTCAGTTTTCGATTAATGAATATGCTATTCAGCAGAATAATCTGTAGACCAGTTGAGTCTATGACTGTGTCTATCAGTTGCGTTTAATATACATGTTATTTATACAGAACCTCCCAACTGTGGACAACTTAAATTATCTTGGGTTGAATGAGAAGTACCCAGTGGGTCGATTGAAATAACAGACTTTCAAAACATGGTTCTAGTTACAGCAGCCTTAGTTAATGTTGGGCATCGTACATGTCAGTAAACATCAAATTTATTCAATATAATATCATTAGAAAATGTTCAATACAGTAATCTTCACAAGTTTTTATTTTCCATATTATGGAGTTGAGACATTTCTGCAAATGTATACAAATTAAGTTCTGTTATTAATCAGTTTTGCTAAAAAAAAAGTTTCTACATGAACGCTTGTATACTGTTCATTTTACATTAAGGATAGAAATGTATATATTCTTTATAAAGGTATTAATATAATTTGTATTTTATGCGTTCATTTAACAAAAATATGACCTATTATAATAGAGTGAAGAAAACATATAAGAATACGTATTTATAAGATTGCAGAAATTACTTTTTTTTTACAATATCAGAACTGCCTGTTATATTATTACATTTTTGTTATGTTTTTTAAAATCGAAGAATGTAATGACAGTAGTAAATGATGTAGTTTGTATAAAAATGTCTTTTTATGATACATACATGAATTCTTACTTGAAATTGACTTATGGCATAACTGCAATGATAGAAGTAGTAAAATCATTGGATATCGCAAGATAGCCATTGTATGTTATTCGCTTTATATGTAATATTATATGCTAATGCATAACCTATCCTTCACTATAACTGTTTGTTTAATCCTATGTCATGTACGGGAATTGTGTATATTTTACATTACTTGATACTTTAGGTTCCACTATTTTCTCGAGATGTTTACATACAACTATAGCAAGGAATATGGATCAAGGTTGGAGAATGAAGTAGGTAATTTTTTTAAAAATTATTTGCTTCATTATTTTAACAAATCACTTGTAATTACAGCCAAGGATTACCAGAAAATCCTAATTCACATGGACCATTAACTGATAGACCAGATTATTCATTTAAGGACGGACGACCTACACCTCTTGGTGCACGACAACTTACCAGGCTCCACAAACAGCGTGAAATAGCAGTAAATATTTTAATCATTTTCTATTATACTATTGGATTATATAATAGAAGAAGCATACAATCTTGCTCTTGTTTCCAGGAAAAAATTATCAAACTTGTAGGTGAAATAAATGTGGCAGAAGAGAAACATAAACAACGTATGAAAGAGAAGGAAGAGAAGAAACAAAAAATTCTGAGTGACAAATTAAAGCCAAAAGGAAAAGTGCTTTTGGATAATTAAATTTATATAATGTATTCAAAAATTTCATTATATATGTACATTTAAGCACATAGTATTACTGCAATAAATAAATGATTAATTACTTTAACCATCTGTCAAAACATAATTCTTGCTGTAATTCTTGCCTAATGAAAATATCTATTTAGTTGTGATAGTGATTATATTATATAACAAGTATTTTCGTTCGGTATCTGACATGTTGCGTGTAACTCACAGTAATTTAATATCCTCGTTGCGCATGGCAACCTATAGTAGCGAGTACACAAATCTGGAAATTACCTCCTTGCATCTGAGTGCCGAAGTGGAAAGCTCGCACTACGTTGGCGCATCGAATGGCCACAAATTTTTCCAAAAGTTCTATCGTTGGATATTTATTTGGTAAGGATATATGCATACAGCCACCGATCGTTAAACCAGTTGTTCTAATCGAAAAGGTCACCGCGGCTTTTTTTTCCTCCTTTTACCCAATTATCGTCACGCTATCTTCCTTGAACAAACCTCTAAATGCGAAAGCAATTTCTTCTATATTATTCTTCCTATAAATCATGTTTACTGTGATCGTTAAACTGGTAATTTGCTCCGCGATTAAGCCACGCGAACGGTTCGTACGATTGCTATTAATACTTAAGATAATTATTCAATACGATAGATACTTGCACACGGTAAACCAAATTAAGTAGTTTATATACAATTTTGATGCTAAAACGGGAATATCTCCAAACGAAGGACATACTATATAAACACTGTCAACATCTTTTTACATTTAACAATGTCCTTGTGTTTAGATGTCACAGACACCTGCGTTATTTGAAACTAATAATAAATAAATAAATAAATTTTTCTTTTCTGAAATATTCTTTTTTCACTGCACATTTTTTTCGAAACAAAGAGGAATGCGAAAAAAGACAATTTTACATTTTTTTTATATCTTTCAGAAACTCTTACTTTTAATCTAATTATTCTGCTATCGTTTGTGAAGCTTAGTACACTGCAACACCTGGCGGCACGATTAGACGAGTTTATCTTATGACGTAAGTTTCGTAGTGATCATGAAAATTCAATAATTTGAAATCGACCTATCTTTATTTTACAATAGAAACAGAAAAACTGTTGTTTCATCACAAAGAGAATCTTATTTCCCCAATATTTTGTAATTATTCGCGAAAATATAAAGTACAGAAATAGTGGCAGTAAATGAAAATCAATGGAACGTTCATGTACCGGATGCATGGTCACACTATCATAATGTGCAAGTATTATTTGTGATGAAATTGCATGTGGCATATTATCAAATAACACATTCTTATATACATTACTCACAACCATTTTTAAGTACTACAGAGATAAATAGTCCTTACAAGTACAGGTAAAATATAGGCCAGAAAGTACTATCGATGTATTATTATTATAATATTAAAGTAAATAAAGGAATATCTGCAACAATGACCAGTGCTTTTTTATGGAAAAGAAAATTATTACCCTGTAATGCGTCAGAGTATTTATAAAATATCTACCGGTTAACAATATTACCTATTTGGCGTAGCCAAATTTTACTTACACTGAGAATTACTTCTAAAAAAGCATATTGGGATAAAAAAGTCTCCAAATTGTGTCTTAAACTCACACAAATAACCAGTACAAACTAAATACCATTAAGTATTAAGCTTTATTAAAAAACGTTTTTCTTTATTTAACATTAAAGTTTAATTTTATCATTTTTATCAGATACACTAATCAAATATGATACAGTCGACACAAAGAGACAATACATAACAAACATTTTACAACCACACATATCCTCAGATTTAAACATAAGTTATTTACTCAGTCCTTTGTTAATATACCTTTTGTTATTAATTTTGTTTCATTTTAAGGGCATTACGTAAGATACTAACGGGATAATCATATTTAAATAATTAATGACAAACAAAAGATGTTAAGTTTGAACTGGAATGCAATCATGTACGATCTACATATAATTGGCAATAGCAGCTAAAGAATTAGATCCAACTAATTGATGATTGAGCAAAACGTTTAATGTGAAAAAAAACGCAAGAAATTAGTTTATTTCATAAACGAGAGAATGTGTTAATTATATCTGAAAAACTAAAAATGAATAGTAAAATTTTTGCACATGAATGCAATAATAACCGTACTCTGAACTGTCGATTTAAATTTCAATAAGAAACATTTTATATTTGCAAAAATAATACTAGAACAAAAATATTCGGCCAAAAACTATGAATGTTTCATAAACTTTACGAAACAACATTTTCACATTATGTCTCATCCATGCAATCGAACCTTGTGATTGTTAGTAAGTACAGAAATGGATGTATAAAACATTAGGGTGTCAAACGCAGTAAACAAAGATGCTATGTGCAAAATAAAGTCTACTGTTTCGTGCAGAGGTGCGCCATTACCATATACAGTAAAACATTATACGAATATCAAGTAATACGAAAAAAATATTGAAGACACATGAATGTATAGATATATGCATGTACTGGAACGAGATATCTAAAAATTATACCAGCATTCGTTGACAGAAGCAATTATACCTCATGATTACTGCCTTATGAAATAATAAAACTCCGAAACATAGCATGTATTTAAACCATCCAACCCACGCTATTCTTTCATCATTTAAATCAACCATTTACATCTGATCGTCGTACCAGCATAGAGAGCAACATTCCACGGACGAACTTCCCAACACCTAAGATTGATCGATTCATAGATCACTACATCGAATGTATTGTTCACAATGCCTTCCTTTAGCATTGTTATTCTCGAATAATCGTAGCAAGCGCATGACACACTATATTCACGTAAAACTTCCATCTATCACCGTTGCTACATTACGAGCATAGCCTATTTCGTATGATTGCTTATCCCAGCACAATGCCATGTGCATCCTTATACACGAACACATGACCAGCGAGTGCAGTTGCGAACTATGGTATCAACGGGGGTAATCTATAAGTTTTACAACCCCACGCCAACATTCCTGTGAAAGACGGTAGATTGGCAGTCGGGGCCGTGCGTTGATCTCCATACCCCATTGGCCCTGTGCATTGTAATTACGCGCGCGTGTATTAGTAGTAAATCAGGGAAATACTCACTTTTACCCGGTAGGGCCTGTCGCGTGTCCTCGATGTCACCGATGTCACCGAATTGCGGTCTCCAGCAATTTAAAACGATGAACGGAACATTTGGTTACGATACAGTAGGTATTTGTGCCTTACCGAGGACAGACATTATTAGTTCGTCTACCAAGTTCGTCCGGCAAGTTTCTTCGGCAAGTTCGTTCCTTAGCAGTGATCTTCTGTTGATCATTAAGCGAACTTATTTTAAAAATGCTGCGTCGGAGAAGGGTACGCAGGTTGCACTCGCATATTTTCAGACCTTTTATCACTGAAAGAGTCCGGCGAAACGAATACTTCGGGAATTAGGAGAGTGAATTTGATTTACGTTTGTCTGTGCGTAGGGTGGACAAAAGTCTTCGCGGAAAATGGCGAAGAAGACGGCGCCGGCAGCTTTGCAGATTGAAATTTCGAACGACGATAACTGGAATAAGATGTTAAAAAGTAAAGGCTTAATTGGTGAGTGATCATTTGTTTTATGCTATTACCGATCGATTCACGAGGAACGTGGAACTAAAGTAGTTTCATCAAAAATCAAATAGAATAGACTAATGTAATTTATGTATGTAACGGTATGACATACTTCTAATCACAGTTGTTGACGTATATTCTGACTGGAGTGGGCCGTGCACAGGAATGATCAGCATTTTAAAGAAAGTTAAGATGGAAATAGGAGGAGATTCGTTAAATTATGCTGTAGTAAGTAAAACTTACTTTCAGTTTTCCCAGGAATATTTTCTCTTGTTTTCTGATCGAAATAATCACATCTAATCGAACAAACTAAATAAATATGAAATATAAATAAACATAAATTTTACAAAATGCTTTTTCACAAATAAGATTAATACTCAAATCGTTTGTCTAGGAGTCACCCAATTTTGACCTACCTCGAAAACTTTTTAAGGGGTCTGGCCACCTTGTAAATATTTTTTTTTTTCATTTTTTTTTTATTG
This sequence comes from Anoplius nigerrimus, assembly GCA_914767735.1. NCBI lineage: Eukaryota > Metazoa > Arthropoda > Insecta > Hymenoptera > Pompilidae > Anoplius > Anoplius nigerrimus. Next base: position 12,487,489 of record OU612077.1, read on the forward strand.
TTTTATAATAATCTTTGGAATGTTACGCATCATTTAATCCATAGTTGGTACTGAAAATCGTAAAATTGCTAAAGTTACAGGTATTTCTCGGTAGGAAGGTCGAGCCGCTGCGAGCGGTCGACCGCGCGGCTCGATCACTGTATGTAACTCGCACGGTTCAGCACGTGCAACTGTCCTATTGTGTCCTTTGTATGGGTTAGTAGAATTGTTTACTCGAATCCATACGAAGAAAAAGTGATGAAAAAAGAATGCATAGGTCATGTGCAGAAAAGGATAGGCACACGACTTCGTAAAATCAAAAAAGAAAAGAAAGGTCTTGCTGGCAATGGAGAGCTGACCGATAAACTAATTAACGAGCTAACAATATATTACGGTCTCGCTATTCGAAGGTTCTCTAACTCTAAAGACGAAATGAAGAAAGCTATTGGGGCAACATTCAAGCACAAGAGCTCGACCGACGAAATCCCGCAGCATGAAAATTGTCCTCCGGGAGAAGACTCGTGGTGCTCTTGGCAAATATCAAAAGCGATTGGCACTTTGGATGAATATCTACACAAGAATCCTCTGCCTCAAATTGTTCAAGATGCCATTCGACCTGTTTATGAGGACCTCACTTCAGATGAATTGTTAGAACGGTGCGAAGGAGGCTTCACGCAAAACGCCAACGAAAGCGTCAACTCCGTCATCTGGTCAATGGCTCCAAAAACGAGTTCCAGCGGTGCGAAAACCGTCGAAATTGACAGTTACATTGCTATCAGCACTTCCAACGATGGGTACAACAGTATTTTGCTGATGATGAAGCTCATGGATCTAAGCATCGGAGATCGCTGCTACGATTTCTGTAGGGCAGTCGACGAGAAACGTTGCGCTACAGCAAATGTCCGAGAGAAAAAAAGTACGAAAGAAGCACGCCAAGCACGTAGATCTTCGCAAAAAGAGGCCCAGGATGCTCAAACAGCTGCCGAAGAGGACATGTATGGACCAGGAATCGCTGATTGAAGGTAAGACTCACAAAAACCGCGCCCTCAGCCGAATAACCGCACGTTTACTTTCTTTTGCGATTATCTCGAAACTATGTTTTTCGAAACGGCTCTGCATATATCTCGTAAACTATCGGTCCGATTGCTCTGAAATTTGAACACAGTACTTTTAGATACATTATCTAAAGCGACACGTAGGATTTTTGCGATTACTTGATTAGCTTTTTTTTAATGACGTTTTTTCTCGTGAAATTTCGGTGAAAATCGTGAAAAAAAATTCTTCGGCTCACCATAATTTCCCTAATGTAAAAAAAGAAATTTCCCTACGTGTCGCCCTTGCAATATGATCCAGGAATAAGCTAATTTTTTTTTTTTTTTTCAGATGCAAAATGTAGCAGGTATTTGCGGAGCCGCCCACGTGCGTTTCGTGCCGAGGGCCTTCACCAAAGTGAACGAAACGCCGGTATTTTTTATTTTTTTATCACGAAATTTTTTTCACTTGTTCACTAAACCGTTTTCTAGTATGCGACAAAAAATAAAAGAATTTTGTGCTTTATTTTCGCGTTTATGAATTTTTAAAAATAGTACTCATCTGGCGAGCGTACAAGGTGGCCAGACCCCTTAAAACTTTCCCGAGTAAAATTCTACATTTACATCAACAACATCCACTTTTAAAACATTTAAAATATTAATTCAAGTCCATGAATGTTCTCGTAACACGCACTTTACGGTCTTTCTTTGAATTACTGCCGAAATTAGTAAACCTAAAATGATTTCTAAACACACTACGGCAGAACACCCCAGATATTCCTGTTTGATAATTCATCATAGAAACATGTGCAGTCAATTTTTGTGTCATGTAAAAGGCGAAAGGGTTGTTGACACGCGCCCGTTGTACTCTTCTGTAACAGCACTTTTTACAGTGCCATCCGCTTTGATTGCATTTAGTAGAAATCTCAATTTACATGCGCGCAGAAGAATCGAAGAACCCTTATTGATTCACTGAGATTGGTGCAGTTACTTATTCTATGCTAATTGTAAGTCACTTTCTCTTCTGTATATCTTTATTAGGATTTTTTAGAATGTCTATTGTTTTTTTTGTTTCGACGCAGATCCTTTCAAAGACAAATGTTTCACGTACTATCTACTATTGTCGTAGAAAATGGAAAATACTCTTGGAAACGTCCATATGGGTAATGTTCGATGATTTACAAATATGTGATACCGATTTCAAAAATTGGTATTGCTGCAAATATCTAATTTTACTTGCGAGAGTATGCAGAATCACCTGCAAAATTGGAAAACAATATTTAATGTTTATGCGACGATTTGATTATTGTTTATATTTGAATACACCCGATTTTATAAACCTTTATGTGTCCTTTAGGATTGATGGAGAAAAATGAGTTTGAAATTCAACAATACCGTGGAAAGTTGATAAAAATTTGATTTCGCTGACTAGTTAGCAATTAAATTTTATAATTACAAGTCAAAATGTATCATTAATTTGTTTAGGCAAAATGCGATTCTATAAGTGACTTGGAACGTTTTCAAGGAAAGAGCGAACCAACGTGGATGTTCATCCGTGTAAGTATGTTTTCTACAAATAAAATCTATCAAAGATACCATTTCGACTATTTATTTCATATAAACGTGAGAAATGTTATAATAAAAGCCACATTAATGCTTTTGCCATATTTAAATGTATCAATTGACTTTATATTAAGTAATTATTTCTGATGCTTCACTTTTATTATTAATTGGAAACGTATTTTTGAAAGCACGTTCCGAAAACAACCGGCATGTTTTATACACTTTTCATGTAATAAAAAAAGTAAGTATGTCACCGATACAGGTACATATTGCTAATTGTAGCAATCATCTTAAATTGAAGGTCAGACCTTTTGAAAAAAATTATATACTATAACTATATCGCATGAAAATTTACGTTTGCATACATAACATATATTTTCAAAATAAAAACCTTAATTTCTACGTTCCCAGAACTTTTGCTTAACAGCTTCATTGTGGTATCAAATAATTATATGAATACAATCATGTTACAATTCTTATAACTGGAATAACAAATATAGTTTTAGTTTTAGTTTTTATGAAATATATTTTTTTGTAACATTTTGAATAGGTATGGTAATTGTTTGACATACCTACTATCTTTTTTTGAAAACGGAATTAAGTTTTCTGTTTATTAAAGACTTACCATATATCAAACACTAAGTCACTCCGACTAATAACACAGGCACACAAAAAAACAAAAGTGGTCTGTACATTTGACCGGACCCACCTACGGACATATAATTCGACCCGCTGAATCCGAATTTGAAGTCCGTTTGGCCCGGTCACCCTCCAGATTTGAGTAAAATGCAAAAAACCCCCAAAAAAGGCAAAAATTACGAAAAACTGCAATACCACAGCGATGAAAATATTTTTGTGGACTCGGATCAAGTATGATTTTCATGTATTTCAATTCACTGAATCTAAATCTGAATGTTAATTAGCCCGAGGAGCCGTCAAAGTTTGAAAAAATTGCAAAAAACCGAAAAAAATTGCATTAAATCATGAAAAACCGAAACTATCGAGATGGAAAACATTTTTTAGATTCAGATTGAGTATGATTTTTTTGTATTTTGTTCCACTGAATCTGAATCTGAAGTTTTTTTGTCCCATTAACGTTTCAAAATTTAAAAAAATCTCAAAAAACCAAGTTATAAATATGAGAAAAGATCGATTAAACACGATTGTTAATGACTTGGGTGCATTTTCATGGATGGAATATGATTTTAGAATCTAAAAATTGACAAAATTTTAAAATCTGTAAAAAATAGTATCTAAGAAGAAAGTAGGAAACCGTATTTTTGAATTTCAGACTGTCCTTCGTTTGTATCGAACTCTTTTATCTTCAAATGGCCTACGCAGAGAGTTCCTCTTACGTTTTCTGTTTTCTACTGGTATTTCTCTTTTTAGCATCCAGCAAAAACCTGCCATCATGTTGACATTCCAATTTCCTTGATACCTAGTTTCCATTTCACTTATGTCTTGATGGAATCGTTCTCCCATTTCTGCGATAAGTGATGCAAAATTAAAAGAAGGAATTTTTGATGGACCCCAAATTCGAACTGTATTTCAAGATGCAAATTTTATCGGAAAAATGAACGAGACGGAGAGAGCAGCTTGGGTAAGTTTCAAAAATGTGTCTCAAAACTTTTCACGAAATAAAAGAAGCGAAAACAACAGAACGTTAGTAGAAGAACTGGTGACAAATTACAAAAATTTAGGTTGCTCAATGAACCTCAAACTACACTTCATGGATTCTCACATCGACCACTTTCCTGAAAATCTTGGAGACTACAGTGAAGAACAGGGTGAACGATTCCATCAAGAAATAAGTGAAATGGAAACTAGGTATCAAGGAAATTGGAATGTCAACATGATGGCAGATTTTTGCTGGATGCTAAAAAGAGAAATACCAGTAGAAAACAGAAAACGTAAGAGGAACTCACTACGTAGGTCATTTGAAGATAAAAGAGTTCGATACAAACGAAGGACAGTCTGAAATTCATAAATACGGTTTCCTACCTTCTTCTTACATGCTATTTTTTCACAGGTTTTAAAATTTTGTTAATTTTTAAATTCTAAAATCATATTCCATCCATGAAAATACACCCAAGTCATTAACAATCCTGTTTAATCGATTTTTCTCATATTTATAACTGCAATTTTCCCAATTTTTTTGGTTTCTTGTGATTTTTTTCAATTTTGAAACGATAATGGGACAAAAAAACTTCAGATTCAGATTCAGTGGAACAAAATACATAAAAATCATACTCAATCTGGATCCAAACAATTTTTTTCATCTCAATAGTTTCGGTTTTTCATGATTTTATGCAATTTTTTTCGGTTATTCGCAATTTTTTCAAACTTTGACGGCTCAACGGGCTAATTAACGTTCAGATATAGATTCAGTGAATTGAAATACATGAAAATCATACTTGATCCGTGTCCACAAAAATTTTTTCTTCGCTGTGATTCCAGTTTTTTGCGTTTTTTTGCCTTTTTTTGAGTTTTTTGCATTTTACTCAAATCTGGAGGGTGACCGGGCCAAACGGACTTCAAATTCGGATTCAGCGGGTCGAATTACATGTCCGTAGGTGGGTCCGGTCAAATGTACAGACCACTTTTGTTTTTTTGTGTGCCTGTGTAATCTGAAAGAACAGTAGCAACTATACTGAAAAGTCGGGGCGTATAGAAAAAAATTGAAGATATTATTTAGACGAATAACAATTGCAGTGTGGAGGTTATTGTGTTAAAAAGTGCACGTTTAAGTTTCCTATTTTTCTAGTTTTTAACACAATTCGTTCATCCGAAATCAGAATTATCGCAACCGCGTTTTCAAAATGCTTGAACTAATAGATAACACTTTGAATTTTAAAACAGTGTGCCACAACTTACTTTAGCGCCGTAAAAAAAGAGTTAAATCAGAATAAGTAAAAATAATAATCTGTTTTATATAAGAGTGTCTTAAAATAGCGATCACTACGTACTAAAATTACTGTGACGTTACCGTTATTTATGAATTTAACACAATTCATAACGTATATTGTAGCAGATCTATAATTACATACCGCTCATCACCTAATAACTGTACAAACAGTTATTTGAAAATATTTGATGGGTCAATAATTTGTGCTAGCATGGACTTTATCTTTGCTATAAAATGGTCAATATTTGTATTTCAGTTATGTAAAAAAATTGAAAACATTTATGATGATATAATTTTAGGATGGCAAAATGGTAAATCTGATGTTTGGAGCTCATTGCCCCCAATTCTTAGAAATGTTAACCACAGAACTACATAGGATGCAAAACGGAGAAGAATCTGAGTTAGTACTAGCAAAGTTATACAGCACAGTTACAAAGCTAAATCTAATACGATGGTGGCGTTAAATCTTGTATTCAATTAATCTTCTACCTATACAGCTACCATGTGTAAAGTCTGTGATAATTTCATTTTTCTCTTGTACAGATTTGCGTTAGATGTTTTTGAAAGAAGTCATGAAGAAAACATTCGTCTAAAGAACAATGAGGAAGCAAGAATAGCAAAAGAAACTGCTAAACGTTTACAAAAAGGTTCATAGATTATGCTTATTATTTTTAACTATGTGATAAGCACATAAATTAAATAAAATTGCTCACATTTTACAGATAAAAAATATGGGTTAACAGATTGTGAATTTCACAGAGGCTGACGCAAAAGCAAGATATGAAGCAGAATTATCTCACTTAATATCATCACTGAAGGACGAAACCTGCCTCATTATATATCCGTGGGTCTTCAAGGACGAAGATGGTCGTCGTAGAGATAAAAAGTCAAGTCCTCCCTATGTAGAATTAACTGAAGAAGTCTTACCGGGAAATTACACGGCCCAACAAGAAGTACGGAAACAACTTACAGAGGACATAATAGATAAATTGTTCGTCGAGGTAGATAATATTATACTTCGGATTTGTTTTCTACCGGGTACTAAACCATTTACATTTATTATTTGTATTTTCATTGGAAATAGGAAAGTTACACGTTATCAGAATCTGCTAGGCGTTTAGTCTTAGACGGGAAATGTATGTTTCTGCGATTGAAACTATGTGATGATCAATCAGAAATCGATATTCACAAGAATTTAATCTATTTGTTATTTGGGCAATCCGACTTCCCATCACCGAATGAACCGTTGCCGGAAGAATGGTATGTATCAACCACGCCTAAGTGGCATGTAAGGAGTATATACAATTCACTAATGTCAAACTGAGGTAATAAATAAAACAATTTTATTCGAGTATTGCCTGCTGACCAGTACTGGACAGCATTTAGCAACTTTACTCAATTCAGACGTGGAAAAAAACATTGTCACTAAAGCGCACTAATAACTGTCAGAAAAATAGATAAGAAAGTAATTAGATCGTAGAACATTAAAAGTCAATTTTTTTATTATGTAATAATGCACTCTCGCTAAATACAAGTGAATTGTTCTTTTTCCATGAAATTTAACTTTTGCAAATATATTCATTTTTTCATACTTAGCTTTGCTGGTCGACATCATCCAACACCTTCACCTTCTGGTACAGAATATGAAGATATATCACCAATTGTATGGACTCCTCCAAATGCCGTAAACAAAGCGCTTGTTTTTCGCACCTTCTTCAATGCTTATGTTCTTTCAACATATCCAGTAAATATGGAAAACTACCTACTCATTTTGGCCTTCATGTCCGATATCTCACGTTTATTTTAACTTTCAGTACCAAGATAAATCATCAAAGCCGCCAATGATTGTATTTAAGTACGACAATACAAAAAAAAATGATTTGAAAGTGGTGATGGATATGTTCAGTGACGATGTTATTGAATTTGGAATATTCGAGTATGACAAACCTCCTGATGCAAAAATGATAAGTGCTAGCATTGTAGCATTTGAAGAAAGTAGCGACGAAAAAACTGGGTAAAACAAGTCTTAACATATAAAACTTATATTGTTAGAATAAAATACGTGAATTCGATATTTTCCACCAGATATGAAATTTTTGTATGTGGAGTGAAAAAAGTTGGTTGTGAAGCATTTTTGGCCTTTGCCGGTATTGGACCTTATCATGTCAGTGAAAATCCAGAAAAGGCTTCAGAAGAACTGAAACTCTATTTCTCAAATATATCCACAATCTCAAATGCTGCTGATGACGTTCAATCGGATGATGAAGAAAAACCAGAGTCTCCAGAAAATGATACAGAACCCCCAGATGCAACACCCGCAACTTAAGCACGTCGCCATCGTCCGTACACATTCAAAAGTGATCTGATTTTGTTGCACCCATTACAAGTTTTTTTTCTTATTTATACCTTGCAATAACTTCACAGGTTAATCAGGAAGGTTAAGAAGGTACTATGATACGTACCCTCTATTTACCTTAACACTTTAACGGCCGACGCACAGCACGTGTACGGTGGGAGCGCCGACTGTTACTGATTGTGCGAGTTAAAATTAATAACAGGCAATAAAACAATAATTGTCGAAAATCAAAGACATAGCGATGAAATAGGAAGCCAATAGAAATATCCGGACTTGTTTACGTTTATCAATCACCGCACAGCAAGTGTGCTGCCGGCCGACAACCTTCGGCGCTTGCATCGTACACACGCTGTGCGCCGGCCGTTAAAGTGTTAAGGACAATATACTGGTTACGTCTCAAACTTCATGATACTGTATTAAACTAAGTAACTTAAATATAAAGACATCAAATACGATGCCAGGATTTATTATTCCTCCACCTCACTGCGTTACATAACAAAAGGAGACGCTGAAAAACAATGAGAATATTTTGGAATTGTACATGATCACGCAAGTTCGATGGAGTAATACAGGCGGCGATGTGAAAAATTTATTTCTTGTATCCACAGCTGCGTCTACGACCTCTTGCTCTTTCGAACTTTCGTCCTTTGGAACGTACTAAGGGTTTCGTGTGCGAGTGTGGTACACCTGGTGCTGGACCGAAGTGTTTCACAGCCTCACGGGCTTTACGACGTCCCTGCATTAAGACAGTCTTCTTTCCAGTTGGTGCACGCAGTGCCAACTGGTCGAATGTGATGATCTCACCACCAGCTTTCAAAATCCGGCCCCGGGCTTTTTCTGTTATACGTAACGCACACACCTAAAATCACAATAAATAAGATTAATCACAAAAAACATAATTTTACATACATTGATTATATATATTTGACACGCATTAATTGCGATATTGGAGGCACTATAATTTAAAGTTTTAGAACTCATGTAGCTGCAATATAAAATTAAATGAAAGCAATAAGTTCTTAATTAGGAGAATTATATATTTTGGTTCAGTTTGAAGACTGTTGAAAATGATCTATTACATCCTGAACTCCATATTAAATCATTAGATATACATCTAACTGCTGTACATAACATGGTACACCGAGAACACCATTCTTGTATAACACTCTACCATTTTAAACCCCGTATGTTTAATTGACTTGTCAATTGAGTTTTTCCAAATTCAAATTGTTTCATAAGGATTTTTAAACATGGTGGATAATTGTGACAGTGTATGAATCTTTCACAATAATGTTCAAACATATACCTTCTATAGTAAAAGTTCATGTCAAAACATTATTAGCCCACATAGTTTCATTTTATACTATTTTAACCCTTTGACTGCTACGGGCGCAAAAGTGCATCCAGCAAAAGGTATCACCGCCAAAGAAATTATTTTATCGTATTCGTGCAACACTCTCAGAAACAACCTTGTTGCTTATCAGCGAGAAAAAATGAAATATAAGATATTATAATTTAATACACCGCCGAACTGAGTCATATTGCGTGACAAAGTATTCAGTCCCGTACACCGTTCACGCGAACCCCATCGGCTCAGAGTATTCAGCAGTCAAAGGGTTAACATGACACGATATAATATTTAATATAAAACATGGGTTACTCTACTCCATGGAAATTATATTTAAACAATTAAATAATATTCCACAACGGTTTCAAAATAGAGCTTTTGGCATGTAGATGCACATGGTAAACTCAGGACATTATTCACTTAATATGTGAAAAACAAGTTCATGTTTGATCTCATGGTTTGCATAGTTCTATTAACCTAACCTCACTTACATGTTATCACACAAACATTTGAACGTCAATGAACATTTGATTTATTAGTTATAATAAATTATGTAGAAGTGTAAGTACGAAACTATTCTATTGTTTCTCTCATATCAAGCAGAACGATAAATTCAAGTAAAATCAATGTTGAAAAGAAACACTATTTCGCTTTCAAAAGTCAAAGTTCAAAGCATAGAAGATTATACATGAAACATCAGTACAATGATAATTAAATGTTTAGCTATAGTAAAGCTGCAACACAATTATGGCAATATAAGCAGTGTTAAGGCAGAATATATTTTGAAAATGTTAATAAGTTTATCAATGTGTGGCGGTTTTTAATCTAAGTGATCAGCAACACACGTGTCAAATAAAAAAGGATTTTCTGATTACATTACAGTATGAAGTATAATAAAACTCAATTAAAAAATAAAATTTAAAAGCATGGAGTTAGAATGCCATTTTTGATCAAAATATTTTTGCCAGAAAAATATTGTAATAACACATATTTTGTAAACGCTTACAAGTGGCAAAGAATAAAGCATGCATATTATAACCTACACTTACCGTTAACTTTGGAACCTCAAAGATCCTGGTGTCATCACTAACGGTGCCAACAATAACCGCGATACAATTTTCACGACCAGGTTTTTTCATAAACCTGGTAACTCTTGCCAGAGAAATTGGCGGACGATGAATCTTGCTCATAAACAATCGTCTAAGAATGATCTTGTTAAACTTGGCATTAGTACGCCTAGCCAAAAACCGGTATAACTATAAAACAAAAACCATATTTCTATTAATTTCATATTTCAATACAAAAATAGTGTGAAAGTACTTCTAATTGAATGTATCAGTTTGAATAATCTCTCTTTGATAAAATATCAAAGAGGGGAATAGGAAAACCGACTTATTTTAATATAGCGAACATTCAAATTATTTTGGCTGATAAATCTAAGCCAATACAAAGTGCAGCTCGCATTATACGTCTACGAAAATACATACATGTTTTTTATTTAGCTGACAACTTTTACGATGACTTATGAAAGGTTGTGTTTTAACACGTGTAGTGTTTTGTAAGAGCTATGCAAACGTGCAACCACATTGGAAACACGTAAACATTTCTCGTAAACACAAATGTATTTTTTCGATAACGATAATTGTAAAAAAATATAACAGTACCATAGTGCATAAATGCACATTAAAAACATCAGAAAGACAATAGTTGCGAAGAAAAATAGAAAGTAAAGGAACTTACTTTGACAAGAAGGCGTAGATAGACATCTTGCGACCTCGGCTCTGTTCGCCGAACCTTTCTGTCGTGTTTGTGATTGATGTCGATACCCTATAAAGAAAATAATATTTGATATGTCTCAATAAATCCGCCGATAAATTGATATTAAACATATTGTTGGCGATTGTGAAATGCGTTCTCGTCATTTTCTCAGATTTTCACAGTCCACTACGACTTTCGCGCTAGCTCACCATTTTGATAAACCGGAAAAGAAGTAACGCTAGTGAAACTCAATCACATGTTGGAAATAAGCGGAAACGGCAGAGGGCACCACTGAACTGTTTTGTTGCCTTCCCTTATTTCAAAATACTGGCGGGCAAAATCAAAATAGAATAAAAACTGAGAGGCATTCTTACTATGTGTACCATACGATATGTTATCTAGTATAGTTTTTATATGAACTCAATTTACTTAATGTTGCATTTTTAAAAAAAAAATGTGTATTTGCTGAGGCGTCTTTTATAATATGTAAAATAGGACAATTGTTAAGAATATTGTTTTTTTTATGCCTTTAAATATAGAAATACGTTTCACTAATGTCGACACGATAAAACTAGAAACCTAGCCATATCAATTCATCGTTAATTGATTTGGAATTTTTTTACGAACAGTTGTTATTGATGAGTTTCCATTCCTTCATTTGTTAGCTTGATTCTTATTAGCACTCACATGTTTTAGTAACAAAACGTATTGTTTTACGTATAAACGTAAAAAACCGTTAACAATTGAAAGAACACAATTTACTTTGTGATGCAAATACGGGAGGAAAATGAAAAACGTTACTTGCACAAATAGAAGCAATTTCAAAAAAGATAATGAAGAGTTTTGTTAATATCACGATTAAACATTGGCCGCTTAAAAAATTACTTACGTAAATAGCGATATAGTTGTAATGAATAAATATTTTGATTATAAACATTATCTTTTTGCCGTTTGTAACATTTTTTTACTCTTACAAAAAGTTGTGGGAGCTCTATTTTTATGTTATTTCTTTTTTTATTACTGATACTGGTGAGCGAAACATTTAGGACGGTTTAAATATGCAGCAGAATCGTTTTAATCGTCTTACATACCGTGTGAAGCAAAACTATTCGACCATATTTGAAATATTGTTAATATATTGTTAAAAAGTTTTGAAAAGATAGATATTCACTTCTCCCTCCACAATATAATTTTGTTCCACGTAACTTATTCATCCAAGTTTTTGAAGCGTTTTTGTCAAACATTTGCTCTCAGCAAAAAGATATCGCAATAAATATCGTTAACATTATATGTATAAATAATGGGATAAGAGCCACTTAACCTCATTGTTAAGACATGAATAAAACCATTTGTTTCGATGTTTTCTATAGAATGATAATAAAGAGTCTTATTGCGTTTTATTAACAGTAGTCAATTTCGCAACAACCGAATCGAACAGGCGTCTAATTTACATAAACGAGACACAGATGGCTTAGTGCAGTTCTTCGTACATGCGAAACTTTGTTATGTCCATACAGATAAAAGCGGTACTGGCAAAAAGTAAAAGCCATCAATACCAAGCATACAAATAACATAAAGAAAAACTTATGCAATTAGGAACCATGAAGAACGTTGTCTTGTTATGTTAAACCGTAGTTTTTAAGCTAATCTCGAGAACGTCTGGAAGCTGACTGTAATGACGTAACTCATGCTTTGTTAAACAATTTCAACAGGAAAAACATTGCATCAGAAATCAATTATGTATAATACGATATATTTTGTTACAGCTTAAAATATTTTAATATTTGTTGTACACTAATTAATTTTTCTCGTGCGAGATAAATCGCAAATTGCAATAGGGACCCTCTATTTAGTAAAAAATGTGTTTGCTATATAAAAAATGCTTTTTTCATGTTACACATCTGATTTGAATATAGCACAATTTTATACAGCAAGGTTACAAAAATGTTGAAAGTGACCAATAACTTATGAGCATATTTTTATTAAAGCTGCCACGATGTCATAGGACTATACATTAAAATGTAATCTGTTTATTGTTTCCTCATCTCTGTAATTTCTAAAGAAAAGTTAAACAAACAAAAAAAACTATTAGCGAATAAAATGTCATTATGAATATTCCACCATTCTTTATTTGTCCTCGTGTAAGAAAATCATTCGTAGGTTTATTGTATTCACGGTGGGAAGAGGGGTAGGCCATGAAGTGAAGGTCATCTCGACATATTTTTTTCAGTGACATTAGAAAAGGAGGGGTGACAACGTATGCAAACATTACAATAAAGTAACATTGAAATGATGGAGCAAAAAATTTCGCAAATAGAAGATTAAGGTAGAAGGTTACGGAAAATTAATTGCAAAAAAAGAACTTGATGACCATATTAGCATTGATTGCGAAACAAATCTAATTAAAATATTACTGATTTAGTCGAAAATGTTTTATACGCGAGCGAAATGATGAATGTGCCTAGCAAACGAGTAAAGTTCAAAGTTCCGCTTTGTTCATAGTACAATCGTCTGCATACTGTGTCAACTTCTTTACGCAAGCGTACGTCATGGGCAAGGAAGTATTTAAGTACTTATACAGTTGTCAAGATCCCATTCAAACGATCCAGTGAGCACTGTGCAAATGTCCTTGTATGCACATGCGAATATTTGTCTACCTACAGTATTCATTATACATTTATCCTGCAATTTGTGGAATATTGAGGTAGGGTCTGTGCCAGATAAAGATGCATGGTTATTCGTGTCAAGAATACGTACAAATTGTAGGTCGATAATTTCCGTTTAACATACATAAGATAGCAAGCACAAGTAAATGTTTGTGACAATGAAAAGTAACTCCAACTACAAAACAATGTTTTTAATAAATACAGCACGATATCTTATCCTTTGTTTTTGTCATGAAATCATAATATTTAATTATTAGGTGCATGAAACTTAAATTGATTCATGACTCAAAGTCTAGATACCGAAACGTAACAATGCGTCCATCAATCATTTACACCGTCACGTTACACCGCAAGAAATGAGTTAATATAAACTTAAACTGCGTTACTTCAGAAAGAAAGAAGCAATTATTTCACAAATAAAAAAAGTGTTATAAAAGTTCCTTGTTAACGTTATTCTTTTTTTTTGCATATACTTAAGATAATTTAGACGCGTTCTATGTCTTAGGGGATTAGGTAGTTTCCGCAAATAACGATAACGTACCGTAGCGAAAATCGGAACTAGGTATGTCGGTTGGTGATATGAAAATAAAAGTCCGGGAAAATAAGGCTCATTTGTATACTTGAACGGAGACAATTAAAAAAATACCGAAACTGACTGTCTCTCATAGTTTATAAACCTAATCATTACAAACATAATTGCAAAGTGGTACGAAAGTTATAGCGACATAATTACGCTATAGACACATGATCAAGTTCCACATAAAATATCACGAATTCAGCACAACTTACATTAAAAAAGGGATGAAAATATTTGAGAAACACCACTGACGATGACATTGTGGATATCAATAGTTATTCACTGAAAAACACTCACCTATATGGTATATTTCTGATCGATTGCGATTGATTTCATAACTCTTTCTTAATTAATTTCAAATTTTTATTTACTTGGATTATAAATATTTCAATAGTTATAATCGTGTGCAACATTTTATTTCAAAAACAACTATTCAAAATTCAGTTGATTTATACACATTTCGTAATAAATAGTACCAGGTTATTTTGTTCAAATTTAAATATTAAGTGGTTTTATTTTCACTATACGTCTGAGAATATAAGGAGATATTTTGTTCACATTAAGAGAAGGCTACTACTGTGTGAGTCATTATCTACTCTTATTCGGAAGCTGGACAGTTCATCAAGCGAGGTTTCAAGCACATTTGTCCAAAAATGGTAATGTGGCAACCATGCATTTATCGCATAGATTTGGCAGCATCGTTGTCGGAGTTCACTAGTGCCTCAATCGTAGTTTCAAGTTTGCCCGTTGGAAAATGTAGAGTGCGTTGGTGTACGCTTTATTTGGACCAAGTCGATATTTCAGGTTGTAGGACGCAAATTTCATAAAACAAAGGGCCTGCCCCTATGCACAGTTTGTGAGTGAAGGAAACATTTTTAAAGCGAATTTAATGTTACTATACCACTAATTACACATCCAATCAATAACTACCCTAACATCTGATCAAAATTGAGAATTTCCCTTCCTAAAATACGTAACTGACTTTCTTAACGTTACTAAGAATAAGAAATTTTACCATGTAGAAACTGAAAACAATTTTACTCGAGTGTCAATGGAATCAATAATATTTGAATATGCATTAGTAGTGCAGCACGTGTGAATATCAGTGAATAATATAATCCGTATAACCGACACGAAGGTTCGATGACCACCGTAAGATGGCATTATCAATGTTTAAGAACCGCTCGGAAACGAGTTACTTGCCTCTTATAAACAGAATCTGAGTCGAAGGATTGGAGTCTGTCGAAGGGTACCAAAAGTCAGGTGTTAGCTGTGACGAACGGTCGCAAACAGTCGCGTAGGTAAAGTCGCGTGTTCGTAGAGGGAGGGAAGAACGATTGGGACAATCTATTTTCTGTTAACATGTGATAGTCGTGAGCTCGTAGAGGAACAACCTGTTCCGTGACAATAAGACCCCCGCGCACAATCGTATTCGTTATACTCTGCCGCCGCACAAGTAATCGTCGTGCTTCTAGATGCATGTGCTCTTCTTTACGCGTTCACATGTAATTTCACGCTCTCTGGACAATCATGTGATCTCCAGTAGCGGCATAAAAGAAGCACAATGTAGCAATTGATCACAGATCAAAGTGCATTTTATCGCCGTCAGTTCGGTTACAGGCTCCAGCCTGTTATGCAACATGAAGACATAATCTTTTGTCTGATAAAAGCAACAAGCTTATTGTCTCGCGCCATGAGCCCGCGACATCTATCGTTATTTCGAAACCGTATCGGATAGTATCAAATAGTATTGGATAGTATCGGATATCCGTGACAGTGGGGAATGTGTAAATAAATTAATCAGTCGAAATTGAACGGAACGAAGGGAGGAAGGAGAAGGCGCGTAAGGCGCGTACGCTACACGAGGAATTGTAATCGGCCGTCAGTGTGCATTTACGCTTACAGTCACATGCTCGCTCGCGCACCCGTACATTCTCCGCGCCGAGGTCGCATTCGTTATTTCGCCGATGCCAGTCGCGACAGTTGAACGCAGCCAGAAGTAGCGAGTGTGACATAGAGTGACTGTCTTTTCCGCCCTCTTTCATTCGGCGCAACCCCGTCGCTGATTAACGTACCCCCCGCGGTTAAGGCACTCGATATCATCGACGAAGGGGTGAGTGAGTAACAGGATAAGGATTGTGAGTAGGGGGGTGATGATTATTGCACGGTGCGCAATGGAGGATGAAGATGATACTCAGACGCGATCGAACACCGTCCTCGAGGAGACCTTCTACGTCACCTCAAAGAGAAACACTTATTACAAGGTGAAGCTGCTGGAGAAAGGGCTGAGCTTGCAAAAGGAATGCAACGGGGCGACAAAGAGCGAGACAATCTTGCTGCACGACATAATAGGATGCAGATGCATGCGCTCAAAGCGTCGAAGCGCTGGAAGCTGCGCTTGCCGACCAGGTGCTTCAAAGTCGCAGCGTCGGCTGGTCGAGTCCACAACCACCGAGCAACTTCAGTGCTACGATGAGCTCGACACATCCGCTTACCTATACATTTACGCTTACACGCTCAAGAAAGCACGGATCAAGGGTCCGAGGAGGCGCGAACGAACGACCATTACCCTTCGATTTCGAAGTTTCGATAAATATGAAGACAATTTGCGGGAAGCTAGCAGGTGGCGGTTGGCAATCAAATGCCTCGTCGCCAAGGTACCTGTTCCAAAGAATCTCATGAGTCCCAGCCACGGGAACCTCGAGTCCCTTATTAGCGGTGAGTTAGCATTTTCGTACCTAATTTTTTCGTTTTTATTTAAAAGTCTGGTCGCATTCAGTTGGACCGTTCGTTAAATAGGATGCAGTAAACTTTCACCGTCAGAACTGAACTTTCGACTTTGATCGTTTTTTCGTTTCATCGCCCTGTTGTCAAAATAGCGTTGTACAGCAAGAGTGGCGAATGTAAGCATTTACCAAATTAAATCAAAATAACAGCGGAAACTTGCTGCGAAAGTAAGAATCATGTGGTGAAAATCAAGCGACCGATTACGTGACGTCATTAAAGTGCGGAAGTTTTGTAATCCTCAGTCTCATTCCTGCGTTCCGCGTTCTCCCTCGTCACTTACTATGCCAATGGTAGAAGGAGAAATTGCTATTTTTCATGTAAGACAGCGCAGTTACTTCCTACTTCGGCCGCAATTGCGCATTTGCTTAATGTCTTATCTAACGATCTCTAAAAGTACTGATTACTACGGGATGCTTTCAACTTTCATCACGAGGAGACGTCTGTCAGCAGGAAAGTTAAGAGGAAACGATTCGTTGTCCTCCTTCGTTATGTGTTCTTGACACAACACAGTGACACTATGCAATTTGGGATGCTAATTGCGTATTTGTCCGGTAGCGTGGTGTCATTATGTTACGATTCTGAGTTATCAATGCTTTATGCAATAGTGCATACCATTATGTGAGGAGAGAATTTTAGTGATTACTAAAATTGGAAACCTAATAAGAAGAAAACATGGTGAATATATGTCAAAACATTATTTTACAACCTACGGTGTGCATTTATAATGTGCAAAATGTTATGTGAAAATAGAAACGTTACGATATAAGTAATTAATGTTGTTGTATGAAGTCAAAGTTATTCTTCAAAAATTTGAATTGCTATTCGCGAACCATAGATGCTGAAATACATGTCGAAAAAATACGCAGTAAGGTTTCGTACACTGTAACAAAAATACTCGGTCGTATCAACCTGTTTAAGACTTGAGAACTTCGATAAAGACTTATCGGGTATTGTAAAGTAAAATATACGTATGCTTACAATCCTCTTATAATGTGTTAGATGAATTCTGATCGGTGCCAGTAAGAGTTGTTACTAGTCACACATTCATCTTTACTTCTGCATGACCATCATACGCTTGCTATTATCCTTTTGCCTATTTGATCCGTTTCCCCTACAATTTTCCTCCTGCAATTACAATCGATGATCTCACGTTTATGGAATCGTGAAACGTAAAAATCCAACTGCGTCGCAGTAGATGTATAATTCAAGTACTGAATATATTTCTACGAATTCTTTTTGAACTGCAAAGATCCGTAATCGTCTAATATTTGGTTAACAAATAAAGTTAGCATTGGACTTTCGCGCTATGACAGATAATGCGGCAACAAAATGGATACATCGACACGATATGTACAAACCTGTACAAGCTACGTACATTAGGAACAACTTTTTTTAAACATTTTTTTTATTTATATTAAATAACAAAACTTATGTTGCTAACATTTATATAACAAATTATAATTATCACATCTTTCGAATGCAAATTTACATGAAGAAAATAATAAATGTAGGATCACAAATGACAAATCAAATTTTATGTTTATACAGTTACTCATAACAGAATGTTGGGTAATGAACGGAAAATGAAAAAGAATTACGGATATGTCGTAATGGAATTTTTCTTCAATTACAACAATATACTTAAATCCGTCAATTAAACATATAACATAACATGTGTTTGCAAGTGCGGCATTCCACGTCTATTAATACGAATGCAACAAGTTTGCAGCTTTGTTTTCGTTGCCGCCAACAAGGCCATAGTTATTCTTGATGTTATTACTTTGCTAATACTTTGCAAACTGGGGAATAACCAAACAATTTACGTATTTGATCTTAATTTCGTTCGTACGTAATCTATTTCTCTCTCTCTCTCTTCCCTTTTTTCTTAAGAATTCATGACTGCACAACAAAAGGTATGTATATCAAAAGTGTAATTTGTATATACTTCTTTCTGTATTCAACAGCTGTTCAATGGTTAAAAAATAATTAAACAGCAACGCAAATGTATGCTTCGAGCCATAACACTGCAATTTATACTTGTTACTTTCTAATATAAAGTCTCCGTCCACTCGCTTCGGTGAATATTTTTTACAGTTGGTCCTCCTTATTCTGCGGAATATCATTTCTCGCATATGATTTTGCGATCTTTTTAGCAAATTCAGCATTGATGTTCATACAGTATAAGAATTTCCATAAAAACTATATGTTACACTATATCTCACGGAAGTAAAGTCATAAAACACATGAAACAAAGCTTCTAACGCAATTGTTTATTTAACTGCATATATTAGCGTATGCGAAGATAATGATGTCTCTATTCGCATCTAATTGTAAGACAACATAATACGGTCTCACGATATTGAGTTATAACGTTTTAGTTAGACTTGAATATTTGAGCAAATTAAAAGCGATGTGAGGTTTATTGGCTTCTATTATATTAACACGGTATATGAATTAGATATATAAATATAGTTCTGACATGTTCTATCGGAAATGCGTTGTATTAGTTTAGTGCCTAGCTAATGTTCAAATACCCTTATAGCACCTTGAAAAGGTGTTTACAATACCGTAAAAACGTTAAAAATTGTGAAACTTGTTTACTAAGATTGAGAGTCTTAAACATACATTTATCTTATCAAGGAAATAATTCTTGTTCGGTCAATTCGAAGCAATGCTTGCTAAAAATAGTGTATTGTTACGTACGGTATCTGATAAGAAATAAAATCATATCCGTTTACTGTATCCAAATTAAAAGACAATTTTACGGATCTATTACACAGCAGAGGATTTTAATTACACTTTTGTTCACTGCAGGGACATTATAAGTAGACGTTAAACAATTCCGTTGGTTTTGTGTAACAAAATTGGTGTAAGAAACTTGAGATGAATAAGTACTCGACGATCATTCAGCATTGCTCAATTACTATTGACCTGGCTTAGTGTAATGTATTTGCCGAATATAATTATAATGAGATTTGTCTTCCAGAGCGGCAGATGTGTCCGCTTTCAACGTAGTTAAGTACTAGCAATTTCTTGATCGGAAATAGAATGCTGATAATTGCTAAACACTTATTTAAGTAGATCTACATAATAATCTACCACAGAAGGATTTTCTACTCTTATTGTTAGAGCGTCAATTGCGGATCTGATGTTTATCATAGCGTATGTATCTGTGATGAACCGTGTTCAAATAAACAAATTCTTGAAAACCGATGTTGGTTTTATTTATCTGGCTGTAACTTAATTCTCTTTGAACGACCTCTACCACTGCAGTAATAAATTTCTGTTTTAATCAATCTTACTTGTCTCAAAATCGATAATTTATCACGTCGCTTTGAAGGCTATTAAGAGTGTTTAAGTCTCACTATATATTCCGCATTGCAACATCGTTATGGACTTTGTTGTAATGTCGCAAAACAATATAGACAATTGTTCTGATTAATGGTCTAACGGGAGCAGTCTACCAATAGCAAGATTGAATCTCGTCTTGTTGTCTTTCATAAATACTTGTCATCAAGTGGAATCAATTTATCTCGTAATAATGTGAGGCAAAGTCCAAATTTTATTGCATTCTTTCCATTTGTCTCAGTTGCGTAAAATCTTGCTAGCACTTTATGATTTATTCTTCTTCCCTTTCACGATGCCGCCATTAGTTAGACACCGCGATCTTCAAATAAAACCAACCTTACCTATTAATTTTGTTACACGCAGTCCTTAACAATACATGACGTAGCATATATATGATATACAGTGACGTGCAAAAGTTTTCAGGCTACTACAATTCTCTTATCAATTTATCGAATATAAGAGGTATTCATTTATTAGAAGATATAATACTGTTTGAAAGATAAAGACTACTTTATTTTACAAGAAAAATATACGATTACTATTTCGAAGTTGTAACTTTGCAGCGATTCGCGAAATACACGATTATTCACAAACTCAAATTTAAAAAAATCTTATTCCATCGTTTCGTTATAAATTTGAATAATACTTTACTGTATTACTGTTACAATGTAGGTGTTTATACTGTTTGCACACACGCCAACTTTAGTTAACGTTTCGTACAACTTTAAGTAGGTCAACTAACAGTTGTCACGATATTGAGTTGGTTCTTTATTGTTATATTAAAACAATGAATTTCTTGTTACTTTTGTTTTTGCCTATAGCTTTATTATAAAAGGTGTCCTTAACTACGGCTGAAGTGTATCACTACACATGAGTTTTCACCCCAAATTTCAGTCAACAAATTGTCTAACATCATTATAAAATGATATAAACTGGTCCTGGCTTACGACCAGCAGTTGCAATCGTTCTTAAATGAGTCTTAAACAGATCTTATGACGTCTCTACAGATCACATATTTATGCGCACCGGTGTCCAGCTGAAAAAACTGACATTATATGAACACTCCGCTGCTGAAAATCGCAATAAATTGAATATTTCAACACAATAACCCGAAGCACATTTCAGATACGTTTGCAACATATTTCTTCAACAAGAAATATTTTATAATTTTTTTACGTTTGATTTTGTTAATTTAGTTTATGTGACGTACTTAAATTCCACAACTTTTACAAGTAAGCTGAAACTACAAACTCACATATTCGTATTTGGCCAGTAAGTATAAAATTGTGTCATTGTCATCAACATTAGTATTGCTTTTGGTATTGCTTTAAACATGTTTCGGCTAATAAATTACTGATAAACGACTTTAAGTTGTTTAAGAGTCTTTACTGAGGAGTGCAAAACTAAAATATTTTAACAAAAGCTAAATATAATAAATCATTTAAAAGCATTTAAAACTTTTACTCACGCCACTGATCGACGGTCAAGACCACATTAGAAATACTTACTTTTTATTTTGCTCAGTTCAAAAATTGCTAAAAATGATTTTCACATTGCTGCATGCATCATTGTGCTCGTATTGTCAAATTCCCGATCTATTCTATGTATACAAACACTGAATATGTTTACAAGAGGATACAGAGATAGTTTACAGCGAAGTCTAGACCAAGTACACGCGTACTTAATAAATATTCAAAGTTGTTTTTCTCGAAATCAAAGCCTCATATGAAAAAATTTTATTCTACATTTTCGATTCAGTTTTTCATGTAGAATCAACCACTGCACGCTTGTACCACCAGTTGCGAGACCCTGTGCGGGCTCAAACACGTGTCTAGACTGCCAACCCCACACATCATTTTAACAAAAAAATACATATATTATGCAAACAGTGATGCAATGTAATAAAGATCTACTGATAGATGGTTTCTGCGAAAAAATATATATAATTCGTGACATAGTATAAAAGTCTTTTTGCATTTAACGATTATAAATTCATACAGATTCAATGACATACCAAGTGTAATTCCACATTATATGGTATTGTTAAACAGTTACTGTTGTCTATACCCATTTAAATATTTTAGTGTGCTATTGTAATTTATATTAATAACAAAGAAATTAGTATATTGAAACCTTGTAACGCATTCTTATATTCATGATGTTCCCATTCAATATTATAGGCACGCTTTAAATATATTTTATATTAATTTAATATACCTAATAATTGCAAGATAATCTAAAGAACTTCAAACTTAAAAACATCCTAAGTTGTCAAAGGTTTGTAATCTACACTAAGTTATGCGATTTCCCTGTACAGTAGAAATACGAATGTTATTCAATTGTTAAGCTATGTAATTAGACGAACGGCAAAAGAGTGTTTTTTACGGTATGCTCTTGCACAGTGTTTCATTCCCGATAAAAACTCCATTTAAAAATGTAATTCAAGTCGTGCGAAAACGAGCTAAGTTAAATTTTTGCGGTCACGATCACGGAGATTAACCTAGTCGTACACCTCCCGTCCCGCTTTGCTGGAAGTTATTAGGAAGAAACAGATTTCTTTTGAAGGCTTTTGAATACTTGTATAGTGTCATAGTTGTATAGTACATGGGAGAAAATGTTCACGTTATTGTTACAATACAACTAACTGATGGGATAAGAAATTATCATTCCAGATAAAGAACAGAGCATTATTTGATTCCGATTATATTGTATAATATTATAGCTGCATTTGAATTTTCGTTCTGTACAAGTTTGTTGGTCACTGTTTGTTTCTTGCAATGCCTGCATTACGACTAACGTTATTGAGTTATGTAAACGTTATTAACCTTAAGTCATTATTTATCTTGTACGTGCAGTATAAAGGTCCAAACCGACTATTTTCATGTGTATCAGCAAAAATATCACACTAAGCTAAGCTTGATTATATCGCATTTAGAACAGTATGTATTTAAACTTAACCGACCATCTTTTATATGAGTGGATTATTCGTGTAAATAAGAATAGTCATGTAGACGATATAGGAAAGAGTTGGTGAAATCAACTTGTTTGCCATACTACAACTGCATGACATAACATCTTGCAGTTATAAATATATTTCGCAGTTTAATCACAATTAAATATTTAATGAAATAAGATAAATAAGAAATTAGCACATATATAAGTTAAATATATAATTCTTGAAAATATAAAAACATATCCGATTCTGGATTAACAAATTTTATTAACGTAAGTACATACATTTTTACATACAAAAACGCAAGGATATAAATCGTTGATACGATTGCATTGTCTATATGAAAGTAAGCACTTTATAAGAAACATTCTGTAAATACAATATATGTACTCTCGTATAAAATGGGTTATTGTTGTAACACGCCAAATATATGGCAGTCCTTGTTTTTTTATATAATCCAATTTTTCTTACGTCGCAACGTAATAGAATGTGTAAAAACACAGATTTGAAAATGTAATTTGTTTTAGATGACCTTGATATTGCTGCGCCTGTATCCACTTATTCATTTACTTTATATCACCAGCGTGTTATACTCAACAAATCCTCAAACAATGCGATATTAAGAACTTCGATATCGTTTACTTATACAACCTATACATCACGTAACATATTAATCATGTTATACGTGAGCCCACTGCGTAATTACAACATTAAATCATCATTTTAATATTGATACTTTTCCTATCCAAATATCTTATTGTTATGTACCATTCCACCATCTGTATTTTTCTTTTAGCAGATCTATCTTATATCTTACTCCTCACACTATCTCTGCCCTATTTTATTAGCGGAAGTGAGAATAAAATTATAAACATTCTGTAAGAAAATGGAGTAGAAAATTAGAAAAAATGTTTACGTAAATAAATAATCAATTGTGTAAGAATTTAATTGTTAAAAAATTATCGGTATCAATAGCCGATTATCAGAACAAATGTGGATACATAGGCACTCATCAAATTAAAAACAATAGAGTTATTAGTAACTATTTAAAAGAATCATCGCGGATACAACGCCCAAATCGTTGCAGACATGTCTTGTTAATATCTCGGAGGGCTTATAATTTATCAAGAGTTCACAAAACCGTACTTGTATGGAGACTCACTGTTGATACAAAAATATTATTCACTTGTAAAACACTTGAGCAACACTAACTATTCATCAGATGCAACTTTGTTTTCCTATGATGTTCTAAGTGACCTAGCTATTCTGCATGGTGAAAAAAGATAGATAGATACTAAGAACTTTACAAAAATTGATAAGCAAGCCTCCAAAAGTTTATTTTTGTTTAAACTTTGATGACCCTACATTTAATGGAAAATTTGATAAACAACAGTTTGACTGGGCAATGAGATTTCCATTTAATGGAATAATATATTAGGTCTACCGGAAAGTTCTGTCCGCCTTTGCGATAAAGCAAAAGAATAAATTTCTCATACCTTGAATAAACTTTATTATATATCATCAAAATCAATGCTGTGTCCAATCAATGAATTGGTATATCAAATGCCTTTTCATTTGCACTTCCAACCTATTTCACATGACTAACATGGCCACAATTTAAGTCTGTTTAATTACATATAAATATCTATTCTATACACCTTTTACACCTATATCGTTCTGTTTAGGAGCAATACCTGTACATAAAGAATTTACAAACAAATTTAACAATTCATTACATCATAATCCTGTTTCCTAATTGCTGTATGTAAAAATACACACATCGTATCTCGAAAGTAAGAAGTGAAATGGTACTTTTCGTAATTGTGTGTTAAAAAACTGTCATATGGTACAATCATACCTGTTTTCTTAGGCACATTTTGTATGTTATGAAGGTATAATGAAAAGTATTCCGTCAATGCCTTTAGCTACCATATTGTCAGTTGAATGTGGCAACCGACTAGAAATCGTGAGATTTCGGTTTTAATGTGGACCAATGCGAGACCGGCTTTATTCTAACCCGATACAAAACTAATGTCCGTAAAACTACGATCCTTGAAAGCGGATGCCACACTTTCAAAGATTTTCCCATTCGTTGCATCGATGAAGGATGAAATTTCCGCCAAGTTTTTTAAGCTGGCATTCACTAACGTCATAAAAACACTCCGAGCCTTACGTCTTTGCTTGCGAAAGAATTTCACAACGGAAAATCAATTATCGTTATGTCCTACCTACTTTACAGTCCGGTCTTGGTAGGGTGCGAATTTTTTGTCACTCCGAAGATGATGTAAACGTCTCACTTGAATTGAAAATATCCAAATCATTCGAGTAACCGTGATTAACGCTCTAAAAAGCACGACGAAAAAGTACATTGCTAATTGCTACCGAGACAGGAAAAATTGTTGCGTATAAAAAATCGGCTTTGCTAGTCTCTCGACATCTCGTACACTGCCTGGACACCTGCAGTAAATTATGGAAACGTTCGACATCGATGTAATGCACTCTTCAAATTCTTTACATCCCACAAATATCTATGAAATAAAAACAAGTATTTTTATTTCTACTGTGAAGTTTTGCTCTGTTTCTCTAAAGGAAATTTAATACTTACAGTTTTGAACGATCGGGATTATTTAATGTATAGAAATAATTTACAAATTTATTAAAAAACATGAACAAATGTAGACCATTAAGGTGCATATTTCGACTCGGTGCATATTAAGATAAATATTCGCACGTCTTCAAGACGATTAATAAAACAGAGTACAATAAATGTGTCAAAGGGACAAGAATTTAAGATTTGCCAGGATAACAATGTAAATTAAACTGCTCGACGTATGCAGCAATTTTGTCTGTATAACATACAAATATTCTATTACTTACGAACCCTGAGTAATAAATACAAATGGTTTCATTTTTACTATCTCTACAATAGATTGCATAACATAATATAATGCATTCCTTCTCTATTGTAACTTTTGCAAGAACAGGGACTGAAAGCTAAATTGTTCTAATGAACGGAGTATTTTACGACCGACAGTATGCGTACTTCCAAAACCACATCCCTACGTACCCTCCTACTATCTAATTATAATGTTTGCGGCTATCGATAACACAATGTTAATATGTTGGGTCATTCATTCTTACGCAAACAACATAAATGCGTTCAACCGCATTTATCATATATGTTCCTATATGTGTGCTTCAACACATATGTACAAAAAAAACTGGAAGTTTACGAGATGTAGAATAGGAAAAAAATATCTGGGAAGAATAAACGAAGAATACGAGAAAATATTGTCGCAAACACAAGTAGAAGGGAAAAGAGAATTTTAGGCGAACAAGGATCTACGACCAAAGTGCCTCTTTATTAAACACTGTTTACAATTTACATTATTGAGTAACGTTATATTTACGGAACATCGAAAAAAAAATAAGAGAAAGACAAGTGAGAGACATTAGAATACAGAAAATGAAATTGTTATAGCTGACCTATGCTGATGGTATTGCGGTAACAGTTGAAAATTCTAAGAACTTGAGGGAAATTAAAAAACGTCGGACTAGTATATTTAATACATGAAAAGGGACTTGGACTGCACACAGAAAAAAACAACGAGAGTCATTTTCAGAAACAAAGGCAGGAGAACGAAAAAACAAAAGGTACTTTGGAAGAAAGAAGTATAGAAAAAGTAAAAGTGTTGGGATATCTTGCAATAACGAGTCAAAGAAATAGCACAACATGTCACAAAAGTGCCACGACAAGCCAAATGAAGGACAGAATCAAGAAAGCAAACATAAGAGCAAATCAAATGTGGGAATAGTAGACCACAACTTTGAAACAGGCATTAAGATTCAAATATTTGTATGTAATGTATGCAATTTGTATGAATTGACGTTGAAACTGCTGATGAATCCTTGAAACTATAAAATAAGATCAGAAATCGAGACATGCAATTAACCCTTTGCGGTCGGAATGCGCCGCTCCGGCGCCACGTAGATTCGCACCGCAGGACGGATGTCGCCGGAGCGGCGACAATTGATGTTTATGTGAAATTTCGTTATCACCAAGCGATAGGGACACAATATTGGTACTTCAAAAGTTTTCTTAGCTACTGATGTTCTTTCCGCCTCATTCGCAAAAATCGCGTCAACCTGCCACCTCGTCCGGCCGAAAAAGTCTCCGACCGCAAAGGGTTAACACTAGACACGCGTTGTAAAAATTAAAATATCGTAAAAAAAAATTGAAAAACGTTAACTGAGAAAGTAGGAGTCAAAGTCTGAAATATAAACAAATAAAAAACGTAAAATAAAGAAATAGAGGACAGCAATCAGAAAGCAAAAAAAAATGAGTATGTAAGAGGAAATGCCTTAAGCCAAGCATAAAATAAGAAGCAAGAGGAAGAATATAATTCACTGATAATTTGATAACAACAGGTACAAGGACACAAGACTCTAGTACAAGAACAACAACTCAACAAAACAGCACAGTTGAAATACGATACTATATAGATATACATCCACACCGCAAGTCTACCCGAGTACGAAAGTAAATGATGAAAAACAAGAGGAAGAAAAGCTGTAGTTTATGCGGAGACAAATTCGGGGATTTCGGATACCTAACAAAAGAAAACGGCAAAGAAACTGGTAGAAGCGTCAACCTAAAAAAACTAGTAAGAAGGAATGGAATATAAAAATAATAAAACGATTCCAAAACAAAGTAAAACGAAGATGGAAAACGTCAAAACAAGAATAATGTATATCAGACAATAAAATAATGAATAGAATAAATAAGTGTTTAAACAAAAGGCCCGAGATAGATTGACGGAAATGTTTAAGTTATCTTTGTTGTATTGTAAACTTATGTCCACTTCGTAACCATGACTATGAATAAAAAATATATAGATACAAAACACTCATACGAATCCTATACCTACAGTTTAAATGGCCTGTTACAAAAAAGGTTGATGGAAAACACTGCGTGCGATATAATACATTTCAATATTTTTTGTAATTGTTACTCTGATTGAACTAAAGTACTACAACCTATAATGACATGTGTTATATGGCATATAATACTTTTTTCAAGTATCGTGAACTTTACTAATTCACGAGAACTCTGCACCTAAATATTTTCCCAGCAAGAATTTAACAATAACGTTAATTTTGTTATATTGCCAAATTATAATTCTCATACTTGCTTTTAAAATCAAAAAGCAATCACAGTAGAGTTTGAACAATATTACTTATAGGACATAAAGAAACTTAAGATTATGAATATCTGTTTCGAAAAATGATGTATGCAGAGAAAACGTTGTCTATCGACACCACATAAAATTCTATTTATATAACACCAGCCTATGTGACCTGTATTAAAAATTAACACAGAATTCACTGTCAGAAAACAACAAGCAAATCATAACTCTCTTTAGACTGAATTATTACAAAGAGGATAAAAACACTTCAGTTGCCTGGAATTAAGCAGAATCCATCTCTACACGGAAAATTACGATACATTTTTTAATAGGAAGTAGTTACTCCGATATCTTGGGTATAATTGTAACAAATGCAATATGATGGTGACAATATGCTAATCAATCTTGTCAATATATGTATGTCATAATCATGTCAAATCACTTTGGGGTAAAACACACGTCTAACTTTGTCGCGACAAATTCAATTGTTTGAAAAAAACCGATGTATTAGAATGCAACTTTAAACGTCACATAGGTTCACAGTGGGTTAAAAGTATATAAAAAAACAGATGAAAAATATTAACGTTCTGAATAACTTAATTCGATTAAAACAAAAATTATCTGCTTTCTAAAAACATTAAACATTTTTTGTTTATCTATTTGTGGGTTTATATAGTACGTTTACTGAAATGAAACTGAATTCTTCTTCTTCTTCTTCTTTTTGGTTTTACGTCGCATCGACTGCAGGGTCATTAGCGACGGTGGGAGAAACTGAATTCATTGCCATACATAGTTCAGCATCTAAAATGACTCACGGATTCGTTAATGTTCCGTTTGGTTAAAATCCTATTTCCGCATGACAAAAGACGTTGATATAGGGATGTCTATAATGAACTTTTATCCATGACAACGCTTTTTTTTCAAATGTCATATTTGGAATTCATTAGGTGGCGATTGTCACATCATATCTTTCGTTACGAATGTATTCAAAAGGTGGATCAACATAAATCTAAGCAAAGCTGTGACTCACTATCTGTGTAAACATATATTCACTTATATGTAATGTGTAATTTTTTATTGGTATTAATGATATGAAAATATAGTCACTTACGTATGTGAAACAGAAAATATAAAATGATACGATAAATAAATGTTTCTATAGCATGTCCGGGAAACAACAAAAAAATGCTCGTACTACTGAATCCAAAGTCCGGCCCAGGCAGAGGGAGGGAAATGTTCCAGCGAAGGATACATCCAGTTCTGTCGGAAGCTGAAAGGACATATGACGTTTACATCACAAAGTCTCCAAATTATGCACGCGAGTTTGTACGGACCAAGGACATCTATCAATGGAATGGCCTGCTAATGGTTGGCGGGGACGGAATTGTTTTCGAGGTAGTCAATGGCCTTCTGCAGAGACCCGATTGGGAAAAAGCCCTTACTATGTTACCATTAGGAGTAATTCCTTGCGGATCCGGAAATGGACTTGCCAAGTCTATCGCACATGCCAGACAGTGAGTTGATATTACAAATAAAATGCACAACAATCACTTATAAATATGACTGCACCACAGAATAAATAATTCTCTAACTTTCTACATCATACAGGGAACCATATGATCACAATCCACTGCTAATAAGTGCCCTAGCTGCGGTTAAATGTAAAAGCACACCAATGGATTTAGTACGAGTAGAAACCAAAAATCAGATCTTCTTTTCCTTCCTATCTGTCGGCTGGGGACTCCTTGCGGACATCGATATCGAGAGTGAACGACTTCGCGCCATTGGTGGTCAAAGATTTACTGTTTGGAGCGTTGCACGATTATTAGGACTAAGAACTTATAAAGGAAAAGTGTCATACTTACCTTGCGATAAAATGCCACATAGTAATGATATAAACAGTGCTAATAAACTGTGTGAAAAAGACCAAAGTAATCACTTTGATCAATCAGACGATGGGAAAATGGTACATTCCAGAAGCTATGGAGATGAACTAGATCAGTAATTATATGCTTTAATACAAACACCAAGCTATGTTTTGAAGACTTGACTAATGTTGCCTTCTTACTAATAGATATAGTAGCATACCTGAGTCAAAGAGTTTTCATGATGCATTTGATTATGACGCAAATGGATTGTCAAATGTATCATTCAACGGTCGCTGTGGTAGCAGTGGTATTGATGATGATAGTGAAGTTATTGCCAATGAAGGTGTAACACTTGAACTGGAAATGGAAAGAAGAAGTAGGTTAGACAGCTTTTATTCAGTCACTTCTGGAAAGTCCACTTACTTCAGTGCTGGTGGATCCATATCCAGTTATCATAGCATTGATGATTTTGACAGTACAGAGATTGGTACGAATGTATATATATATATGTGTGTGTGCGCGTATGTGTATGAATGTGCACACATGGCTGTGTATTTATACCATACTAAGTAATTTAGTTAAAGTGCACATGCTGTGCACCCTGCAACTATTGACTGTAAAAGATGTTTTCCTTTATTATCTTATCAAAAAAAAAAAATATTTGATGGATTCCGAAAACAATCTTAAATAAATTTGGTTTCCTGGGTGCATGATGTATTTGCTTTATGAATTGCGGTACCTTTAATTGTTAAACTTGCAGTTATTAATAAAATGCAATAATATATCTATGTACTTTAGGGACATCAAGCAGCAGTACTAATGATGTTATGTATGGTCCGTCTTCAACACTTCCTGGTTTAAATGCTCAATTGCCAAATACATGGGTACAAATCCAAGGTAAAACGTCTTGAAAATAGTTATAATTACTACTAATATTCTGCAAGTAATATACATTGCGCACCAAAATAAACACTGTTCTACAAGAACAAAATCAATTTACTGAAATGTCTGTCTTCTTTGAATTTTAGGTGATTTTGTAATGGTACATGCAGCTTACCAATCACATTTAGGGCAAGATTACTTTTTCGCTCCTCGTGCTAGATTAGCCGATGGCATCATTTGGCTCCTAATAGTCAAAGCTGGCATCACCAGAACTAATTTGCTTCAGGTAAATTATTTTTTGCTGGCTTAAAATACTACTATTTGCTACTTGTTTCAATTACAAATGTATTTTGTACGATGTCGTGATGTACGTACTTACAACAAAACATTTTTTAATGGTTAGTTCCTGTTGGGTTTGAGCACGGGTACTCATTTAGCTTGTCCTGGAGTGGATATGATACCAGTGAAAGCATTTCGAATAGAACCAGCCGAATCAACTCGTGGTCACATAACAATAGATGGTGAAGAAGTTGATTATGGGCCACTTCAAGCGGAAATATTTCCTTCTTTAGCTACGGTAATGACACCATGACAAATATGGTATCTTTTGGATACAGATATCAGCAGCAACAGCAGTAGCAAAATCAATCAAACAGTACAATCCTAGACATGTAAGTTTCAGATTGTGGTAATTTCAATTTCAAGTGTAATATTAATGTAAGACTACCATAATGTTGGTAATACAATTATGCCATCATCAATAACATTCTACTGAACCGTTATTAATAGAACACATTTAGTTCCAAATCAAAATGTGAAATTCCCCGATCAGTCAATAACTAATTTATTATATAAGTTTTAAATTTCGATAAAGTTATACATAGAAACAAAATAATAATATTACCAATTCTTTTTAAAAAGGAAAATGTCAATCTCAAAGCAAAACTTATATTTTTGTAGTTTAATACTTATGTTGCATGTTTAGATAATCAATTTATCGTTATATGGACACATTTTTATTTCAATGAAGGAGACTTATTTTCTGCAGTTCGTTGTTGATAGACGGCCATGTATTATATTTTCTTACGAAATGGCACTACTTCGACCAAGTTTTATACGTATAATTTTACCAGACAACTAATTTAGTAGGTACCGAATACAATTGACACTAACAACGCATTCGGTAGCAAATTCGTCTACGAAAGACACAGTAACTGTAAATTTCTATACATTTCCTCAACTTTATAATTCCTTAAATTGTTAAAGTTTTCAATACACACATGTAAATGTGCAATTTCATCAACATTATGTGACCAATGTCAGCTATGCTACTTACAAGTGTAAAATAACATTTATATTCGTAGTCATATAAAGTGTTTCTTAGTATATGGAGACCTTCATACAAGTATACAATGCAGAAACGACAAACAAATTTAATATAGAAGCAATGTTGCAATTCTAATTGTTTGTAATTAATATTATTTTTTATTAACATTAATACAGCTGCTATTTTTCGAAAGAATTACTATAAAAATACAATACAATTGCCATATAATACTATATATTAATGGACAACATGAAGACTGTTATAAATGTTGCTTAAAAATTGTTACACGATTATCAACAACAATCAACCCGATATTAGTCACTTGAAATAGCAGGGGTAAGAAGTAGACTTTGAATAAGCAGTGCATTTATTTAAAAATATCTTATGCAAAAGTGTTTAACAATCCTATTAAATTGTGATAAAATATCGCCACGCACAGATCACACACAATGTTTAGTATTGAATGAAACATTTCACAATTCTCTGTTCAATTAATAGTATGTAATTTTTTTGACCTTTCCTCGTTTTTCATATTTTTCTTCACCAGTGAAGAGTGTCTCATATTATAAGAAACACAATGTACATATGACAAACCGGGAATTTCACTACTCATATTAAACTTCCTTTCAGAAAGTAATAGTTCTTATGTGTTAAGCGTTCACTTCTTTATAACGATATATTTTTCCTATAATAAATATTGTTAGTACGACATCGACATACATTACATACTTTTAATAAAGAATATTGTCCCACTAGTGAAAATTACATCAGTATTTGGACAATCCTCGTACTGTGGTACTTATTAATGCAGCGTAGGATAATAGTTAAATTGTAGTTTACTACTATTCGTAACTTAGTTTGTACGTTCAATACTGTTAAAGATTACGTCTATTGTATATAGACGTTTTGCACTTCTTTTTTACTGCGTTGTTGTTACGTAACGTTGAATTATTTTATGATGTATTACATATAAGTGAACTATAGATATTAGATTGTTAACAATTTATGATATTCCAAATATCTCTTGTTGATCTATGTGTACATAATTTTTGATCGATTGTAATTTGTAAAAACAATATTGTTCTAAGTAACAAACAGATTATAGTGCCAACAGCAGGAAAAAGTGAGTAAATAAATCTCAAAGCACATTTTTATTTCTTCACTTTTTGTATAAGTAACGAACATCCTAATTCTTAGATAGAAAATAAAACTTTCATCAGGGATTTCCTCAGTTTTTCATCCCACAATTTTTCAAAAACACTGAAACAAATATTACGAATATACAATTCTGTGGTCAGTATGGTTTGCATGTCTTCCAATTACAACGAAAAACGAAATAACGTAATTTATTTATAGAATAAATACGTAAATTCTATCAAATACTAAATAATATTAATGTAAGAACATTGTCTTAAAAAAACTGCACCATCGTTGGTTTAACAAGCAATTGTGAACTACAAATGTGGATGTGCACATCGATAACAAGTCGTGTATGCAGTAATGATTCCTTAGCATTTATTGAAGGTTTCTGTGCTGTATGCATCTTTTAAAAAAGACAAATTTGTTTAGGAATGCAGTGCCTTTGAGATCGTTGAAAGTAACGTATAATAAATTTTACTCCAAACTTGTTCCACTTATTAAACCACAGGTGAAAAATGAACTAGTAAAACAAATTGTTGTTATTTGCAAATGTTATTAGTTGTGATGAATTTATAGTAATACCCGTCTGGTGATAAATATAAGTTAATCTTTGAATAAAACAGCCAATATTCGTAAAGTTGAAGAATGAATAAATGTATGGATTATCGGAAGGTATGTGTTCCATGTTTGAATGAAACAGACGTTGATAACCTGACAAAAAAAAGTTTTGATCAGATAGACCAGTAT
Organism: Anoplius nigerrimus; assembly: GCA_914767735.1. Taxonomy (NCBI): domain Eukaryota; kingdom Metazoa; phylum Arthropoda; class Insecta; order Hymenoptera; family Pompilidae; genus Anoplius; species Anoplius nigerrimus. The sequence goes on from OU612077.1 coordinate 12,521,910, forward strand.
TTAACAAAGTATTTATTACCATAGGTGGCATCCAGTAAATGCAGTAATAATATATAATTGTATTCAACACAAGTTTGTAACTGAATGTAAGTAGACATGGCATTAATAAATATACAGTTGCTGTTTACATTTAGTTAATAAACATATAGTTACACTCAATGTATTTTATGGATTAAAAAGAATCCTTATTACGTTTTAAAATAATTTTGTATACAATCTACTAAAAAAGAACTTTGTATCACATCTTGAGCTTATTTGAACATGACACATTATAAAATAAAGAATTATCCTGCGACATTTAAACACTTTCCGATTTTTTTTGAGCCAAAGCTTTTTGTCTTTTTTTTTGTGTTATGTACTGTTATCAATCTACTTTTGCAATACCATATGACTCTTGCTCAAATTTGTTGTTAATCAGATTATTAGTTGTTTTGCTTGATGATTGTTATAATTACCGCTCAAAACGTGTAAAGTTTTCAAACACAATAGTGTAAAATCTCAATACACAGTTATAACTCACACTATATTGATTTTTGAATAATTTCTCATTAACTGCCTTCTAAATGGGTGCATTTATTTTCTAAGAGTATTGTACAAATAGACGCGTAAACTTGGATCTAGGTTCTTGAATACAGTATTCATATAATTTACGGTACAGTATGAAGACTTAAGGTAAAATGACGAGGTAATTTAAAAAAAAACACACCTTACACAAAAAATGTGTTTATCATGTTGAAAAATAACATAATTTTGTTTGGGATCACTGCCTGTATAGATACCCTAAACATTTATGTCATCCCTTTATTATATTCACTCAATCAGCCACAAATTTTTATTGAAAAGTATATGCTAGATATTCAAAAACTATATATATATATATACATTTTATATGACTTTTTTATGACGTAACTGAATAAAAGGGATAACCTGATTTAATAAAATCTGTGTAAATCCTTCTAAATTTACATACTGAATTTGAGTGATTGTAAGGCACTTTGTTGCATTAATTCTATATTTACATATTTATAAGACAATATAAATATCACTTTACAGAATAGTGTAGTAGAATAATGATGATTTAAACTTTTATTTAAGAAATTTTCTTTTAATACAATTGCTTTTTAAAACCAGATACTTAATTGGCACTTTACATTGGAAAAAGTATTATATATAAATTATACAAAATCATTGCGTTTTCTGCACACAATGTGTACATGCTAGACATATTGAACTACAAAAGATCAGTTACAAGAGCCTTCTTATATTAAAATTATAAGTCTCATCTTATCCACTTGACAGTTTATTTGTTATCACTTTTCAATCCTAATCAGTAATACAGTATTTATAAAACAAAAATGTAACTTTGAAATTATATTATCACATTCTACCAGTGAATAGATTCACTCACAAGTCGCATCTGCTTCTACAGATTTTCATCATATAACCGTCAGATACTGACCTTTCCTCAATATTTTCAGCATCACACAAGGGGAGCATAATAATGAACAATCGCGTTGCATGTACGCATATAGACATATATATACATACTAGACCATGTTGCTGTATAAGTAATACGTACATACATGGGTGCTGCCTCATAATATGGGTTCCGCGAAAAAAAAAAACTTAGTGTGTCCTACCCATTCATACATATGTAATCGATGTATAGGGAAATCATTTTTGGCGAATTAACATACGCTATGCAAATAATAACCAAACGGAAAGCTGCCACGCATTCCAGAGCACTTTCAAAGTATATAAACATTTTTTTTTCGGGTTACTATTAATGATAATTAATAGTAATTGGTACCATTAGCACATGTTAATTTAAAATGTCCGTAATAAATGCACATGCTGCAACTTAACTTGCAATTTTCAAAGAGTCTACATTAGCCAACAAATCTTTTAAATCATCTTGTACCTGGTCGGAGGTATTAGATAATGACAGACGCGAGTAAAATGAACTGAGTGTTTCGACTTTTTCCCATGCATCTTTTTGTTTTTCCAGATATGCTAACAGCATACTAACTACATTATGCACTTCCTCCTTAACCCTCAGCATATCCTCTCCTTTACAATTTTGCAGCATACTCAATTTTGCCTGTGCTAACTGCAGTGGATTGTAACCACGTTGATCAGATGATGAAATATTTGTTCCAGCTTGTAAAAGCAATGTCACTACAGATATTTTACTTGTCACAGTTGCCAAGTGTAATGGTGTATTGCCGATACAATCGCGCCTATTTGGATCTGCACCACGTTCTAGGAGTAAACGCACCATCTCCGTATATCCCCTATACAAAAAATGTATTAGCAAGACCGATAGTATTAATTCTCTTAATATTTTGTACCCCGTATCTAATGTACTTGGTATACATTGCAACAATTACTACAATTTTTTTAATATATTTAAAAGTGTATAAAGACAGCAATTTCGCATTATTCCAATCTAAATGTAATTTCGTGAAACACTATAAGAAAATGTCAAACGTATATTATGTATTGCTTTTGTAACTTATCACTGCAGACCCTTTAGATTTGATATTTTGATGCATTCAAGAACAAAATGTTATGGATTCAACATTATCTGACAATACTGATATTTCATAGGCAACAATAAGCATCTAAGCAATGAATTCCACTTAAACAAATAGTAACATCAAACACTTGATAATATCCATAAAAATGTCAAATTTGTTATGATTGGCCACCCTGTATATATTGGCCTCCAAGTTTAGATGACTATTGTTGTTTAAAATTTATGTTTCCAAGTTCAATGTATTACACACATTATCTGCAAGTCTTACATCCTCTAATTGCAAGCATTGTTAAAAAATGTAGATTTGGCCTATTGGTTAATATAATTGTTTATAAAACCAAGTACAGAAAAGATGTAATACACTCTAAAAGAGGAAAATTGACCTTATCTTTTAGTATGAAAAATAGTTTCTTAATAGTTTATAATACTGCAGTTTGTTGCTGCTTATACGTTGTCTATCATTATAATATTTAATAATTCTAACTGTCTGAAAAATTGTGGTGACAATTACAATGATTATACTATGGGCTGTCAAATGTCTCATAACTACCTGCATGCAGCTAAATGAAGTGGAGTCCGGCCTCGTGCATCATGGTTGTTTGGAGAAACCCCTCTATTTAAAAGTCTTGTCATCAACATGGTATTGTTAGTTGCAGCTGCAAGACGCATTTTTTCCTTGACAAAATTATCTGTCCAACTTTTTCTTAAACCACGCAATGTTTTCATTTTTGCTTGGTAAGACATAATCTGTAAATTGTAGCGCTGAGTTAAACCATTATATTCATAGTATAAAAATAAATCGTATAGCCACATTATTACTAGTCCAAATGTGTTTACATATACATGCAGTGATATAACAAATTCTTAAGTATTTTAAGTGTGCACACAATCTTTATCAATGATGGAAAAATAAAATCAGGTTACAGCATAAATGTTAAATAGAACTGCTATATGTGCATAATGATATAATATAACATACATAATATTAAATTATCCCATAAGACTCACATTGGACGAACAAGAGACAAAAGGGCCTGCAACAGATCGATTACTGCCTGCTGATCTCAGGTTATTCTCTGTACATTGATAATTTTCCAAAACTGGACAAAGTGAAGAAATTGGGTTGAAATTTATTGGCCAAGTAGGACTAAAAGCAATCCGGAAATTATCCTGTTTGTTACTTTGCTCTTCGGTTTGATTGCTTGTCGCTGTTACTATCGTTGAAGAGGTCATGGTACTTTGGTTAGCACAAGTACCATCATGTTGAGTAATTGAACTGTCATTCGAATCGTTCCCTGTATCTACACCCGAGTCGACAGACGTCATTTTGCATTTACACGTATGTACAAAACGTCGACTAAAACGACGTTATTAAAACGTCCTAAAACTCAAAACAGCAGGTTCCTTCATTCAACACAAAAGAAACAATACCAATGTCAAATATATGCACGCACACATGCGTAAATTTTGACGTGCACTGCTTCCCCTTTGGAAAAATAATAACAAACACGCGGAATGTCATGAACTCAGCTGCTAGTGTAAAAAGTTATGAATAAGGCGGATTTTCATTAAATCATCCGAAAACAATCTGAGCCTTTAAAAAATTACATTAGAACGTATAGTCTCTGTAAAAGTGACGTTTGTAATGAAAGCATCTAAACCTTACTATGAAGAAATTGTTCAAAGTGAAATTACTGGGAAATTAAAACTGGAAAGTAGTTAGTACAGTTGCTGTCGTTACATTTATCTATTGAGTATTGCTGAGCATGTTCAAAAACAACATTATAGTTTTTTAACAATTCGGAACTTAATAGTACATAATCGGAAGAATTTAAACTTTAATGTTACACCACTGCTTTCATACCAATGGTCCATATTCTCAAATACAGATCAGTACACTTGACTAAACGTGAAAATAAAATTTCGTATTACAAAATATTTAAAAAAAAATGAAGGACTGTTTCCTACCACTGTTCCATTATTCTTCACAGAAGAGTATTGTCATATTCGTTAGGTACATATGTGCATAGCAGTAATCTGTTCTTAATAATTTATCAGAATTATTGAACGCATAATAAGATCAGATACAACGTAGCAAAACTTTATTTTATTATATAAAAGACTACTGTATGTTTTTGTTTATTTTACGCATAATAATTTTCGTATTACATATTTTCTTCTCTTTAATAATTCCATAAGTGGCATCAGTTGTTTTGTTAACCAATCAACGATTGCAATAATAAGGCAAGTCGAACTTTTTTTAGTGACTTTATTTTGTCCAAAAGGTACATCATTGACGTTATATGGTGCGTTCGGGGAGTCACTACGAACGCTATGAACGCAAACACTACCAACGGCGTTCGCAGAGCCCGATAGCGCGATGGTGGTATCAAGCTCCGTGAACGCTCTACAGCGTAGCGTTAGCAGACGATCATCGTTTTGTGGGGGGGTTTTCAAATCGAAAAATTGTTTTTCAGTTTTTCTCACATACAAAATCGTTTGCGGGCTTAAGTTAAATAAGATAAATTGTTGAAAGTCGACTAAACTGAAGGCTACTAAACATATTTTTTTGTTGAACAATAAAAACGAAAGAAACTATTATTATTATTATTTGTCTGGCCCGCGAATGAGGTTTTAAATTTAAAAATGGCCGTTGGCAGAAAATAGGTTCCCCACTCCTGACTTACAGCGTGTGGTGCTATTGGCTGTTCACGGAATACCCAGGAATACCCCACGCAACGCAATCGACACACTACCTCGGAAGAAATAGCGTTCGTAGCGTTTAGTCATGACGTCGCACACCATAAGTAGTGACGTCACGGTAGTGTTTGATTGCGCTACCGCGAGCTCCGCGAACAGTCTGTAGCGCCATGATTGCGCGAATAGTGACTCCCCGAACGCACCCATAGCAGTATATTCCGTGATGTTGCCATGTTGTCGTTCCTGTACTAGGATCGCCATGGATTAGGGGGCAAGAAAGTAATGTTTCTGCGCATATCAATATTTGTTTATCATTTATCAATTCATTGTTTACTTCACAGTCGTGCCACAGACATTTTAGGGTTAAAGTGTCTTGTTTACTTGTAAATAATTAAATTTTAAATTTTTGTTTGGAATTTAGGGTGAAATGGCCAGCCGAGTACCTGAAGAAGTACATAACCGGCATTCTATGATTTTTGAGTTTCACAAGTATAGTAACACAACATTTATTACCAAAAGTATTTGCGATGTTTATCTGTGTTTATCCAAGTATATTTGACGTTTGTACATGTCAAAGTTGATTTTGAAGTTCAACTCCAGTAATTGTTATCTTTCCGACTCGTATCATTTAGACAATGACGTGTTAAAGGTGGAAGTGGAACAAATCCGTGTCAAAGATTCGAGGAACTTTAATATCCTCTTAACCAACCTTGGTCGATCCCCCATGAACATTCACAACAGAAGGGTGAAGTGCTTACTGCTTAGAGAGTATTTGGCTCCTGTGTAATCTATCTGAAGAAAATAAAGCTAACAGATCCATCACACGCAACTTTGCTTGAACTGCACAATACAAAAGTGTTTTTGGATCATGTAGTTATTGAAAATGAGAAATGGGTTTTCTGTGATAACCCAAAACCAAAATGGCAGTGGATCTCTTCAAATAAAACGCCATGAATTAAGCCAGGTTTATATCCCAAAAAGGTGTTTTTGTGTCTTGAATGGTCTATTCCTTGAATCTTTCATTTTGAAGTTATGAAACCTGGACAAACTGTGCATGCAGACATGTACTATGGACAATTGTTTGGATTAAATCAGTCTGTAATTGACCCATTGACTGCCACGCAAATTTAGTGCGTCTTGCTCTGGGTGCCATGGTTTTATTTTTTTTAAAGAAGACATGAAGTTTTACAAAATATAATAATATTAAGTTACTGATATAACATTGTAATTGCATTTACAGTATTTTTGTTGAATAAAAAACAAAGCACTACGAGATATCTCGTATCTGGCAGTTTTGGTACAGACAGCTCACTACGAGATATCTCGTAGTAGGCAGTCAATGTGTTAAATAGGATCCGGCAATTGTCAACAGAGAAGGCATTATTCTGCAACATCATAATGCAAAACTGAAGTGTGCAAGATTAATCCTCGAGAAAATTAATGATTTGGCGAGGAAGGTACTATCCTACCCTTAAGTTTGGTTAATCCAGCATTGAAAATTTGCACATCAGATGGCAAAAGATTATTGATAACGAGCGTGATCACATCATTGATCAAAAATAAACACTGAAAATTTATTTTTTAAATTTAATATAAAAAAACATTACTTTACAGTCCGTCTAATAAAATAAATGAAAGAACAAACATCATACATTTCAATCCCGTTATCGAGGAAATACGAAATCATAATCATACAATGGATGAAACAGTTATATTTTCTTTAAGGTAATTGAAGACAACATGCAACTAAATAAAAGAAATTAAATTACCAGTCATTTTTATTATGTACCAGTAAATACAGAGCACAACGCATGTATAATTAAATGTAACATAAAATCTTAATATAAGAACAAATTTAATCTAGCGTAACAAAATATTTTGACGTTTCTTACGCACAATGTAACACCGATTTATAATATAGCACAAAGAATTAACTACTCCAATAGATTTGTGATATGAACCCTGTTGCAGTTACGATAGTCCAAAAAAGGTCTTAATTGTGTTTGTTATAAAAAAAACTTATTACCAGCATTTCATATAAATATTCATTTTAAAACTAACCTACTTCCGACGAAATTAGTTTAGAATTCGTTATTTAGTCGCCAAACCAGCTTGGCTAATTTGTTGCGCATGCACTGCAAAGCTATTTAAGAAATTGCTGGGGGTCTGTTTGCAGCATGTAGTGTCTTCAATCGAACTTGTAACTTTAGCACCTGTTGGTGCAACATCTGGTAAAAGTGGTTTCAATCTTCTGAACGTGTCCCCCCGAAAAAATCACCATTCGTGCTTTTTCAACAAACAATCCAAAAGCCTAAAAATATTAGTGTAAAATATTACCGTGACATCTTAATTTTTATATTTGCGCAATGACATTGTATTTCATTGACGATAAAGTGTTATTGAAACTCTAAATCATTTTCCTTGCTCGCAAAACACAGGGTTTGTATGAAAAGCTAGACGTTTGAAGCATAGACTGAATAAAAGTTGCCTTTGCTTTTAGAGTACTATGGCATGCCTGCTTATTTGGTACTTGAATTAAAACATAAATATGTATTCCTTGTGACATATTTTCGTTCATAAAATAGCAATGAGTAATTTGAATTATGGAAGAAGGATCACAAAAAAAAAACTATATATCAGTCGCCATCAATTAATTCTCAATACATTAATATACTAAATGATAAAGTAATATTCTTTA